>VZTY01020056.1:0-20456 GCA_013400935.1 Turnix velox
TTCTGAGGCTTGTCCTGTTTGAAATCAACATTCTGGGTTAGAGATTTTACGTGAGTTTCATCCAACTACATCACTCAAGGATTGTAAGTAAATCTCTGTATCCAACAAACAGAAATATGTGTGTTATGTTGAAATAGTTTAAATAATTTAATGTGAATTTTGTGAAAATCTTTAGCACCTTGAACTTGTTGTCAAACACATGACACTGAAAGAAAATGTTGGCCACAGGACAACATTTTAGGCTACATATCACCCAGCTTCCTGGGACCTCTTCCAGAAACATTCTTTTACAAATGAAAAATAGTCAGTCTCAGTGCCCACTCAGTTCTTGATCTTTCTGCTTCAAGATTAGTAATGATAGTAATTAACATGCATTACCTACAGCCTAGCAACATACTGCTCTTGAGAAGTATTAAATGTGAGCTTCTTCCAGAGACTCTTCTACAAGGCTCTGATACTTGGAATATATTCAAATAGTGGTTCTGGTTCTTGATTTACTACTGAAGGTATGTGAGGAAGTCAAGTTCTAGAACCACTATTTGAAAATGCCCCAAGAAGAATGTGGTGTTCTATGAAAATAAGAATTTATGCAATGAATCTAAACATATCCTTCTGATTAACATCCAGTTTTTCTCTTTTTATTTAGAAGTTTCATGCTTTAGTCCAAGAATTGCTAATGGGAATTTTAGACCTCAGAAAGCTGCCTACAAAGAAGGTGAAACAATCACAATACAGTGTAGAGCTGGATACCATTTCAAATCATTGACTGGACAAAGAATAGCTGAATGCAAAAAGAATGGCTGGGTGCCTGAACCAGCCTGTGTCCGTAAGTAACTCTCATGAATGAATTGTTATATGTAGGGTCCAAACCAAAACACAGGTAATGGTTGGAAGGTAACTTTCATTGTAAAGAGTGGGCCACTTTGGGTAAACTGGAATGACTGTTGGGAATCTTCTCATTCTATCCGTGGCTTGTCTCTGAAAAGATTTGGGTTTTTTGAGGAACTGAGAGACAAAAAGTTTTAAAATTTAAACGCTAGTTTAGTTTTAAATGCTAGTTTTAAAATAAAAATGAGAAGAGCTAGTAAGAGAGAGGGCGCAGGATCCCAGAAGATAGCAGTGGAAATGGTCACAGGAGTCATCTCAATTTTGAGAGTTCACAGTTCAGTGTCTGTATCTGAATGAGCTCTCTGGGCTGCTAAAATCAGAACAGTAAATTTCATAAAGGTGATCGAAACAGACAGAGTCACCTTAGAATGAATCCTTAGACTTCATCTCTCGGATCAACCTTTGGAATCCATTCAGAATATTGGATTTTTGTCGGTTGTGATGGAAATGGCAGGAACCAATGCAGGTACAGTCAATGACAGAAGTAGAGAGCAATTGTTTCTACACTCCTTAGGATCTGCCAAGGTCCACAGTCCTGATTGTGTCAGATGCTGAAAACAGCCAGAAGATAGAGCTGAAGCTGAATTAATTGTGTTCTGAGCTTTGTGTCATGCATGTGTTGATATTGTTGCTGTCATTTTCTATTTCAAGAGAAACCGTGTGACTACCCCATTATAGAAAATGGCAGGTTAAGTGGAGCACTGGAGTACAACAAGGACCGTTACTTTCCAATGGGGTTAGGACAACATGCTGATTACTATTGCTTCTCTGATTATTTAACCCCAAGTGGAAAATACTGGGAGAGAATAGTGTGTTCTGAAAGGGGCTGGTCACCAGAGCCAGAATGCCTCAGTAAGTACATTTCCACTCTACACTTAATTCTGTTACAATTANAGGGAGTTTCATTGTAAAGAAATTAATTTTTGGAGTGTGACAGATGATTTCTGATGGCACATTTGAACTCCATGGATAAATCTGGTTGTGCAGTTACAGTTCTGATGATGTTGAACAAGTTGTTGTCTTCATCACAGACTAAAGGCAGTGACAGGACTCATGCATACTACATTATATTGATCCCTGCTTATGGCATCACTTCATGGTTCTTAGGGCTTCAAAACAGGGCTGTACACAATTCTTGACATAATGCTGTGTAGAAAGTCCTATGGTTTTCAGCTTCATGCAAAATCCACCACAACAATTCATTGTAATTTTCTGCTTTGATACTTAGGGCCTGCAAATGACTACTTATCCTTCTGAAATTGTACTACTATACATTTGCTCCAACTCCTTTGTAATTGACTGTGTCAGCCTCAGATTATTCTTCTTACAACCCTCTTACTATTTCAGAAGAGCTCTTGAAAGTGGGCATGCAAACTTAAGTCAGGATTTTTAATTTGAAAGATAAATTGAAAGATGCTTTTGTAATTTCTGAAAGATTGCACAGTGCATTAACTACTTCTTACTGAAGTTCCACACCAGTGGAAGGCAGATAATTTTTGAAACATTCCTTTTTGCTTGAACTGGTTGATAAGAACTAGTAGTCTGGAAGCTACAAGAATGGATTGAAGACTACCAACCAGGAACACAGTCTGCTCAAGCTACAGTAATACTCATCAGGATGGTAGGACAAAATGCAGAGATCAGTACAGAATGTCAGGCAAACTTGTATTGTCTCAAGTGTCCATGCAGGATGAGATACTGATTGGTATTTTACCAAGTTCTTATGATTGCAAGCAGCAAAATTTTGGCTATGGTGATGCAGCACCTCAGCTGCTGAACCTGGAAGACCTAAAGATGAATTAGCTTCTATCCTCCCCTTAAAGAACTTCTTGTGATTGATTAGGCTAAGAGTCCTTGCCTTCCCCAATTATATTCATACTACTGCAATTCATATGATATCACAGATATTTCTCTACCTAGTCTTCCAACAAAGCACCACAACCACCACAACACATGCCTGTGTTAAACACATCTAAAAAGGCATCAAGACTTGTTATGAAGATAAACTCTCTGAGAATTTGATTTCAAAGGTTAATTTTCCCATGCTATTAAAAATTTCAGATTCCTTCTGTGCTTTGATATTCTCTGATGTTAATGATTTTTTGCATTCTTTTTAGTGTTCATTTTTTCCATTCCTTCAATAAATCATTTCATCCCGTTTCTGGAGTAGGTAAGGAGATTCAGCTTTAGCCTTATTTTTACAAATTAGGATTTTTTCTAACCCAAGAATACTTTTTTCCATATGTTCTCACTAATTCAGAATTATATAAACAAGAATAAAATAACAGCTGCAAATGATGCATAAGGCTTTTTAACATCAGCCTTATTTATGGAGGATGCTGTAGCAATTGTTGCTTCATGGACCTATTTAGTCACACTTCCATAATAAAAAGACTGAACTAACTGCTTTTGCTATTCCTCTCCATGGAATATTCTCACCCAGTTGTTTGGTCCCTTTAACACTTAATCCTCCCAGATCTTCCTGGGATACCAGTTAGATGCATTTTGTTAAGAATAAATGTTTTTTGTCGTTACTAGTCCCTGAAATTACTTCATAACACAAAAAACATCCAAAATAACTATAGGCAAAGCTGACCAGTGCAGTTGGGGGTTGGAGTCCATCCTGATTCAGTACATCGTGCGTCTGGTCTTTCACTGTATCTGTATCCTTCATCACAGGTAAACTGTAGTTGGTCAGATTCCTTGTAAGATGTCATTTGAGAAAGTACTTTTCCATGGGGAATTTCTGGCACACCACAGATAATCTCTGAAATTGAGAAAGACAAAATCATAATTTTTTTAATTTCTTTGTTGAGAATAATAGAATAATATTATTTCTGCATCTATGTAATGTAAACTGCTTACAGACAGCTATGTTTAATTGCTGAAAGCTTTGTAGTTGGCACAAAAGTCTGTGAGAATGAAGCTTCTTAATAACAGAAAATAACTAGTATGTTTTTTACCTTGGCATTGAGGCACATCATTACTCCATTTTCCATTAGAAGAGCAAATTATTTCTTTAGATCCAACAAGCTTGTATTTTTCATTACATTCAAAGTTCACAACGTGGCCAAAGGAATATTCGTGGCCTAGCTGAAATGTACCAGTCATAACTATTTTTCCATTTTCTGGTGCTTGTACAGGTAAACACTTTGCCACTGGAAAACAAAACCAAAAAACAACAACAAAAAAACAACCCAGCAATTTTGAAATGTATTCTGCAAAATAAATTGATACACAGAAAAATTGAAATACATTGTCATTTCCTTACATATTTAAAATATACCCCCTTGTTATGCATTCAGGTACTGTTTCCAACAGATAAATTACAAAACCCAAAGCAAAAAGATGGGCTGACACAGGAGGAAGTTTACAGTCATTGCCCTCTTCTCTGCCTTTGAAGGCCAAAGACAGAGCAGCCAGTGATCTAGATGACCTTCTGAGGTCTGGTCCAATATATATTATGCTATGATCCTATGAATTTTGTGGATTAGATGACTGACTGACACATAAGGCCATTTATGATTGTCAAAATAGTTTATTTTAGAGCTATAACAAACTGAATTTGCCATAAACAAGTATCTGGAAAAGTGTCTGATTACAACAATTCACGTATTCACAAAAAATCTCAGTTAAGGGTATCAGGACAATTATATTACTAAAGTAAACAAATACAATATCAGCCATGAATTTAGACCTCTTGTATCTCCTAAGTTTTTAACTGCAGAAAAAGAAAGAAATAATGTATGTCATCAGATATTTGTTATTAAGGTGGAATTCATACTGAATATTCTACGTACCTATAACTAGGACATTATACATACTCTTTCATCCCAATGAAAACTCATCAGTTGTTAACAAAACCTTGCAGCATTTCAGCAATGTGACAAGAAATGTACTACAGATAGAGATCTTTGTGCTGAAAATTTAGGATACTCAAGTAAACATAAAGAGCTGAGACCAAGGATATGTCACAATATAGACAAAAAACTCTAGACAAGAGAAACTCCTCTACCTTCACTTGTGATTCTTTTCGTAGAGATCCTTTCCTGATATTAGATGCTTAGCCAAAAGAGAAATTTCTCTCATGTACATGTGTGTGAAAATAAACCAACTCCTTCAGGAAGAAAGGGTGTGTATTTTCACAACCATACAGGTTGGAAACTGATGAAAAGATTTTCAAAATCAGGGAAGTGTCATATGAACCATGCAGTCTATTAAGTTCTGACATCTGTGTCTTTGTTGCTCTCATTCTTACTGAAGTTCTTCCACAGTATGGTACCAGGAAGAGGAACTTGCAACTAGAGTTTAATGGCTGGGATATTCCTGAGCTGGAAGAGAAAACTAGCTAAACACATACATATTTTCACATACATATCAAATGCCTCATCCCAACTGCTTTTAGTAACCATGTTCTATTCTAATTCTACCAGGGCCCTCAGGTGAGAGCTTTAAGCCTGTGTGTGGGTGAAAAGACTCTGTTTTGAGATTGCTTTTTAATGAAAGCTTGAATGCTTATTATGCTACAATGGCTGAACAGTTGATGTAAGAGATTCACTGCTGCATAGCTTGAATTTAAATATGGGTGAATTATTACTAGTGCCAGATATCCAGATATTCAGACAGACATAAAGACAGTTGGGTAAAAATTAAATGTCAAATTCTATTTACCTTCACAGTGAGGGATGTCATTGCTCCATCCATCTGCCTGACACTCACGGTAATTTCTTTGGCTGAGCATCTGGTATCTTACCAAATAAAAACAATGACAAAATGCAGTTTTATTATGTGACAAAACCAGCAATGCTGCTGTTTTTGAAGCACAGAACATAGGTTTCATATGATCGAGCACAGACGAGCCAAAATGTGACAAAACCCCCTATGGCAGGGGGGTTGGAAATTGATGATCTTTAGGGTCCCTTCCAACCCAAACTATTCTATGATTCTATGATTCTAGGGTTTTGGCCTGTCTCTTCCCCATTTTGTTTATTTTATTTGCAAATGGCAAATAAAGATGAAAAAAAATCAGAAAGTAGGAAGCAATAAGTAAGACAGCTTCTTCATAACAGAGGTAGCAAGCTTTGGCTACATAAAAAATAACCTAGAGGCAATTTATACGATCAGCAGAAAGCAGAGTAAAACTCCTGTTGCCTGCACTGTAGTGTAACTGAAAGCTATGTGTCAGCATTGAAACAGAAACACAGAATATGTTGACCTAGAAGAGACCCCTGAAGATCAGCTCTCCTGCATTGAGCAGGGACATCTTGCACTAGATCAGATCTCCCAGAGCCTCGTCCAGCCTGGCCTTGAATGTCTCTAGGGTTGGGGCCTCCACCAGCTCTCTAGGCAACCTGTTCCAGTGCCTCACTCCCTTCATTGTGAAGAACTTCCAAATGCCCAATCTAAACCTGCCCTGCTCTACTTTAAAACCACTGTGCTTCTTCCTACTGGGATATTCCCTTGCAAACAGTCACTCCCCAGCTTTTTTCTAGGTCCCCCAAGTAGGATTTAATCCAAACTATCTCTTGCTTTGATGAGCTAGTATTAGCTTAGGTTTGAGGATAACATGGATTTAGCTGTGTCTGAAACAAAGACGAAGGACAGCTAGTCTTAAATGACACTGAAGAACTGTTTGACTTTAAAAGATTAAGTAGAATATTGATTTTGGAATTCATAATACTATATATTTTCCTTGCTGCAGCTTTCACCAGAGAAAATTAATAGAAAAGTATGTCTTCTAATTAGCTAATGAATCTACCAGAAATATCTCCCTTCAAACATTTTTTACAATACTTCCTTATGTACAAAAATGATTTAAGCAGAAATGATGCAGAAATGAAGAGTTGTGATTCTGAACAGAGGACTCTATTTTGTGCAGCCTAATGACTTCACTAATGTAGTTGCATCCTGACTTCTAACTGAGCACAGACTCCAGCACACAGAGCTCATTTCCATCAGAACTCTCTGGCTGGTGGAGTCAGGAGGTAGCTTTACAGACAGAACACTATCTTTGTTTTTTACAGCTATTTTTTCAAGTTAGCTCCTTCTTTATGTATTTCAGATGCTTTGGATGACACCTTCAGGTGCATGAGCTCAGTTACTGCAGTAGCACCAGAGGTGAGAAACTTTAGTACTACTATAATTGCAGAAATTTAAAGTAAACAATAACCAAACACTAAATTTGGTTATTTGGTTATTAATTTGATGCTGCATTACAGGTAACAGAACTGCAACTGACACATCTTTTAATACAAACACCTTATGTTAACTCACAAATATTGAATTAAATAAGTATTACCCATCGTTACATCTGTACTCAACTCTGGCACCAAATACAAATTCACTTCCACTGGTAAGTTCAAAGGTCCCAAACTCAATATCTCCTGGATGCCCACAGTGCTTACCTGGTAAAAAAAAATAAAAAGAGTAGAGGAAAAGTGTACATCATACAAAGAAAAGCAAAAATTTGAAAGATAGATCTTTTCTAGCCGAGGGTAGCAAGTGTGGGCCTTTTAAAAATTCAGAAATCCACAGCGTTAACTTGATTGCCTCTCCCTTTCCCCTTTTTTACCACTATCTTCAAGAAGAATATAATGAACTGTTGGTTTTGTTTTGTTTTTTTTTTTTTTTAAATTAGCATGTATCATTCCTTTAAAAAGGCTAGCTCATCTCAAACTTTATGACAAATTTAATGGCAGGACGTATCTTCAGCTTTTCAAACAACTTGTGGCATAAACTAGTTGAAGCTTCCACTANCCTGTCTCTTCCCCATTTTGTTTATTTTATTTGCAAATGGCAAATAAAGATGAAAAAAAATCAGAAAGTAGGAAGCAATAAGTAAGACAGCTTCTTCATAACAGAGGTAGCAAGCTTTGGCTACATAAAAAATAACCTAGAGGCAATTTATACGATCAGCAGAAAGCAGAGTAAAACTCCTGTTGCCTGCACTGTAGTGTAACTGAAAGCCATGTGTCAACATTGAAACAGAAGCACAGAATATGTTGACCTAGGAGAGATACCTGAAGACCAGCTCTCCTGCAGTGAGCAGGGACATCTTGCACTAGATCAGATCTCCCAGAGCCTCGTCCAGCCTGGCCTTGAATGTCTCTAGGGTTGGGGCCTCCACCAGCTCTCTAGGCAACCTGTTCCAGTGCCTCACTCCCTTCATTGTGAAGAACTTCCAAATGCCCAATCTAAACCTGCCCTGCTCTACTTTAAAACCACTGTGCTTCTTCCTATTGGGATATTCCCTTGCAAACAGTCACTCTCCAGCTTTCTTCTAGGTCCCCCAAGTAGGATTTAATCCAAACTATCTCTTGCTTTGATGAGCTAGTATTAGCTTAGGTTTGAGGATAACATGGATTTAGCTGTGTCTGAAACAAAGACGAAGGACAGCTAGTCTTAAATGACACTGAAGAACTGTTTGACTTTAAAAGATTAAGTAGAATATTGATTTTGGAATTCATAATACTATATATTTTCCTTGCTGCAGCTTTCACCAGAGAAAATTAATAGAAAAGTATGTCTTCTAATTAGCTAATGAATCTACCAGAAATATCTCCCTTCAAACATTTTTTACAATACTTCCTTATGTACAAAAATGATTTAAGCAGAAATGATGCAGAAATGAAGAGTTGTGATTCTGAACAGAGGACTCTATTTTGTGCAGCCTAATGACTTCACTAATGTAGTTGCATCCTGACTTCTAACTGTATGCAGAAATGAAGCAGAAATGATGAGTTGTGATTCTGAACAGAGGACTCTATTTTGTGCAGCCTAATGACTTCACTAATGTAGTTGCATCCTGACTTCTAACTGAGCACAGACTCCAGCACACAGAGCTCATTTCCATCAGAACTCTCTGGCTGGTGGAGTCAGGAGGCAGCTTTACGGAACACTACCTTTGTTTTTTACAGCTATTTTTTCAAGTTAGCTCCTTCTTTATGTATTTCAGATGCTTTGGATGACACCTTCAGGTGCATGAGCTCAGTTACTGCAGTAGCACCAGAGGTGAGAAACTTTAGTACTACTATAATCGCAGAAATTTAAAGTAAACAATAACCAAACACTAAATTTGGTTATTTGGTTATTAATTTGATGCTGCATTACAGGTAACAGAACTGCAACTGACACATCTTTTAATACAAACACCTTATGTTAACTCACAAATATTGAATTAAATAAGTATTACCCATCGTTACATCTGTACTCAACTCTGGCACCAAATACAAATTCACTTCCACTGGTAAGTTCAAAGGTCCCAAACTCAATATCTCCTGGATGCCCACAGTGCTTACCTGGTAAAAAAAAATAAAAAGAGTAGAGGAAAAGTGTACATCATACAAAGAAAAGCAAAAATTTGAAAGATAGATCTTTTCTAGCAGAGGGTAGCAAGTGTGGGCCTTTTAAAAATTCAGAAATCCACAGCGTTAACTTGATTGCCTCTCCCCTTCCCCTTTTTTACCACTATCTTCAAGAAGAATATAATGAACTGTTGGTTTTGTTTTGTTTTTATAAAAAACCCAAATTAGCATGTGTCATTCCTTTAAAAAGGCTAGCTCATCTCAAACTTTATGACAAATTTAATGGCAGGACGTATCTTCAGCTTTTCAAACAACTTGTGGAATAAACTAGTTAAAGCTTCCACTACAGAATCCACTCATGACTGGAAATGGAATTTTCTTAAACTATTAGGGCCTGTGCTGAGTAAAGGGGGATGATCTAAGGCTATATAGGAGTCTTTTGGTCCTCAGTCCTCTGCTCAGAGTTCTGCATAGGACTTTCCTTGTGGTCTGGCCTTAAGTATTTGCCCGGGATTTCCAAAAGAATTCCAAAGATGAACACATCATTCCTCTCTTTCCTCAGCTTTTGATGTTATAATACAGACTACAGATAAACTCAGAGCTCAAACCTATTGGGTCTCCTCAGAGGAAATCTCTCCTGGTCCTTGTAGATCTGGGCAGTTTCATTTCTTGGAATACAGCAATAAACCTACTTTCTTGAAGGAAGAAGTGATAGGGTAGACCCAA
This sequence comes from Turnix velox, assembly GCA_013400935.1. Lineage (NCBI taxonomy): Eukaryota > Metazoa > Chordata > Aves > Charadriiformes > Turnicidae > Turnix > Turnix velox. The sequence goes on from VZTY01020056.1 coordinate 9,918, forward strand.
ACCAGTTCTTAAAGAAAGAAAATGCACAACCTCATGAACGTGTTTGCTATCTCCTATAGCCCATCCAGGAAAGTGAGCTTGATCACTTAACCCGAGGCAGGCTATTCCTTTTCTCATTCCCCCTGCACCTTGCCAGTGACATCATCTATTCACTGGGTGGCAGTATTTATTCAAATATATTACTTAAAAGCACGCCAAATTTTGATAAATTTGAAAGATTCGTGTTCACTGAGTAGTTATACAAATGCATATAAAAACCTAGAAGGTGATTAAATAAAAACAAACTGAAAGAAAATAGTAACAACTGAATTAATAAATTTTCTCTGATGATTTGTATTCATTTCTGAATGACTCCTGGGACTAAATTTTACATCATCAAACCAAACATATGCCACTAGTAAAAATTTTCTGTGTTAGGTATCTAAGAAAAAAAAATCTTTTGCGTCTAAAATTCCTTTGTGTTTCCAACCCAAACTATTCTATGACTCTATCTCCTGACTAACAATAGTAAATTTAAATTCCTTCACTAATGAATTCTGCCTGAGAATGTGATGTGCTTCTAAACACCACAGTATACTAGAGACAAAACAGCTGCTCCCACCCTAGTAATAAATTCATATTAATTTTTCTTTTACAGATTAAAATAGAATTCAGGAAAAAATAATTTCCAGCTTCCAAGGAATTATGCCTTCCACAGAATGAGCTGCATACATGGAAAAGACAGCAATACTTTCTCTTGCCTTCATAAGCTAGATAAAAATTTTATTCTGATTAAATTTCATCTGGATTAGACTTCTTCCTAAAATTTTGGAAACACACTCCTAACAACCTAGTAACTAACTCTAATAGAATTAATAAAGCTGGCCAAGAGCATGATCTTCCACTGTAAGGAGATAATACTTTGATGTGGAGAAAAGGAACTTCCAAAATGTTTCTTAATGCATACATAATTTTTAGGATGATATTTTAAAGAATGGTGAAATAAGTGAGTTACAACAATTTCACATTGACATCACTGTCAAGGAGTGTGACCTGTGGGGTCAAATACTTACTTCTACATTCTGTCAGTGGGGGCTGCTGCTTCCATGCTCCATCAACACACTCAAACACAATTCTGCCCAATTTCATATACCCAGGCCGACATTTGTATGTTGCTCTAGTACCATGTGGATAAGGAGGTTTCTCCCATTGTTCAGTAGGCACTTCTTTAACCCTTCTAGGAGGTGGTTCATCACAAGCTAAAAATTATTAAAAAAAAATTGGTGACTAAAGTACATGCTGGAAGTGGTAAAACGTTTTTTACAATAGGAAATATAGCAAGAAATCCTGGGGACATTTGTGACAAAGAGCATGTCTTCTACTAAATCAACACAAAATTGGAAATTGTCAATAATTTTGTAGGGATATGAGTAGATATTTAGAAGACAACAACATTTAGTCAAGCAAGTGGCAAAAACCCACATGGGACAGTCATAATTCAGGAAATAGATTTCAGTTACAAAAACTGAGATTGGATTAGTGCCCTGGTTCTAACCACTGACATCTCCATCCTTCCATCTGCAGAAGTTCCTAGATGCCCATCCTTCCATTACCAAGGAGAATGACTGTGTACTAAGGAGAGTTTCCTTTTAAACTGTGTTCTTCTGCAGCCACCACCACCCTTCCTGACTTTAAGCTCACATGTCATTTGATTAAATTCTGTCAATTCTTCCTTCACCTTTACATTGCCTAAAATTTCCCTTCAGGCTGAGGTCACCTGATATTTCAAAACTTATTTCTTCTTGTCCAGGAAATTACTTTTTGTGACAAGTTACTTATTATATGGTCGAGTTTATTCCAGGTATTCACTGTGACCTTTGTTGGCTTCAAAGCATTTTGAATCAAAGTAGATGGTGTTGTCTAATATTTCTCATTTGCTCATTATTACAGGCCTTCTCCAAAAGCTCCTTCCAGGTCTGCATTTGGTGTCCTCCTTCAAATTAATACATCTGAGTAAAAAGTACTGCTTCTTTGCACTAAAGGGTATCACAAAAGATAGCAAGGACTTAGCAAGATTAAGACACATTCACTTTTTAATAACATTTTCACAAAATGCAGGAATAAGTAAAATGGACAAGAATCCAGTAGCTAGTTCTGTCCTTCAAATGTGCTAAAAATGGTTAAGTTGCCATCTAAAAGTTATTTGTAAGGGGAGAAAAATTATATTTGGAGTTCTACATATTTTTCCAACAAATCTAATTAATATTAGGTGCTCTCTCTCTGCAAGTTGAGAAAGCACACTCTGAACACTGTGATCCAAAAAAATAGGCTATTTAGTACAGGGAGAGCTTCTCTGTTCTGCTCCTCCCCTTCTGATTTTTATGGTATTTTTATTGTTTGCTGTGGAGAACACAGTCTCTTAACTCCTTCTTGCTAATATACAAAAAAGAAAACAAACACAAAAGATAGTCTCTTCATCATTACTGAGACTTCCCTCTTTCTGGGTGTTATTTCAGGGCTCTCAGATGTTCTCTACTACTCCTTCCCTAATGACTGCCTACATACAGCAAAGCACAAATCACAGATTCCTGTGGAAGACTTCATTAGCCCTGTGCAAAAACCCAGCTCTTGAACAACTCACACAGACTTTTGATAAGAAGCTTGAACTAAGAACCCTGCATCACCCGTGGTAACAGTTGTCCCAGTTTAATCAAATATTGCATCACTCACATTCCTGTGCAACCTCATTGACCAAAAGAAAGCATTGTGAAAAGAAAGTTCACATTCAGGAAAAATTTCCTTTCAAATTGCAGGTCTTTTCTGCACTCCTTTGCAAATAAATTAGACTTAGATAAATTAGTTGCCTCAGAGCAGTATTTATCATAAATCTAGTAAAAGAAAATTCATTTAACTATCAACTTGATTTTTCAAATTTTCAAAATGAAATCCATCAGATAATTGTTATGATAAAGAAGATAATCACAATCTTCACCTAAAATCAAAATACCTGAAGTGGTCAGAGACACTCTAGCTCAAAGGCAAAGCACCCATTCCACAAGAGAAGAACAAAAGAAAACCAGGCAGAAGCAAAAAAATGAAGTTACTAAATAAACCATATAAAGGCAATATCAAGGAAAATAAATGGAACAGAGAAACAGAAAATATCAGGGGCTCCTTAAAAGATACTCGGAATCTTTTAAATGAGAGCAAAGTCACACCTCTATGCATCTTTCTCATTAAACGGATTAAAACCAGCCACTCAGTCAACAGATGTTTTGTAAGATTTTCATTCCTCTTTCTCGGATTATCTCACAGATTATTTCAGACAAAATAAAATGCATATTTATTGAGTATAGTCAATATATATTGATATTCTGTTTTAACCTACCAGGCTTTAGAATAATTAACATAATTAGTAAGAAATAAGATGTCTATTTCCACTTTACAAAACATTTAAAAGCTGTTCAACATACTGATAACAGGACTAGTTATCCAAATAAACAGGTGAAACAATACCTACACAGCATACTAAACACTAATACACTAAAGAAGTTTGTTGGTTTTTATCTGCATTAAAGCTTACCTCTTTCTGCAGTACAATACATCCAACATAAGAGCAGAGCTGTATAGCCCAGGAACAACATCTCAGAGACTCAGAAATCCAAGAATCAGATTTAGCATTGGAACCTACTTTTTGGATTACTTTGTTCTGTGTCCAATCCTGTTTTACTCAGCAACTGCTGTGGGACTGACCTTGCAAAACATTTATACTCAGATTTCAGCAGTCACTTCCCCTAAATCTCTTGCAACACACAAGTGTTTTATTTGTTGGCTTGTTTTCTCTTTCTTTCTTTTTTTTTTTTCCCTCTCCAAACTTTGCTAAATGATTAAATAAAAAAAAGTCTGGCAATTCTGGCTGGCACAGTCCCTCCCTGAGATCTGCTTGTTCTTACATCATGCCACCCCTTTTATTTTTTTTCACCACATGAATGCCTTCCTAACTCAGAAAAAATTGTTTCTTTCAGTATTCAAAATAAATTGAACAAAGAAATCAATTTGTGATTCCTTATGTCTTTCATGCTTAGCTAAAAATTAGAAATTCACCTTCAAGAACTGTTCCAGGCAGCCTCACCTCTCTTCTTTCTCTCTTTCTCTTGCCAAGCAACCCATTCGTGGAGAATAAACACTCACTCTGCTCCACAACCATGACGGGTCTCCAGACCTTTAGCATTTCCTGCTGCACACCTGGCCAGTAAAAATAGGGGGTTTTTTGTCCCTCCCAAATAACTTCACTATCCTTATCTTTAATTCCCTGTTCTCACATTTCTCACATTTTAAGAGTTGTACCTTCATGAAGCTCAAACTGTTTATGGGTTATTAAATCACTTGCCAAAACATTATAAGCTTAAAAGAGAGTTAAAGATTCCTATCAGTTACAGCTGTACTAAAGATGGAAATGGATTGTAAATTCACCATCAGTCTCCTCACTGCTTTTTAGGAATTCAGGCAACTTTAAAACTATTTAAGCTAAAAGATAACATCAGCACACAGAAACAGACAGGCATAAGCTTCCTATGGATAAATTTAAGCTGGACATCAGAAGACTAACCAAAGTTGTGAGGAGCTGAAGTAAGTGCACAGGCATAATGTAGGACATACAAGCCATCTTTGATCACAAAGCAAGGACCAGATTTGGTCTATACTAGTGCTGTGTTTGCAGCATTCTGAAATAATTGATTAAACATCCAAACCAAATGAAAATAAAATCAGGAACTTAGTCTTTCCTCCCTACGTGTCCTCTTCCATGGACTATCAATTGATCCAAAACTATTGACTTTAAGCATATCTGACCAACTTAGTTCTCTTGAGCTCCTGATAAAACAGATTGCATAGGCAAACTGTGCCAAAGAGCCTCTATACAGCAGGCAGAAAAACTCTTAGAGTACTCCTACATCTCTCTTGATAAGAAAGGCACAAATATCTAAGAAGTCATGCCACCAAAAAAGGGCAGCTCAATTTTACCTATGAGAACAGAGGTATTGCTCTTGAGAAGTGGTGTGACTGCACTCAAATTGCTGTGGACACAGCCAGATATGCCCAAATGTGCCCACATAATCTGTGTACTAGCAAAACTGTATATTGAGTCAGAGAAAGGATCATAGGACAGTTCATGTTGGAAGGCACCTCAGGAAGTCACCTTGTCCAAAGGTCAGACCAAGTTACTTAAAGCTTTACTCATTCCCTGGCTTAATATCAAAATACAGAATGTTTTGTCATGTTCTAACAGTGCACTTGTTGTCACACTTGAGTTCAATGATATCATCAGAGTCCACAGAACCGTGACTATTTTGACCAGAAATCCTCCCAAGAGAGTCATTTCCCACTGTAATTATCGTGAGATCATTTTGTCATTGTCAACAGCTGTGTCTCCTCCCACTGGCACTGGCACATATAATAAACACCTAATAAATTTCTAAATTACCTTTCCTCATTAATCCTCTAGTTCGAACAGTTCACACAGAGTTGTGCATCCCCCCACCCATGGTTATGCTCAGTCCCCTCTCACATACACCTTCTGGAAGAGATGCCTGTGCTCAGTGTGTACCTCTGCTGGACTTTACGATGTGCTAGTGCCCACATGAGGGATGAAGAACTACAGGTCTCATACACACACCCTGCTGTGAGTCACTACCTGCTGCACTTCCCCACCTGCTTGTAAAGAACCTCAGGGAGGGAGGATGCTCTGCCTGACCCTGGCTGAGATTTTGGTGGCAGCAGGTGAACATGCAAGACCATCAAACTCAACTTTGTGGGTACTGACTGCCTGCTCCATTTCCATTCTTCTCCCTACTCTTAAGTTCCATCTGTCCCTCACATTTCTTTTCAAATTGGCACCTCCCTTATACAAAACTCACCCTCTCACCCCATGGTTCCTGTGATGGCCTCATCCTCTTTAATATGATCAGCTGTGCTCTCAGACAGTTTTAGACACTTGAACTAATTTTCCTATCTTTACAGCTGTTACTGTTGAGGACTTTTTACCAAGAATGGACCATGGGAGCATCCTTGCAAGAGAAAAACAGTATTAGGAATTCTCTGAATCTTCTTTCAGCTTCTTGGAACACAAACTGAGTAACAGCATGTGTTCAGGCAGGGTTTTGCAGCAATGACAATGCACATCAAGTCCAAGTCTAAAAGTATTTTTTAGCACACTGCTGGTTAATCTTAAATATCACCTCATTCTTCACCATCTCTTTGGTGCTCTGTACTCAAAAGTGAAGAGAAAATTACTTGAAAAGGTGTTCTTTGCAAAAAAAGAAAAGATGCTCTCCTATATAAAAGCAGCTGTCAGTATCTCTAGTTTTAAATGAAGTCCTCCTACTCACAGCCAAGGGGAGATTTACAGGAAGGGAATTCACAGATTATCACAATTTCCCACCAGCTCTCTCTCCCCTGCTGCAGTACTGCTGTTCTTCTTGTTCATACAGTTTCTTTCCAGGTCACCAAAGATGTCAGAGGATTGTGGGGCATCAGGACCTCTGGTAGCCCTGAAGAGATGTTTTAGCATGTTAGAATAAAAAGATCTGGTCGTTTTGTATACCTTGTGTCTGAAAGAGCCTGCTTACAGCACATAGTCATGCTGACCCAACTATGGAAAACATGCCCCCTACCTACTAGGATTTCAGTTTAATTCAACACTTGATTAAAAAGCCAGAACCACCTCTAACCCTCTGTATTTTTAACAAAACCATTTGATGTTAAAAAGAGTTAAAAATCCTCAAAACTGAGAGAGAGTGATAGCCTCCTCTGAAACCATAGCAACAGCAATAGAAAGTCTTTAAAACAAAGAGCCCACAGACATAAATAGTCCAATCTCTAAGTTGGCCATTGTTCCAAGTAGGGCCCCAACAGAAGAGGAAGCTGTGCAGTAGCCATTTGGAGGCTGACAGAATGAAGGGATAACCTCTGGTTAATTTGAGAATTTTAATATGAAAATAACACTCCTCTAAGAGGAGTTTTTACATATAAATGTAAGACCACTGTAGTGTAACAAGACAGACAGAAATTAGGATGTGCATAAATAAGATTTTGTGATATAATTACAAGTGACCAATCTGCTATTTGAATGTGTCTTTTCCTTGTTACTTTTTTGTACAAAAGACTCCATGCATTCCCTGATAGGTGTGCTGGTGGCCTTAGATGCCCAGCACCCTATTCTGCAGAACTGAAATAAAAATAATGAACTCACTGTGTTGATTTGCTCCTGCACACTGAGTGAACAACCCTTATTTTTAGGGACCACACTTTCAGAGGAGTTATCAAATCGAAAATTCTTCACATTTCTCCCTCTGCCCCAGCTTTGCAGCTATGGAGTGACCTTAAAACTCTGTTCACACTTTGGGCTATTTCAGTCTGTTACTGTCCCTGAATCACTATCAAACCTTTTGCACCAGCAGAACAGTCTGCTTCTGCACAGCCCTTTGGGAAACAGGCAGTAAGTGGAAAGATAGGAGAACTTCAAGAATGTTTTTTCAATGAAGTTTAAATAATTCCAAATATTGCAGCATGGTTTTACTGTCTGATATATCTTCCAGAGTACACAGAGATACGTTAAATCAAAATGCAAAATATACAATAAAAAATAAACAGGTTCATTAAAGATTCAAAGGTATGTAAGAATAGCAGGATTGTTTAGAAATAAATAATTCTTCTGGATAAAAAACACACAGAGCAGTTTTGAGCTTGTGCTGCTTTTTGCAGAAAACTGTGTTTACCAGTCTTTTTGAAAATTTTGCTATGCATTAGTAGTATTCCCCCAATGGCTGAGCTTAATGGATGGAAAATTCTAGTTATCATCACTACTCCTGTTAGTGCTCCAGCACACAACCCAACTCCCTAGCAAAGAACCAACACAAGCATTTCTTTCTGCAGGAGCACTGTAGAAACCTACTGGACAACACCATTATTATTTATGCTCTGGTAGAAGTGAGACACATCCCCTCCCACTCCCAAACCCTACTGTAAGATTCAAAAGTAGCCAAAAACGAACCTCATTCTTAAGAGTCTACTAAGCCACAACAAATGTAAAACTAATTAAAAAAAACATCCAAAAAAAGGGACAAAGTCAGTATGCTAGTCTTGAACTAATTCACTAGCAAGTTCTATTACAGAAAAGGATGATAAAGAAGAGTGACATTGCAGTGGTAATTCCTTTACAGCAAGGAAGAAAATTAAATTGTTAGGGAGCAGAGAGCAACACGGAAAAATGCAAGACAGAAGTAATTGTCTGAATAGTGAAGGACACAAAAGAATAAAGCAAAGTCCTGTCAGTCCTTGGAAGTGAAATGGAAATAAATAGTTGATCTTTGATCAGTATTATGGTCAGAAAAATGGGTAAGGTAAAAAAGGCTGCCCTTACCCAAGCAGTAACTGCCACACAAAATGATGGAACTAAGAGGAAATGTATTCAGACTATGCAAACTAAATGTGAAAGAACTAGGTATACAAAGATCTGGAACTCTGATCTCCCAATACCATGGACCCTATAAATGTTGCACTGCTCAGCAACAAACCTTTGCTTTCCATCAGCTTAAAGAGGCACATACATTAGGTTAAGGTAAAATGACTTCAAGGTCATTTTGCCCTCTTGTAACTGAGGCATCCTGGCCTCAACTCTGTCAGTATTATCAGTATACAGTGGTAATAAAAAACAAAAAAATCCACAAAACCCCAAAAAAATCTCAAACACCAAATCATACCAACAGATTTCTAAAGGAAAAAAACCCTGTTTTCTAACTGTGGAGTATACCTTTTACAATGTCAAGACTCTTTTCTGAGATAAACTATACTCATCAGCAAGGGCTCTTTTTCAGAATTTCAGGTAAGCACATTTTTACAGATAATGTCACTTTGCTTTTTTTTCTGCAGAAGACTCCACCTCTGCAGACAATTTTGGAAGTGAAGTTGCAGCTAAAGTTAATCAAATGTTGTCTAAGCACAGTTTACTATCTAAGTCCTAAATAACTCTGTGAACTGTTAATGTTGAGACACTGCAAATTCTGTTCTCCTGGCAAACCTGCAGACCTGTCTCATCTGCTTTCCATTCTAGTCCTGGTTCCAGTCTTCAGGCTAAAACAACACAGACACTCAAGTGAGAATTGATCAACTTGTAGAAATGTGAGAGTTTCCAAACTACTCATTAATGACATGAGCATTCAGACACTTCTTAGTTCTGAGGGTGAAAATAAAAAATCAAGTAAGTGAGAACCTCCAAATGAGTTTGATTCATTTACTTTAACGGAGCTTTGACTTCAGAAAACACACGGTAAAACTGACAGGAGTGATAGCAAGGTAATTTATTATTTCGTTTATTTTCCGTGTCAGTTGAAACAAAGTTACCTTCGAAGTCTTGCTGCTACACATGCATCCGCTTTGATTCAGCCGAGCTGCTCTGAAAAGCACATTGCAAGCCCTGAATACAGCAAGATGTAAAAAAGGGTAAAAAAGGTCATATTTTGGTGATCCTAGGACTTGAGATACAACATTGCACTCTAGAAATAAACACCAGTCAGAGGAACTATGCTTAAGAACCCTGTACTAGAAAAGCAAGAAGAGGTGCTGGAACAGCAGCAGAGATAATCCAAGCCTTGTTGGCTACCTGCAGAAATCTTTCCCTGAAGCTCAGAGCTGGATTTAGCAGCAGGGGACATTGTTAGGGCTCACATTCCAGGCTGTAATACTGTGTGTGCCACCCCAGCTCATAACTGGCTTACTTTCTCCACAGAAATCTCAGTGAATGAAAACCAGGAGGTTTGCTCTTCAATGCGCACAGAATGAACCGATGCAGCTAATTAAATTTAAGGCTGAGGGAGCTGGGTCTCTTTACCTTGGAAAAGAAGAGAGAAGGGGAGATTTCGTAAGTTTTTATAAATATGTAAAGGGTGAGTGTAAGGAGGATGGACCCAGGCTCTTCTCAGTGACCTCCAATGATAGGACAAGGGGAAATGGGTACAAGCTGGATCATAGAAGGTTCCAGAGAAATGTAAGAAAAAACTTTTTCACGGTGAGGGTGACAGAACACTGGAACAGACTGCCCAGAGAGGTTGTGGAGTGTCCTTCCCTGGAGACATTCAAAACCCTTCTGGATGAGTTCCTGACTGACCTGGTCTAAGTGTTCCTGCTCTGGCAGGTGGATTGCACTAGAACTCTTGAGGTCCCTTCCAATCCCTGAGATTCTTTGTGATTCTCTCAGAGCCACCTCACGGAGCCTCCTCCAAAATCCGTCAGGGCCCATCGAATCCACACTCCGTGAGGTCGTGAACGGAACTCCGGGTCCGCTGGCCGACAGGGCTCCACAGGCTAATGCGGGGTGTTCCTGTGAGCGGTGGGCGGGCAGCTCGCCCGGGGCCGCCAGTGGACAATGCAAATGAGCGGCGGCGCCATTGGCTGTGGCTGTGGCGGCGGCGCCAAAGCGTATTTGCATGGCGCTAGGAGCCCTTTGTTGTCAAGCGCGGCGGGCGGCGCTCGCGCCTGCAGCCTGGGTGGGCGCGCGTGTGGAGG
>VZTY01020056.1:20648-49429 GCA_013400935.1 Turnix velox
GGCTCGGAGGAGGGTCGGGGCGGGCCGGGTTGTGCCGGGGCGGCGGGTCAGCGCGCTGCCGAGCCTCGCACCGCCCGCTGGAGCCCAGCCCCGGTGAAAAACTTTGCCGGGAAAGGGAGGATGCGGCGGCCGAGGGGCTGTGGAGCCCCGCCCCGCAGCGGCGGGGCAGTGGAGGCCGGCGCCCCGCAGCCCGCCGGGCACTGGAGCTCTGCACTGGGGCAGCAGCCCTCTATTCCTCGCGGCATAAGGAAGAGCAGGGCAGGTACCGTACCGTCTGCGGGTGATAACACGCACCGAGGGGAAATCCCAAACGATGTAGGCTCTTGCCGCTCGTGGAAAGGCATACCGGTGGGGTATTTTTATTAAACAACACGCGTGCTTCTTTACATGCAGTTTCTTTTCATACTAAGACCCTGGGCTTGGATGCAACTGATATCCATTTATTCCTTCGTGAATTATTTCAAGGACTGTCTGCGTGTGACAAACCGATAGAAAAAGCTATTTCTTTGCCTGATGTCAAGTAATGACTTTAAAAGAATAAAACCCCCTCTGCTGTACATTAAGACAAGTGAATGAAAGCAGAATGCACGTTTAATTGCATAATGGCAAATAAACACTATTCATGAACATCAGTAGCGTCCCAGCACTCTAACTGGTCATAGAGTCTGGTGTGTCAATATGCTATTACAGGATCTTGCAATACAATGCATGAGATCCACTTCTTAGTAACATTTAGTCGTGATCAAAGGACAGAAAAGCAAAAGTGGCTAATAACATATAACAGCATACTGGATCAATTTTAATTCAGTCTACTGGCATTTTCAGAGTAAGTCTTTCAGCAGTCAGAAACTTTGATTTTAATGCTGGTGGTTTTTTCTTAAAGAAGGAAGAATTCTCATTGATTGCTAATCACAAGATCATGCAGATACGTAACTTACCTTCATTTAGGAAAATATACTATACAGTGAAGCAATTAAACAAATGTTTATGAATGTTTATTCATAGTTATGAAAGGGTGGTAGTCATAAGAAATGAATCTGTTGGAAATAACAACATTGTAACTACATAATGGAGAGTCAAGCCTTTTTATTAAAGCATAGGTTTATAATTAAAAATAATTAAATCAGTGTAAATAAGTGGATTCTGTGCTCATAGCTTCTGATTGTAGTATTCTTTGAGATGTAGAAAATCTTAGAATCTCATACTTCATTTTCTTCTGCAATAGGAAAAAAACCCCACAACATCTCTCGTTTTATCAACTTTATTTAGCCAGGATTTTAATGGCTAAAATAGATATTATCTATCCACCTTTTTTGACCACTCTGTAGTTTAACACGTTAGCCACCTTTTTCTTCATAAAGTTCAAGTCAAAGAGTTGATATCAGAGAAGTACTTGACAGAAGTTTGAAGTTACCTTCTATCAAAGAAGCACAAGCTGGTCTCAAATGGGCAATAGTAACTGAAAAATGGGCAAAAGTAACTGAAAAAAACCCATAGCATCCATTTAGGTATAGAAACCACTATTTCAAGGCTACATACACTTAACAAAATGAAAATAGTCCTTAAAAAAATTGATAGCAGAATTATAGTGTAACACTATTACAGGACATTATTATAGTTGGAAAAATATAGCAAGGAATAATTACTTTAAATTATTTCATTTGTATTCACACAAGCATTACAAGAAAGATCTCTGGCACATCTGAAATATGAACCCAGAACTGAAAATAGCCAGTGGAAATGGCTTTCTAGGTCTTCTAATACTACACTGTACTGAGGCTGGACACAGTTGTGCTGTGGCAGGAAAGCTGGGCAGTGCTTTCCCCACAATGGAACTAGGATGCGTTAGCAGCACCCTCTCCTCCAGCTCTGCAAGTTACCATATCAAGTCTCTTTTGGTACAAGGTTTCCCTTAGCAGAAGGAAATCCACTCTTAAAAAAATTTTAAGCGTTGTCTTTTGGTTTTCCATCTTACAACAGTGTCCTGTCTGGATTTTTGTTTTTCTATACTGGAGGATATCCCTTTTAGTACTGAAGTATTAATTAAACGCCATGTTGCTGGTACTTTGCTGTTATCTATTATTGAAAAAACCATGCATTTTCTGTGTGGAAATGTTGTAAAATGGAATATGCAGAATATTAGACAATTTAATGAAATATTTAATGAGAAAGATTGAAGACCTGTGGGGATCCTGGCATCAGCTGCTTATTATTAACAATTAGTATTACACAAGTATATCTTTTTTTTTTACTGTTTGCTTTTTTTTTTTTATTCTTTTACATCCCTGAGCAGATGGTTCATTTTGGTTTTGTTCTGTTCTAATTCTATTCAGTGTGCAATATATATGTTGGCAAAGGTGCTGCTTGTACCCACTTCAATAGAATGCAAATTAACTATGAATGGAATACCTGAACACTAAAATGCAGCTGAAGTAAACTTTTAGCATGGTTGCACAATGACAAGTGATCATGATAGCTTGTTATGGAGATTATTGGCTGGAAATAATTTTCTGCATATTTCTAGTTCACCACAGCTTACTTTGTCTTGCTTTCAACTCCATCCACTCATTTTGTAATCAAGGGTTTTCCCTGTGTGGTCTCTGAACTATGGGTTTATTACTAACTCTTTGTCTTCTATCTCTTCTATCTTGGTCCAGTTCCAGTTTTTGATCCTCCCAGTCAATTAATCTATGAGGTCACTCTTTTCTCTGTGTGTTCTGCCCTTTCTGGAAAGATTCTCACGTTTTACTGTCTAGGAAACACATGTTCTATCTGTGTTTTAAGATACTTGTGATTCTTGAAAGTGGAGAGAAAATGGAATTATTCCTCTCATCTGCCACAAACAGTATTCTGTGTCACCATATCACAGTTTTGATATCATAGTTTGTCAGTAGATTACAAAGTAGTATTTAATTAGAACTATGATTGAATTAATATAGAATTGTCTTCTTTTTTGCTGGAAGATATGTTTCTGACATGAGCATAGTACCCAATATTAAAACCATACTAGTTAAGTTTCTCTAGGAGGAGAACTTGATCAGCTTTCTTTAAAATTATGGTGTTCACTTATAAAATTCACACATCCTGCAGTGCTTAGCTGAATGAACTAGGACTCTGACTGCGGAATTTTAGTCTTGCATCTGTGCCTATTTTGAGACAGACTTCTTATCTTCATTTGCTCTTGAGAAACACAATTTTGGGTACTTTTATTGGTGTCTTGCTCATAGTCCATTTCTTGCCCATCCTGTAGAGTCTATTTCACTGCTATTGCATTTCTCTCTCAGAAAAATTATTCTACTTGCGTAGCTCAGATTCTTAACCAACCTTGCAATTGGCTTCAGTAACAGATGGGGTCTGGGTTTCACACTCCACAAACTGCAAAATTGGGTTTTATATTATTTTTCATGAAAGAAATTGATGTGTGAAGAAGCAATAGAAGATCATGTTGAATCTTCAGCTAATGCAATTTTTCAATAGGTCTACTATTACTAAGAATTTATTAATGTTCTTGAATTTACTGAATGATTTCTTTTTTTGAAAAAAAATGTGGTGTTAAAACCAGCTTTGGGTTTTGAAATGCTAGATTTTCTAAGGCCCCATTTCCCTTTAAAAATAGTGTGGATGAAGCTTGATGCTTACAGTACACACATTTGTATTTATATGGAACAGTTAAATATCCATTTACTTAGAGAAAGAACTAAGAATAAAATCTCACCTTTTTTCCTGCCAATATATGAAATATTGCCTGGATCAATCTCAAAAGATTCTGCTGAATAGCATGAGAAAGATCAGCCCAGTAGTTAGAGCACATGTGTGCCATGTTCTTGACTACCACAATGCAATTTATGTTTTGATTTGTCTGCCAGGTAAAGAAGCAGAAATATAGGGGGAAGTCTGTGATTAGTATAAGTTATTTGTGTGTTAATTTGGTGAAATTTTTACTGAATTGTGATTCTAACAGTAAATTATGTGTAATGGAACATTTGATAAACCTACTGATCATCAGTCTCTAGTCTTAATTGCTGAGCTGAAAAACAACATAAATAAACACAGCAAATATCCTGCCTTTTGAAGTTATGTTCTGTTGAAAGCTTGTAAATAATTTGCTTCACAGAAGGGGGAAAAAAGAGGGTATTTATATTAGATTCCCATGTAAACCACATGGGATGCAATGTAGGTGTCACACTGATACAGTGTATAAAGATTCAATTAAGAGGTTGTTCTCATGTTTTCTTGTGTATACATAAAGTTACTATGTCCTTCAAAATGGAGAAACAACAGGATGGTAGAGATACAAAGAAAGAATTTTAAGTTAGAATGTAAACGTTTTTTCATTTGTATTGAGACCACTAACTTATTCAGTTAGGTCACTCATATAAATTCAGTGCTTGCACATCTTGCAGAGCACAATTTACCTGGCACTTTTTAAACTATTTTGCACAAATGTCTAGTCTGTTCTTTATAAGCTTATAAAGATATAAAAGCTGCATTTGTTTTAGTAAATTCAAGCTAGTCAGGAATTGTTCCTGCCACTGAAGTATGACTACTTCTTTATACTAATGGACAGTTCAGATTTGTCTTTGCATGTTTTGGCCATAGCTCATTGGCCAAAACTGGGTTGAACACTGCAGTGCCCAGGAATAATTTGGCAGCTTGAGTGACCACAGAAACACTGTGAGTGGACAAGTTGCAGGGAGCTCCCCAAAATGGGAAGCTAAAACAGTTTAAGGACATGCATATAGGCTGGTTTGTGCCATTTAATGCCTGTGCAAGTTCAGCTTACTTAAATATGTACCCAGAGAGGGTTGAAGTAATTTTATCATGAAGGTAACCTCTACACTTTAACACTACATGCTGCTTCTCCCATTTGTTCTGCTAGTTTCCATCCTTCTGATCTCCCATACTTCAGTCACACATTCAGATTACACATATACATGGTGGGCTACAGTTGCAAAGAAACTATGAAATATATATTCCAACATTTAATTGAATTAATGCAATTTATCATATTGAACAGGTAATCTGAAATTCATAAATACCTACTTTATACTACTATTTCATTCTAATGCCTGTTGAATTTTAGGATTTTATACAGAGCTATTCTGTTCTAGGAAAAATCATTATTGCTGTGACACTTCAAATTAACATACAACAAATAGAATGGAAAGAACAAAAAATGAACATAGAAACTCAGTATACTTCCCAGCCCCTACCCTCAGACAATCAAGATTCATAAATTTTCTACATGCTGTTAGAATAAAAGTTTACACTTTTATACTCATGGAACATGAGTAGGGGTAGGACTTCTTAATAAGATATGTGATGGGAGGACCAGAAACAATGGATGTAAATTGGAAGGGGATAGATTTAGACTTGACATGAGAAAGAAATTCTTTACAATGAGGGTGGTGAAGCACTGGAACAGGTTGCCCAGAGAGGTTGTGGATGCCCCCTCTCTGGAGGTGTTCAAGACCAGACTGGACAAGGCACTGAGCAGCCTGATGTAGTGGGAGATGTCCCTGCCTATGGCAGGGGGGTTGGAACTCAATGATCTTTAAGGTCCCTTCCAACATGAACTATTCTATGAACAAAAATGTACATTTTCAATTATTTAACTTTTTTTCTTTTCTGTATATGCCTAAGTGATACGGGAACATACCAGTACCAATGCCAGTATATGCTTGTTAACCTGGTACTGGAATACATTTTAAGTCCTCTATACAAATGAAAGTTTGAGTCATTTTGCTCCAGTATATATATACTTTCATGATTAAACTAGAGAGCTAAATTTTACCTTTATTCAGGAACTGTTCTCACATTAGGTACTTAAAGGATCAAATTAAAATCATCTTTCCTTTCTTGTGCTTATTGCACAAATGAACATTACCACCTGTGTGGAAAGGAAAGGTATTCAGATAATACAGAACACCTCCACACATCACTTGGACAATTGTATACTGCTGGCTGTCATGTTGACTGGTGGCTTTCAAGGAACAGCTCCCTACTCTAAATCTCAGAAGGTATTTCAACAGTCATTTGTCACAGTGTGAATTAGCAAGTAAAGCCCTCACTTTGCCTTTTCTGTTGGAAATCACCTGAGATTGTTGAACTAAAAGGGGATTAAAAAGCCCACACATTTCTGAATCAAGTGATTTTTAAATACCTGAGTCTGGAGTCAATTTGCACAAAAAATCTATTATAATTTCCATAAAAGAAAACTGAATTATGGTTTCTTCAAAATAATCCTCCTCTTTCCTTCAAGAAATACTTTAGTCCCTTTGGCATTCTCTTTTCAGAAAACACATTAAATTTTATGAGTTCTTCCATTTAAGAGGCTACAAATTAAACAAATGCTGTCAAATTTATTTTGTTTCATCCTTTTAAGTAAAATGTCAAAATAAATAAAGCTATTTATAAGCCTAAATTCTACTTTGAAAGGTAATTTTCACTGAAACTGCCCAAGATCTTCCTGGCACCATTCACCAGCAGAGCAAGTGTTTTCATATGTGCAACAAGAGTGCACAGCAGTAGTCTGAAAGTTTGAGTTGCCCTAAACTCTTAAAAATAGCTACATATACAGGCTACACTCTTTCTCACTGCATATCCACATATATTTTTAAAAAAGAGGCATTAAAAAAAATTAACATTTGTGAAACCACAGTAATAGTCATTCAGACAGGTCTGAATTTACATATTTGTGACAGGTACAGGGATACAGTTCCACACAAGTAAACTGCTAATATATCTCTACACTGACTGTCCTTCTAAATTTATCTTATGATTAGGTCCCCACTGTAGACAAAAGGAGGGAATCAAGTTTATTCCGTGGAAGGAAGAGGAAGTAATACAACCCCTTTGCAGGAGGCAGTTCTGTCAGCCTCATGCTAGCTTCTATTGCAATCTCAGTTTTGCAACAACAATGGAAGCAAAAATACAGTATTTCTATATTCCACTTAAACTAGCACACACTGAATTTAAAAGAAAAGAGGAAGACTTTGGTGGTGTGCTCAGCAAAAGTTTTCTTCTTGGGAAAACGTTTAAGTGTCTCAGCTTAAAAAAACCTCACAAAGTAGTTTTCCTCCTTCGAGACAACATGATGCACAGTTTGTAACTGTGCTTGATACTTCAATCATTACTTAATTATGCACTTATTACTCTAAAGCTCTTATTTTTCCATCTAGAACTCGATACATGCTACTTTCATCTGCCAAACACTGCAGCACTCCATAGGGAACTGAAGCAGTTCTTTCCCAAATGGTTTCTCTCTTAATTTCATGATTATTAGTCTATCACTGCCAATTGTTATGATTTATTTTATAACAGTAAACTTCTGCGCTGCACTATGCATTATTGTCAGAATGACTCTTCTATAACAAATGGTAAAACTGATTCATATTCTCTCCATTTTATCATGTAACAAAGTGTAGATCACTTGGACCATCTGTAATGTCTGAAGGTTCAAGATACTTTGTTATAAAATAAATCTGTCAGCCAATTGCACGCTACTCACTCAGTTGTTGGACTTCACAGTTCAAGGTGATTTTTGTACTGAATGCCTGTGGTGGGTTGACCACCTCAGGGCTGGACATCAGAAGCCCACCAAAGCTGCTCTTTCATTCCTAAGTTGGACAGGGGAGAGAAAATATAGCAAGATAATTATGGGTTAATGAAGTAATAAGACAATTGGTGTAAGAAGGGGCTGACCTCCACAATCAATATGATCTGCCAGAATCCGTTTATTGAGAGCATGAGACAAGCTTATATACAGTGATGGCTACTTATCAATGCTACTAACATACTGATTGGTTACAGGTTACATTCTTGCATTAATGTCAGACCCTCCTCTTAGAGTTCTTCTGCCAACACACAAGGTCATTGTTTATCTTGCTCATCCTTGACTCCTTCTTAGTTCCCACTGCATAGAGGACTCTTTCCCAAAACAATGGAAGGCATAAACAAGCTCCAAGGCCTCAGGTGCCTCAGGCTCTGAGCTGAGCAGTTGTTAACCCTTTATGGCCTGTGCCCATACTGCAACAGGTTAAGGACACGAGAGATCATTCTGCAGTTATCATCATAGGTGAGAGAGGCTTGGCTTTTGGAAAATAGTTCAATTTCTTACCAGTCAGAGTAGATAATATGAAAATAAAAATGGAATCATAGAACTCTTTACTCCTGCCCCTCCCTTCTTCATAGGCTCAACTTCACTTTCTCTATTTTTTCTCCTCCAGTATAGCACATGGGGATGGGGAATGAGGGTTGTGGTGACATATTGTTTCTGCCACATCTTTCTCCTTATAGGGAAGACTCCTTACACTCTTTCCCTGCTTCAGCATGATTTCCCTCCCACAGGAAACAGCCCTCCAAGACCTTCTCCAATATGAATCCTTTCAACCAGCTGCAATTCTTCACAAAACACGCCAGTGTGGGTCCCTTTCATGGGGTGCAATCTATCAGGAACTGATTGCTCTAGTGTGGCTCCCCAATGGGGCCACAAGTCCTGCCAGAAAACTTGCTCCTTTTTGAGTTCTTTTCTCCACATATCCACAGGCTCTCAAAGATGCCTGTTCTATCCAGCATAGGCTTCCCACAGGGTCACAGCCTCCTTTGGGTATCCACCTGCTTCACCATGGAGTCCTCCATGGAGTACATGTGGATATCTGCTCCACTATGGACCTCCAAGGGCCACAGGGTGACAGCCTACCTCACCATAGGCTGCAAGGGAATCTCTGCTCCAGTGCTTAGAGCACCTCCACTCCCCTTCTTCATTGGCCTGGGTGTCTGCAGAGTTCTTTTTCTCACATACTCTCACTCCTCTCTTTGGCTGCAGTTGCACAGGTTTCCCTCCCCTTCTTAAATATATCATCACAGAGGCACTACCAGCACCACTGGTGGGCTTGGATGTGACATTGGAGCTGGCTGGTAGTTACTCTATTTGACACAGCCAAAGCTTCTAGCAGCTTCTCACACTCCTTAGCACCTCTGCTACCAAAACTTTGCCACATAAATCAATACAGTACTGTCTGCCTGCGTACTTGTACTAGTCCACTAAATGTTTTTAAACCAAATTCTTCATATCTTTTAAAATGAATGAGCAAGTTAAGTTGTCCTTTAGGCCTGCACACCGTAGTCCTGTAATCTCTGTGTCACTGGAGAGAATGCCATTCAAAAACTGTCAGTGTTTTGCATCACAGAAAATTTGATAGAGAATGCCTTAAAACAGCTGTTAAAGATTTCAGCCTCCCCCGTGCAATCATCCACTAATTATGTTAGCAGTCAACTTCCTGGTGGGAAGTAGCAGTAAAACAGAAACAGTCATTAAGAGACAAACCCCAGTGTTTATACTCACAGATAAAAACGGTGATATTATTATTTACTCAGAAGTATCTCTTAAGGGACAAATCCTGCTTCCACTTACAGTGATATCTGTTGCAAAGTGCTGCAGCTTTGTGGTAGAAAGCAGGTTGTTAAGTCTGACATCACTGTGTTTGATGTGCCAAGTATCAAGCCATGATAGATGGGGAAAGAAGATATTAGGTTAAGATCAGTGCAAATTATCTGTAGTGTTGGCAAAAAGAAGAAAAGTTTTCCTACTTCTCTGCCTGAGTCTTAAAAGTCTCTTCCTAACATCAGCTATTAATAACTGCACATTTAAGAAGGATCATATACATGGCAGGAGCAGTTACATTTGTCCTACAATCCTTACTATGGGTTAGCTCTGTCCAGAAAGGCCTGCCCTGCCTCCCAGATTCTGTACCCTCAGTCAAACCACTCCAGTATTTTGTAAAGAAAAGACTTCGTCCTTTAGCTTTTCATGATGCTAATAGCATTAACTGTACTTTAGGTAGCTTTAATGTGCAGAGCTCCTTCAAAGTATAGTGTTTATTAAAATATTTAATAAACTAATTTAATAGAGCATATTTAATAAATATGCTCTAAATAACAAAAAAAAGTTTTAAAGGTTTTGTATTTTTCTCACTTAGTTTTTATTTCCCTGTGTAACTAGAAAAAACTGCAGCACAGATAAAGCAATGTTAACAAACTCAATCTAAAACAAATACAGATGGGAAAAACAAGCCAAGTTGCAAATGGAAAACTAAGGTTATACATGTGCCTTATGAGACAATACCTGTTAATCCCCCTCTGGTGGGGATTTAGGTTCCCATCTTCACACCAAATTCAAAAGAAGCTAAGGGCATTGGTCACTTATCACTTTTGTTCTGTATTTCTCACCATCAAGCACAGGGACCTATAACAGAGATGGTCTGAAGTCTAAGCTCTAAAATTAGTTGAATGTACTCTTTTGAAAAGTGAGCAAGCAATATTTTCACTGTCTGCACCCAACTAGCATTTGATCATTTGTTCAAAGGGCTTTTATCAGTTAAATACCTAACTTTTTAAAAGGCATTTTTCGTTATTGTTGTGTTCTCTCAGCAGCCATGCAAAAAAGATAATACAAACACAAGAAGTGGAACAAAACATTTTGTAATGGGCAGGGATTGATTTGTCAACCAGGTTTTATAGACAAGCAAAATCTAAGGAGATTTTCACCCATGGAAGATTATCATAAAAGTGAATCTTTCTTCACAAGAGTAGTTCCATGTATCATGTATCTTACTGACCCTGAAGAATTAATTTGAAAATTGTATTCAAACAGTGAATCATTTATTTTTGTACTGAGACTGACCACAGATTGCATGAAAATTATGGTTTAGCCAAAATGATACAAACAACATTCAAAACTCACTGAATTAATTAGGTTTTACTTCCCATTTTCCTGTTACTTCTCTGTTTACAGATCACACTATGAATTCAGGATGAATTTGTGCTGACATTATGAATTCATTTAATACAATTAATTGTGGCAGTTACTAAAACTTGAGGGATGGTATTCTTTTGTCTTTGTGACTAGCTTAGCTGGTCATTCAGAATGCTGGGATTTTAGCACTATTTTGGCAGAATATTGGATGTGGTGGGAAGAACAAGACTGAACCAGAACTGTTTCAGAGTACAAAGGCAGTGTCTCTTAGGGTGTAGAAAAGAGGGTACTTTGGTGAGCCTTTATTAGATTGACTGTTGTGGAAGACCTCAGGTTTTGCTCTTAATTTCAGAAAAAAATGAGTTGTTACAAGATCATTGTTACCAAAATTATGAAGAAACTGTCTTCTTCCAGGGTAGGGATGACTGACCATGTAGAGTTGTCTAGCAACCTGCTGTTATTTGACTTTGAGCTAAGGTGAACTAAGCATTTAGAAATCCCTTTCAAAGAAGGCAGTGCCACTTTATACAGTGATAGGAAAAGTGGTATGGAGAGAAGGAAGAGATGTAAGTAAGTATTCCTGTGCCTTCTTGTATCCCTAGATGTTCTACTGATTGCTTATCTGACCTCCTGATGTCAGTAGAGGCAGTCCAGTTCTGTTCATAAATACAGATCTGTCCTCATTGTATCCATATATTCTACCAAAGTCAGATCAGCATTAATAAATAAATAAGACTTCAAACCAAGATGACAGGGTAATACTTGTTCTAACCTGCCTGCCTAACACAGTCAAGACATCTTAAAATGATTTGATTCCCACCAAAACCAAACTCTGAAATTTCTGCATTAATTTGAGAAATCACATTTAAGGAAAAAAGTTTTCTAAAGGGCTGATAGGTGATTTTCTAAACACACTCAAAAGTTTAAAGTTATCATTTTGAAAGATAAAATCCTGAGCATACTGTTCCACCAGGCAGCATTTTAGTTCACAGAATTCTTAGGTGCCAGGTGCAATTTATCACGAGTTAAGATGATAGAATTAAACTTTTAAAATATTGTGAAAAATGGATAATTTTTATTTAATCTAATGGAAAGACAATTAAAACCATGCCTTATGATTAATTGCTAAGTGTTATAACTCAGTCTGAGTATGGAGACAGATTTATAAGAAGTCCATAATTATATGTACTATTATTGCCAAGGCAAATAAAGCTATCAGACAGGTGACATTTTAGAGACAATAATGAATTGTTCTATTATGTGTTCAAAGTTGAATCATTACCCCTCCTTAATGAGGCATTTACAATTGGTATTAAAATTTTGTAATTTGTTTTTTAAATGTACAGCAATAACCATATGCTATAGTTGTACTGTGCAGCATGCTGCTTTAGAAAGGAAGGAAGGAAGGAAGGAATTCCACTCCACTGTTAGGTATAATATGGTGCATACATATTTTAAGCTGCAAGTATTATTTCAGAAATCCAATGTGTTTTATCCTCCAAATGCATGACATCATTGGAGCCAAAGCATCTTTAAATGCTAGGGAGTGAGAGTAGATATGTATTAGTGCACAGTATTTTCAGGAAGCCTCATCAGCAGGAAATGTTTCTGGCACTCTTCTGTTCATGTAGTAGAGTAAATGGAGTCTCTGACTATCTTTCCTAATGTTGGAAATGTCAGGCAAAGCTCCTACCATAAATGGTGGATTTTTGTTTTATGCCTTTTTCTGTGTCTTTGCTTAAGCACTCCTCCCCTTTGTATTTTTTGTTAAATGTTCATCTTTGTCCTTTGTGTAATTTTTAAATAATTATTGGAGACTGAGAATATATAGCCTCTATATTAACTTCCCAGAGTTGCTGGTATTCTAATGGCAGAAAAAGTTTTAAGGAATTTTATTAGCATTTCCAGATTCTGCACTGTTTTCTTCAATTAAAAAAAAAAAAAGACACTCCTTTTTATAAAGCACCTCTGGTCCTGCCCATAATCATGTGCAGTATCATTTTTTTTCTTTCCCCTTTTCCAGTTTTTAGTAATTTGGCTACATATGGAATCTCAGGTAACTTCTTTCTAAGCTTTTTAGAAAATCTAAAAGCTTCTGTGGGAAGCTTCTGACAAGTTTAATTTTACTTCTTTTTTTTTTTTTTTCTTTCCTCTTTCTTTAAGATCAGGCACTGTTGCTCTCATTTCTGACTCTGTACCAAACAAATATTTCTAATCTAAGACAAGCTGTAGACAAATCAAGAATTAAGCAGAATACATAAAAATGAAACATTTAAACTAACTCTATTTATAGCTTTGGTTGTCATAATTGTGCATCCTATCTAATTTAATATTACTGCTATCAGCAGAAGGAAAATTGTAGCTTGAAGAAGTAAGTATTTGCAACACAGAAATTTAGTTTAAATGGCCTGCTTTAAATATTATTCCATTTGTCACTGTGTTTTGAAACTGTGATCAATGCACACTTTTGGAATATAAGCCAAAAGATAATAGCATCATATTTTTAGTTACTAAGATTTCTAAAAATATTGAATCTGGTAACATTTTTAAGACTGCTATCATTAATTAGTGGTATTTCTCCTTTTGGAATACTGCTGATTATCACTAGAGTCAAGAAAGATGTATAAAAGATAGACTTCATTATGTATTGTGGCTTTTTTTCCCCTCTCAGAATTCATATAAAGATGTAGAACAATCAGAACTAGATGGAAAAGGACTATGTGCATTTACTACTTAACTTAGTCAGTAAATTTCCATATGGATTTTCAGTAACTCTGAAGATGCTATTCTAATCCTTCCCTCAAAAGGAACTGAAGAAAGGCTAAATCATGATATTGAATAGTGATTTGATGACAATTAGCACAAAGCTAATCTCTTCAAAGCTGAAAAATCTTTTTCAGGTACTTCTCTGCTTCTCTGGTAAACTAAAGATTCATGCTCCAAGAAGTCCTATATCCATTTTCACTTTAGGTTTTAGACAAAAACAAAAATTCAGCTTTTATTCCCTATTGCTAAACCTAATGTAGATAACATATAAAAGACTTATTTTCACTTCTCAGAAATTATTCACTAATGGAGAAACACCCAGACACCACCTCTATTCCTTATTTGCAATGCTTCTCTCTTCTCATAACCAGTCCTTTTTATTTCAATGAGAATATTTATGGGACTTAACCTGAGAAGAGGAGGTTATTTTTCATTGAAGAGAGCACGTATCAGGCAATACAGTATTGAGCTTTATCATCATTGCACTTTGACTCAGTGTAACCCTTCTTCACCTCATTCACCTTCACCTTTTCTTTCACGCTTCATAATATATTTTCAATGACAGTATTGTCAACATACTGATAGATCCCAAAATAGAATATTTCAGGTGACATTTCTGTGAATAGTGTTTGACAATCTAAAAATAGTCTAGAAGATTGAGAAGTTCACAGTGAAACAAAGCAGGCCCTGTATTTCTGCTGATTTAATTTCATTTAGGAAGTACTGTAGATTAAAATGTAAAGTAACTGAAACTTTTAATTTTTTGTGTGTGAGTAAAGCTTTATATCAGAATATAACTTATTAGGGCTCCAGGTATAAATACACAGATTTTTTATTAGGTGAAAACCTCAAAGCCAACTTCAGTTACCTTATCAGAAGAATAAATGTAGGCATAACAGGCAAAAAAAATAAACACAACTAGTTTATATCTCTAATCGGAGGTAAATTATCATTTAAAGTAGGTGACATCTAGGTAGTTAAGTGGAAGTTCTGCACTCATTAAGATTACAAGGAAACCTCTCAAATTAGTACATAGCTGTAACCATATAAAGAACTGAATCTTACCCTGAAGTCTGGCTAAGATTTAGATAGACTAAGTAGGTAATCTTAAAAAATAAAATTATATTGTTAAGTTGATTTTCAAAGTAAAAAAAATAGCAGTTGTAGTCTTATTTTCAAAGCCATTAGAGAAATAATTCACAGCAGTATTGATAATTTGCCTCAGGTATTTAATCTTCTTACACAGAGCATGGTAATATGAGTAGGACAGGTAGATAAATGCTAAAATACTGACATAAATAGAACTCATAAATGTAGTATGAACATTATTTACCAGTATATTTTAATATATCCAAAATATCCTTCACCATTTCCAGTGATGAAATAGTTCAACACGGTCAAATCTTGATAAATAATATTAATTTTAGTTTCAACTGTGCAGAATTGTTAAAATGATTGAGAAAAAAAGACAGAAACCTTATGGTAGGCCAATTTATTTAATCTCTGAGTTGAGACTAAATTCAGGCTTTCTCAAGAAATTCCTCAAACAAGACATTATTTCATGGCTTCACTAAGTATAACAATCTGGGCTATTTCAGAGACAAGACATTTTACACTCAGTTATTTTAAATGAGATAGTTTCTGTCATGTTAGAGAGTAGAATGTGTGTTTCACCACACTGAGCTATGAAAGCATGATGTTATAACATGTATTTGAAGCTTTTGTGGAACATTATAGAGTCAGAGAGCCTTGCACTAAAGTAAGTGTATGACCACAGTGCATACCAGAAGTCCAGGATACAGAGGGGATTTCAATCAGGATCTCAAGGACATTCAAAAAAAAGGAATGTTTTCCCATACCTACATGTGAGATGGGTACTAGACCATAGATGTTTAAACAGTATGAAGTGAAATAACCATAGTCTTTCTGCTCTTCCAGTGTAGATTCTAAGCTAAGAGTCAAAAGCTTTCCATTGTTTCTCATAAAATTTCTCAGACTTCCAACTCTGACAATGCAATTTCAGACCTTTCACTTCAGTCACAGAAGTATAAGGAAGGAAAGATGGATATATGCAGTTTGTCTGAGCTATTGGAAAAAGAAAAAAGTCCTTGGACCTTTGGTTATCTAAATCACACAAGCTGTCCATATTTCTTCTCACTTTCCTTATGTAAAAAAAAGCAGCCTCCATCTTCATGTCATCCTAGAAGGTACTGAATGTGGCAGAATACTTGAAAATCCAAGACTGAAAAGTTACCAAAACACATTAATTTTCCTGGAATAAAGGGATGACAATTGAAATGTGAGCACAAATCAAAGCTGTTACATCTGCTCTTGCCTTATGAGATACAAAGATGGAATCTTAGCCCACAGTGAGATCAACAACAAAAATATCTTTTAATGGTACAGGATATATGCCTGCATGTGGGGGAAAGCTTATACAAGTCTGTATATAATTTTTCATTCCCATTCATGCCCTTTCTAATACTTACTATGCTAAGACCATTCTTTATTCTAAGCTAATACAAAGAAATAATTTATCTTCTTTTATCTCTTTAGTCATAAATTCTTAATAAGCAAGGCTTATTCTGTGTTCTGTTTGTTTCAGTAGCCAGCAAAGCAATGTCCTAGGTGCTAGAATTCTTAATGTTCTGCTTCAAACGAAAACAGAAAAAAATCCATAATATACAAGTCTAGAAATATGTACAGAATCAGAGAAGAGAGTTAAAGTATACAGATTTATTCCTTCATGTTGCACCTGAATATATGTCTAAGTTGCAAAATATCAAATCATTGCTGTTGGTTATTTTAGATTTCTTATTGTCTGGGCTCAAGACAAAAAGAGTCTGCTTTTTATGTGCAACATTATCTGCTTATTCTATTAGGGTTCTCTCTGTTGGATCTAAACAAAGAGTATGTTCCTTTATGAAAATGGATTTTGTACTATTTCACCTTTTAAGTTACCTTCTAATTCAGTATGTTATTTTCCTCTCTAAGCTAATTAGTTATATTAAAAGGTAAAAAAAAAAAGTTTCCATGGCCATATTATTCTTACTGTCAATTCTTTCCAAAAGAAAAGGTCTTCTGTGAAGATAGGCACTAACTTTGTTCTTTATCAACACTTTCTATTTACTTTCTGAGCTGTTTATTTTTTTCTGTATTACAAGCATTTGATTTTTTACCTTTGGTATGAATCTCCTGAGAACCTTTTCAAGTGCCTTATAAAAATTTAAGTACATGATGTTCACTTCAGAGTTCCCCCTTATCTAGCTCTTCCAATTATCTCATAATGGAGCAGAGTGTTACAGCTCATATTCTATTTATATCTGTCATTTGCTTCATTCTTAGTTTGTTCCCAGGCTAAATCCAACTTGTAGGTCTTGACATGGGTGTCATTTATTCTTTTTCACCTCTTGTTGATATTCTAACCAGTATTTATATTTTTATCACTCCTGATGTACATCATAAGAATATTTTTGTTGGCCTTTAACCGTGATTTTATTTATCTGCTGTTTTTAACTCTACTCTTTTTAATACTGTGTCTATAAGACATATTACTTTGATATCTGGCATTCTAGCCTTGTTTCTCTTTCAACATTTTAGTAGTTTTAGGACTACAAGTGCAATACATAAAACCAAATAAAATTAAAATATTCATTGAGTAATATTAACCATGAATCTGAGATTACTGCATGCATGTTGCTCACATCTAATTAGGAACAGTGAGGACATATTTGTGCTAAGAACATGCCTTATGCTACTGTACAAATACCTTTACACTGAGCATTATCTTCTTTTCATTTTAAATGGTAAGGTCCTGTCAAACTCAAGTGGCTTTAAAATTGGATTGTTAAGGCTCATATATTTAAATTTATAACAAATTATTCTTAGGAGTTCATAAAGAGAAAAATGGGAAGAACATTAGAAGGAGTTGGACTACATCAGTGCACAAGTGACAATATCAGTGGACACAGGAAGACCAGTGGATATCATCCATCTGGACTTTTCCAAGGCCTTTGACACAGTCCCCCACAACATCATTCTAAGTTGGAGTTTATGGGTGGGCTCTTCAGTAGATAAGGAACTGGCTGGATGGTTCCATCCAGAGCATAGCAATGGCTCAGTGTCTGGATGGACAGGAACAACAATTGGTGTCTCTCAGGGATCTGTGCTCTTTAATATCTTTATAGATGGTACAGATAGTGGAGCTGATTGTACTCACAGCGGGTTTGCTGATGATAGCAAGCCAGAGGGATGGAATGTCATCCAGAGAGATCTGGACAGACTAGAGAGGTGCACCTATGCAAACCTCATGAAGTTCACCAAAGACAAGTGCAGGTTGTTGCACTTGGGCCAGGCCAATCCTTGTTACTGATACAGACTGAGAGGTGATGTGATAGAGAACAGCCCTGCAGGAAAGGACTTGAGGGTCGTTGATGGATGAAAAGCTGGACATGTGCCAACAAGTGTGCACTTGCAGCCCAGAAGGTCAACCACATCCTGGGCTGCCCCTTTACTCTGCTCTCCTGAGATCCCACCTTGAGTTCCTATGTCCAGTTCTGGTACTGCCAGCACAAGAAGAAAGCATTGTGTGATATACAATTAAAAAAAATCTTGATTTTGAACTTTTTACATACTCAACTGCTTTGATTTTTTTTTAGAATTGTATTTTGATATAATCCAGAGACATTGAGTCTGACTACTGTAGAAAAGCACTGCAGGGAAACAGAGGAACATACATTTCCCATTTCAAAAAGAACATAGCAGAATTCAAATGATGTGCAGCGAGAAGATAGAGCAGAGGAATAGGATGTATAGATTGAATGTGACTCAAACAATGAAGAATTCAAGATACTTAACTACCCATAAATCCTGAAGACATACAAAAGACTGACACTCGAGAGATACTTTTTATAGAGAACATTGGAAGACAGCAAATGTGAAAATGGAAAAATGGCTGAAGGAGAAGCAGATAAGGGAACAGCAATCAGCGGAACACAGCCATGCTCTAGACAACAGTGGCTTGATAACCTTCATGTGTAGACATCCATTTGTGTGGTAGAGTAGGACAGGGTATTCAGCTCTTGACTGCAGGTAACTAATACTTCTCCAGAGTCAGTTTAGCAGAAAAAAGTTGACCCATAAAAGCTTCCTTTTGGACAACTTATGTTTATGTGTCTTCTTTTACTTCTTTCAGCATGATTCTGACTATTCCTGTAAAAGGATCAATTTTGATTTTATTAATGCTATAAATTGAACTGTAGCATGGTTTATTTTAGTAAGCTAGTAGAGCATAATGCTCTTTCAGTTGTCTGTGTGAGTTTATACAGCCTGAAGTTAAGATCAGTGGTACAGGCTTTCAATTTCCCATTGTTAAAAGGATGAAAAATCTTACCATATTAATTTTTCTGTCAGTCATATTTGCCTTTGCTCAACTAAGTTTCTTTTAAAACTGAAAACTGTCTGCACCAGGCAGTTTAGTTTGTTACTTGGCAAACAGAGCTGATCTGTATTTAGTTATTTAGCAGACATATGTTGGAGCAGAGCAAAAAACACACTGTTGCTTATTCTAATATAGCCTCTTTTCTGACTTGCTACTCTATCCACAGTCATCCCTGTCCCATATTATCTCTATTTTGTTCTTACCATCATTATAGTTATTGTTAAAGCAAATCATCATAATTTTCCCAGTGATACTAATGCGCTCCTGATGTGTGTTCTGAAGTGCTGAAATGACCTCTGAAAATTTTGTGTTTGTTCATGTTTACAAAATCATAGAATGGTTTGGGTTGGAAGGGACCTTAAAGATCATCAGGTTCCACCCCCGCTGCCATGGGCAGGGACACCTCCTACTAGACCAGGCTGCTCAATGCCTCATCCAGCCTGGCCTTAAACACTAGCAGGGAATTAAAACATCTTTTGGAGTAGCAATATCAAACTATCAAGCAAACCAGAGAATAAACCACTCATGAGTTAAAACCAATGCCAAACCACTGACATCAGACAGTCTGTCATTAGATAGACTAAAGCAGGCAGTGTGATTAATGAGGGGTCACAGAGAAACATTTCTGCTATCTTAGACAGAAGTAACTTGTGTTTGTGAAATAGGCTTTGGCTGAGTGGTTATTAGTGCGATCAAGAAAATAAATTCTGCTTAAACTATCCCTGTAGGAGTTCTGATGTCCAAATAGTGGCTGATATATGACTTTTTCATAAATTGCCTGGAAATATTTTAGCACTTTAAGGATACTCTTTAGGGATTTAGTCTATAAAATTGTTTCATTGTAGGGAATTAATTTCAAAAATGAGGAAATAACATTGATCCTGATTTGAAGGAAACAAAAATGAACAAACTGATTGATTGCTGAAATGCTGCTTATAAATATACAAATTTTCTTGTTGAAAAAATTTGGAGTGAATGTGTAATAGAACCATTACAACTATTACTAACTGTATTACAAATAGCATGAGTATTTTACAGAATCAATGGAGGGCATTACCTAAAACATTAGTTAAGTACCAGTGATGGAAGCATGTAGAGCTAGCAAAAACTGCACTAGTGAAGAATGTCCATTGGTCTATTATGCTAAATTAATATTTAGTTTTTAACACAGTTCTGGATAAGACAATTTTTTTCTTAAAAAAGACTCAATGGTGACATAAACCCAAATACTTATAATCACATTTGTGAGTGCAATTTTGCAACTATCACACTGTATACAGCCCTAGACTAGAGTTTTTGGTTGTCATTTCCTTACCCACCCTCTCTTCCCATTATTTTTATTACCTGGGCAACTAATGCATTGGTCCATTAACTTTGTGGCAGCAAATTAATGCCAATATTTCCAATATGAAGTGATTGTTCATAATCACTGTAAGTCAGTCAGATGTACAGTTGCACTAAGTTCTTCCTTTACTCCTATCCCCGAGTGTTTGCTCCCACTGGGCCTTTGCATTATGATAACCACAGTGGTTAAGATTAATCTGATCGACAGACAAATACCATTGAAAATTCTCCTTCTGAAGAAAAGAATACAAATAAACACAGAATCACAGAATGTCAGGGATTGGAAGGAACCTCAAGAGATTATCTACTCCAATTCCCTTACCAGAGCAGAAACATCTAGACCAGGTCACACAGGAAGATGCCCAAGCGGGTTTTGAATGTCTCCAGAGGAGGAGATTCCACAACCTCTCTGGGCAGTCTGTTCTAGTATTCTGTCATCCTGTGTAACCTCCTATGTTCCAGTTTGCCTTTTGTCATATCATTGGAGGTCACTGNTGGACTCTCTCGAGCAGTTCCCTGTCCTTCTTCAACTGAGGGCACTGGAACTGGACACAGTATTCCAGATGTGGTCTCACTAGGGCAGAGTAGAGGGGGAGGAGAACCTCTCTCCACTTACTGACCATGCCTCTTCTAATACAGCCCAAGATGCCATTGGCCCTCTTGGCCACAAGGGCACGTTGTTGGCTCATAGTCATCCTGCTGTCCACCAGGAGCCCCTTTCCCCTACACTGCTCTCTAACACCTTAGTTCCCAACTTATACTGAGCATACACGAGCCTGTTCTTGCCCATATATAAGACTCTGTGCTCACCCTTGTTATATTGCATTGAATTTCTCTCTGCCCAGCTCTCCAGCCTGTCTTGCTGGATGACAGCACAGATTTCTGGTGTGTCGGCCACCCCTCATAATCCTCAGTTAGAATGAATNCGTCGGCCACCCCGACACTGAGGATTATATCATCATAATCCTCAGTTAGAATGAATCTGTAGTCAATCTCACCTAGAAATCACCTCTTTGAGAGGGTGACATGACCAGAGACTCACTCTCCTTGTGGAAATGGCAGATTCTTACACTGGTCATAAACCAATATCCTAACTCAACAATGTATCTACTGCTGTCAGCCAACCATCAGCACAAGCCTATTTCATGTGGTTGACAGATGAGTGCTTTTGCATTTGCATCTAATTCATACACAAATCTATACCACTGGTTTGCCAAGTAATTACCAAATCAAGCATTAATTGGTCAGTACTGATAGATTTAACAATAGCTGACAAATTGCATTGTTGAGAGCAGTAGAGAGCAAGGTGAACCGCAGGCTGATAAATAAACAGCAGTTCCAAACATAAATCAGATTCTGCATCTATAAACTAAAAAAACCATATGACTTTCCTGAAAGCCAGTTGTAAGCTAATAAATACCAAACAAATGATTAAGTAAGGACAAACATCTGACTGTTCATTAATGATTTTGTTGTTCTGCAGAAAGTTCCAAAGTCTACAGTAGTAAAAGGCTCCATGCTGAACACAGGTGCATATTTTCCATAATGTGTATACTCTTGGTAGTAAGTTTATCACTCATCTACCACAGCATTAGTGTTCAGTTAGTTCAGACTAAAACTGGTAGACCTGTAATTGCAGCTTAAGCATAGCCTCATGTCCTTAACTTGCCAGACCTACCCAGATATTTATGTT
Source organism: Turnix velox (assembly GCA_013400935.1). NCBI lineage: Eukaryota > Metazoa > Chordata > Aves > Charadriiformes > Turnicidae > Turnix > Turnix velox. The sequence goes on from VZTY01020056.1 coordinate 42,648, forward strand.
TACATTGCTGTGTAGGTGTGTACATGGATTTAGCTTCCACAGAACATAAAACTCAGTCAGCCTTCTTTATGCTGTATGAGCTGCTGTGAGTGAGCCTGCTGAAGAGCCCTGAAGAGAAATTTTGGCACCTACTTGACACTCATCATATCCTTCTCTGGAGGGGCTTAGGAGGTGACAAAGCAAACTGTGGTGACAGCTGGGGGTGGCAAGAGGAAGTTGTGAGGATTAGGGATGGAAGGAAAGGATTCATTATTGAGTGAAATTGAGCACTTTTCTTATGTCACATCTAAGCTGAAGAAGTATTCTAAAGTTGTGCTGAAGGAGACAGGCAAGAGGTCAAATAACTAAGAAATAAAAAATGTACATATCATAGATGCATAGAGGTGTATGCACAGACTACAGGTGATTTTACTGAAGACTACAATTAGCAAAAACTTCATGTTGATGAAGCAAAGGTCTGAACATTTGAAGATTATATAATCTCAACAGTTCTTCTGGTTACTTTCCTATGACTTGTCAATAAAGTCCATAAGTTTCTGAAAACATAATTCATAGCAGATTAGGAACAAGTGAATTGCAGGCTGAGTGTAAAACTTCCATTGAGCAGAGATGAATTTTACCTGCAAGGCTTTTCTATAGCAGATGGAACTTTTTTTTTTTTTGAAGAAACTGTACCATTCAAGTTTTGAGGTATCATGTTAGTATCACATCTCAGGAAATACAGAAGGCATTTCACTGGCCTCATTTTGAGCCTGGAATTTTAGCTTCAGTAGCTGCAGATGTCATTTTCTCAATGTTAATAGCTAGTACTTTCAGTGATGGTGGCCGTATTATTGCCATTATTACTTCTAAACTCTGTGAGAAGCTATTAAACAAACTAAGAGTCATATATCATCCACATATAGAATCATAGAATACGAGGTTAGAATGAACCTCAAGGATCATCTAGTCCAATCTTTTAGTTACTCAGGAAGCAATCATGACAACACAGTTAGGAACAAAGCTCACACATCCTACCGGGTCAACTTGATACAAGAGGCAGCATAACATCTTGAATAGTAACTCTAGTTGTACAGGAAATTAATTAAAGTCTATAAAGGCTTGCAAAATTTCAATCATTTCATTTTAATTGGGTCAGAAAACCTACACAGTACCAGAATTCAAATGAAAAAAAACCTATTTTTTGGATTGACAAATTCATTTTGCTTGGAAAAATTGAAAAGATTCTCTACTTAAAGAACAATAAAGCTAATATAAAACATAGTTACCTTTTTGAACAGAAGAATTCTTAAAGGGGAAATTGGACCTTGTGATTTTGACATGACATCTTGACATTTCTATCTTAGAACTCAGAACATTCAATTTCTGAAACTTCTCTCTTTATAAATGTTAAATCAGTAAGACCTCATACACAGATTACGTGAATTCATAATTTTACACTGAATGTTGTAGCTTAAGACAGTTTTTCTTAAGCTTCTATTACCTTTTGTGCAGATGCAGCCAATCCTTCCCTGTAATTTTAAATTCTTTGGAAAAATTTTAAGTTAACTTACTGAATCCCAACATTTCAAAATTTATTTTTCTGAGTGATAAAGTTACACTATGTATTTTTCTAGGAAACGCTGAATAAATTTTTGGTGATAAATAAACATTTCCAAGCATAGTAGAAAAAAAAAAAAAGCAGAAAAGCTGTCAAACAAAAGTAATAATAAAGCAAGATTGAAACCATGAAATGACTGAAATTACATTAGAAAGAAATCATTATCTTTGGTCTCTTGAATGTCACACTGACCTGCCACTTTTGTGTAAATTACACTGTACAATTGAAATATCAGTAAGATGGCTTTGATTTTGGGAGAAACAGTAATTAAATACTTAAAGCAGTACTGACATTTCTAGTTTGAATAATTTTTGCTATTTGATGGTTTTACTCAACTCCAAATAAACAGAAAGTTTCCATCATTTAAATGGGATAATGGATTGGATCAGAGATACTAAGAGTCCGGCTGTGTGTTTCAGGTAGATTATTAATGAGTCATATTTAAAATTATATTTCACACCTGGTCATGTGATACTTAAAAAATGACAGATTTGGATTCACCCACAAAGAGGTTTTTTTGTTCCTTTTTTTTATTTTTTTTTCTACCCATCTGCTCTTTTTTCTGTCTCCCTTCTGCTGCATTTTCAGAAAATTATATATATATGTTTTTTAAATGAAAACAGAGATAAGCCACATAATCTCTGAGGTTCCCATGTATGAACAGCTCTGAGATTGCTATTTTTGAAAAGGCATAATCTTGAAAAGTAAGAAAGAAAAAGATAATTCACAGAAGTGCAGTAAGAGAGTAGTCAGATACATTTATCTTACATATGAGAAATAGAATGTAAGCAAATAGAGATTTGGATTTTTCCAGAAATTAATGGCAAACTCAAGTCACTTGCAAAGGACAAAATTTAAGAAGAGTATTTATGCAGCATTTCCTTAAAGTCAAGGCATGTTGGGGTCATCCTTTCATTCATAAGAGCTATGTACACATGTTTTAATCCTAAATTACTATGCCCACACAAAAGAAAGAACAAAGAGCAATAAGTAGTTCTTATGCCTAAGCAAATATGACATGTTTCATTCACAGGCATCAGATCTTTTTTACGTAAAAATGGTGCATGTACCTTTAAACTGCCATATTTGAGGTGAGCAATGGGTCTTTATGATATTAATTAATTTAATATTTTATAGAAAAAAATCTGCTAGGACAGTTTTAGGCTCCTATTTGCCTGAACACCTGTTTCTGTGTTCATCAGGGTCATCTCCATGACAAGTCCTTCATGATGTTTAGTTGCTTGCTTTGTGAGAGAAGTGTTAAATGAGGAGCATGCAAACTGAATCCAAACTTAGTAAAATAACACCACGTGTGAAGTGTTGGAGTAGGAGTGATACAACCCCATCACTGCCATCCATCTATTTTGAACATACAGTGGATATTTTCCAACATGGTCACTGTTAATTTTCTGATGGGCCTGAAAAACATCTAGCACAGAGTAAAAGGGCTCACATGATGTTTGTGCAATGCTGCACTGGTACTTGTGGAACATCCAGATATGCAGTACTGGAAGTAGGCTTAGAACTGATTCAAGAGAAGAGAAAAGCTAAAACTCTCAAAAGACAAAGATGTCTAAATTTCATGAAATCATAACTTTAGGGATAATCCAGAGATGCTCCTTGCATAGACCTAGATAAAAAAAACCACAGCTCCTAGTACATAGTGAGAAACCAGCTTTAATTTTTGAAAGGATTATTTCCATCAAATCTGCTATTTTGTAACACAGAATAAAGACAATGTTTAGATTTGAAGGTGCAAGGTGCTCCTGTTACTATAGTAAAATGTGGCTGTGGATTTAGAATGACAATGTACATAACAATGGAAAAATGTAGACAAAATTAGTTAAGTAACTGGAGTGCAGACAGATTGGTTCCACTGGTTTACAGTCATGAGCAGAAGTGCTTTGCATTAGTGTCCTTGGCATGAATTAGCTTTTTCCTGTTGTGCTTTGTATTACATTAAAATGTACTGCTCAAATTACATCTTGACCAAATTAGGAGAGTGCAGTGTACTCTTGTACTTTGGGTACTTCAAGATAAGTCTTACAGTATGAAAGATTCCACTGGCATCACTGTTCTCTGGGTTTAAACTAGGAAAGACCACTATTAACAGTATTTAATCTTTAAAAGGTTAAAAAAAACAAAGAAACACACTGTGTTTTCAAGGGATTCATGCAAGTTTAGTTGCTTTTGGCATAGGTATATCAGCCATTACCTGTGGTTTTTCAATGAAACTGAAGAAAAATTCCATAAAGCATAAGACCTGCTCTTCAACTTCCAAAAGCATCTTTTCACAGTATAGTCAATGCCTACCATATATATACAAAGAGTCAGAAGTGATTAACTGTCTGCATATACAAAATCCTTGTGTTCATCAAATATTTTTCTCCAAGTAACCATCCTCAAGGAATCCTGTTTTAATCCTTCACTTTAACTTGCTTTTGGTCAGAGTTGACTGAACTACAACTGTCTTTTACAGGTAGATAAAAATCATCAAGCACAAACTGTTTAAGCTACACTTTTAAATTACTTACAATAGACACAGATAAAAAACATGAAACAATTCCACAGGCCAGTATCACTCTGTGTTGCATGTGTATCATTTAATCAAAACCATTTGCTTCGAATCAAATTCAAGTGGTATTTGTCCTGCAAAAGAATAATCAGCTTTTATATAAGCATGTGGGAATAAATTTCACTCACTATCTAGAGTCATCTTTGACAACTTCAGTCCAAAAAGTTAATTTAATTCCATTAATTGCTTCCACTACAAAAGATCTTAATATTGCAGGTGAGGAGAAGAATTCCTGTGTGTTACATTCCTGAAACAGTCCTTTTGTAGGTTGCATTCATAGTGGGCAAAAGGCAGAAAAAAGGAAATACTTAAGGTAAAATTATAAACATGAAAAGATTACAACAGGGGTTCAGGCAGAGTGAATGTTCTCCCTAAGAGCAGAATATCAGAAAGGAACAATTTTCTGTCCTTATCCCCCAGTGGCACCTTCAGCCATTTGTCCTTAGCTTTACTTAGTATTTTAAGTGAGAAGGTGGAATATTCCCTGTCTGGTGGCCACAGTATCATGGAAACACTGCTTATAGATACACAATAATGTATTTCCTCTAAGTGTAGAAGGCCAGTGTAATTTTTACCAAAGTTGTAAAAGTCAGGGGGAAGAGAAGGAGCAGCAGAGCCACAGAAGTGGCTTTAGCAGCATTCATAATCCATTTTGCCATGGAAACTGCTGCACTGTGGAATCCCAGTCTAGTGTGAGCACAGGTTGCTAAGGAAGCAGAAGCAGACAGCTGTTAGAAGGCTATCAGAGCAATTCAGAATGGGACTGATAGGAGGGTGATTAGCTCCCACATCCTTTTTCCTCATTATCATTAAATCATGGCTTACAGTTAACATGTTGTTCTTTCATGACAAGTGACTACTGTAATTTTCTTACTGAAAAACCTGAGAGATTAGTTTAAATGTGTATAAAAACATCCCCAATGCTCTGCTCCTTTTAAATAACATCCCTTACTTCAATAGCTTGTGCCACTTTGTTTACCTACTGAAATATGTCCTTGAAGATTAAGTATATACACTTAGCACGTGGCAGCTGCCAAATCATGGGAAATATTTCCTACTGAAAACTGTCACTGCATTAATAACAGTACCCTGGGAAACACACAGAAAAGAACTGAAGCAGAGCTCAGCCCCCACCAGACCTGCTTAAGTAGTAATGAACTCCTGAACATAAATTCTGCTTCTCTTCATGGCAGTGACACTTGCAGTCTGGACAAGTGTAACACTTAGTCTATATTAAAGATCAATGAAAGCACAGGAACAAGGTGCTCTTTATCTGCTGGGCTTTTCCCTTGAGTTTGTTGTCAGTTTCTAGGACATGCCTCTGGGCCCAGCCTCTTTGAAATATGCAATTGCAGCTGCTCCTGATGTATAAAGCAGGGGGCAGGTGGGTATTTCCACTTTATTTGCAGCTGCTTGGAGATTTTACTACAGAAGTAGTAGAGCCAGATGAGGTAGAAGAGCTGATCTAGACTAGGGGCTGCTTTTACAGCTGTATCAAACCTGTCATTGAAGTAAAAATTCTATATGTAAGAGAGCTCTGTTCCAATATATTTTCTGAAAAATAAGTTTTGGTTCTGCTGCCTCTGAACAGAAGTCAGTGTAATTCTTCATTCTGCAAGGAACACTACAATAAACCACACCAAAGCTAAGTGACTAGCTAAAATTAACTGACCTCACTAAGTGAGTCATAGAGAGACTTCTTTCTATGATGTTCCTACCCTGTCCTGTGAGGTAAAACACTTAAAATTCTGGCAATAGGCAGATTGCAAAAGTTATATTATTTGAGATGTCATCTATTCTGGGCCCATAACTGAATAATTTTCTAGTTCTGTAAGTGCACAAAAAGACATGATAACTGGCAAGTGTTTGAAGGGAAGAAAGAAACTGTAGATGACATTAGATTATGCAATGAATGTTTCAGCAATGGGTTCAGAGCAAGAAGAGAAAAAAATTAAGTCAGAATCCTGCTTAAAATACATGATAGTGCATGTAAGAAGAAGCAACTGATGTACAATCACTTGATGAAAAATAGACTGCTGAAAAGAAATGCTCAAATAAAGATAAATTTTGATCTTTGTGGATAGCAAACATATGCAGTTTTGTGATAAAAGGTGGCTTACATAGTGAGAAGTGAGGAAGTAAAGGTAAGTACTAAGTAAAAGTAGGAACTAAGGAACTTGTATGATTGGCAGATGAAGTTGCCAAACCACTGTCCATCATATTTGAAAGGTCATGGCAGACTGGTGAAGTTCCCACTGACTGGAGAAAGGGGAACATAATCCCCATATTTAAAAAAGAAATGAAAGAAGACCCAGGAAACTACAGGCCAGTCAGTCTCACCTCTGTGCCTGGCAAAGTCATGGAGCACATCCTCCTGAAGGTGTTGCAAAAACACATGGAGGGTGACACAGAGGTGATTGGAGGCAACCAACATGGATTCACCAGGGGCAAATCATGCCTGACCAATTTGGTGGCCTTCTATGACGGAGTAACATCATTGGTGGACAAAGGAAGGGCAACTGACATCAACTACCTGGACTTGTGTTAAGGCATTTGACACTGTCCCACATGACATCCTGGTCTCCAAACTGGAAAAGAATGGGTTTG
>VZTY01020056.1:49703-176740 GCA_013400935.1 Turnix velox
GATCTAGTGGGAGGTGTCCCTGCCTATGGCAGGGGGGTTGGAACTCAATGATCTTTAAGGTCCCTTCCAAGCCAAACTATTCTATGATTCTATATTACTTTATTCTTTAGCAATAGCAGCATAACTCTCAGACTGCAAATTGACTTTTCAAGAAGGGACAAAAATTGTGCTGGTTATAGGGGTATATTGCTGGAGAAGAACTAGAACTAGTCAGTTGGGTAGAGACAGGGTCTTCAGTGGAAGCAAAACTAAGGCTGCATTTGTACTGCAGCAATCAGGGCAGCTCCACAACTCTGAAATGGAATCTTTCTATACAACTAATGCACACATTCCCCCATGCCAGACCCTGCAACAGTTTTCTCTCTTCTACTCCATAGAACTATTATACAAGTTGTGCTTAGCCTGAAATGAGGGACTGAAACTTGAAGTGCAGCCTGGCAAATGTTTGCAGCCCTGTTCGTTTGGTGCAAAAAAAGATATTGCTGTTGTTCTAATATAATCTGAAATGGGAGTTAATTTCTCTACAATGTTGTCTTACTGCAATATAATTTTGCTGTCAGGTCTCAATATTTCAATATGACAAAAACAAAGTTCAGAGGGGGGGGTTCGTTTGGTGCATAAGCATTTGATCAAAGGTGAACACAAACAAGTGAACACTTAAATGGAACACAATGCTTAAAAGAAATAAGAACAAGACAGAAAAAAGAAACTTTAAAGTGCCAATTTTACAGGAGTTAAGCTGAAGTGGAAGGTTTAACCTCAATATCAAGGAAATCTTGCAAAGATGCCACAAGAGTAACCTCACAGTGAAAATATCAACAACATAGAGTGCAGAGTGTCCAAGTAGTATGAAAATGATTCTGCATGTAAAGGGGAAAAGCTAAATTTGTATGCTTGCGTTCATTATTGGTTTTGTTTTTTGTCTATTAGCATTAGTTGTTCAAATCCAAGTGAACTTTTGGCTGAGCACTCTTTCTGTGTTCATCCTGTTACATATAAGGAACAGGCAATTAGGGAAAAATATTTTGAAAAAATATCTATTATCTTTCATATTAAATTCTAATACTTCCTTTTTATTTCAGGGTGCAAGTTGAATTCTATATGAATGAAAATACATTTAAAGAAAGACTAAAGCTCTTCTTCATCAAAAACCAAAGATCAAGTAAGCAGTTGGATTAATTTCTGATAAGTGTAATTATAATACTTTGAAAAGAATCAAGTTCCACTGAAGGCAAAGTTATCCTTAATTTTATTCTGAGCTAAAATTTTATCCCATAGAGCAGTCAAATTTACATAATATTTTTAGTCTTAAATAATGCTTTCTGAGAAGATCAAGATAATGTATTTATTTTGTAGTCTCAAACACAAAGTGATGTGATTTTATCGGTATGTTATGATAAAGCTGAATAATTTGCATGGATCTGACATTGCTCATTGACATCAATCTGCTCATTGACAAGTCATGCCCTGATATGTCGAAGGCAAAGAGCCTCAAAAATGCTGGAGGAAAAAAGCTGCAGAAGCACCCAACTTTCTGAAGCTTCAATTCTATTAAGTATTCCTAAATTAATTTGAAACTTGAGTTGCATTAAAAAAATTAAAAAAAAATTGAAAAAAACCCTAACATGGCTCCTTCTCCTGAATGTGGTAACTCAGAAATGTAGTCCTTGTCTTCAGTCTGATTTAACAGTACCTTCACTGGCACATGCATTTAAATTCATAGACAGTCATAGAAGTGGAAAAAGTGGAGGAAGTAAGGTGTTAATCTTTCTATGCATCCATGCAGCTGGTCTAAAGGGTTGGACCATTGTATATCATCAAATCTTGATGTGAGTAGAACAGTTCATAGCTGAGGAGCAGTAACTGACTCCAATTTTCCTCTGTGCAGCAGGATTGAATTGATTTACATTTGCCCTACTCCTGTAAAGAACTAAAATTGTAATATCTTTATACACAAAGCTTTTAGAATAGCAAAAATAACTTTTGGTTTTTTCTAATTAATGGTTCCATAGCTTTGTGTCTGGGAAAGGACAGAAAAGAACTTTTACTTTTTCATTGTCTGATCCCCCTAAAAACTCCACAAAGTTTTTAAAATAAGATGGACCCTATCTACTTGTAAGAACTAGTATTGAATAAATACTAGTTTTGCATCACAGAACATGATTTTTTTTTTCATTTGTTAAATTTTATTAACTTAAATTGTATTCAACAAAGAAAAAGGGACAGCTCTTTGAATAAATGCCTGATTATTTGCCAGTTTCCAGCTCAATTATCAGATTAAAAAAAATTACTAGAGCTTCATACATGGGAAACAGCTCTATTTATTGCACTTACATAGACACAGAGCAAAAAAGTGTATTAATTCTGGAGCTTAAACAACATAGTTGTAAATTATGTGGGTATCCTTCAGAGAGTCTTCTAAACTTCAGGTGTGACATAGATTCTTTACACATTATTAAACATTTTACTAGACTTGGTTGGTCAATTTAATTTCTAAGTAGAAAAAATAAATCTTTAGAAAAAAGTTTCCTATTTTCTACTAGCAACTTTAGAGCTGCCTTATTGCATATTAACCAACATGAGAAGAACGTGTACAAAAACTCAATTTGCATAAAACAAAGACAGAATATGTTTGAGTAACAATTTCTTACTGCATTTTATGTTTATAAATGTAACTGAGTTACAAAGAATTAATTTCTGTGGGTAGGTTGTGGAGTCTCCCTCTATAGAGACATTAAGAGCACCCACCTAGACATGATCCTTGTCAGCCAGCTGTAGAGGGCCCTACTCGAGCAGGGGGCTGGAGAAAATGATCTCCAGAGGTGCCTTCCAACTCTGTTAAAGACAAATAGGAGTTTAACTAGATTCACATTTTAAATCTAATTAATTGCACTACAATTTCTCAGGCAATTTCTGTTCTTTTCTGCTTTCCTCCCTGAGACTTTAAATATTTAAAGTATTTTATGTCTTTATAGCCTTTCACTTCTGACATTGTTGATACAGTGTGTAATTGAGAAAGGGATAAGCTAGAAAAAGCATCCTAAACTGTAAGAGACTCTTCTGGCTAGAAAGGCAGTCTGGAAATCACTAATAAATAAATAGCCTTTTTCTTCCTGATCTAGTCCATGAAACAGGGATTAGATATACTCTTGTGTGCTTGCTAAGAACAAGTTATGACCTGATTTCTTTACTGATAAGGCAGGAATGTTCCTAATAGTGAAACAGTTTTCCCCCTACTTAGATTTTAACAAAATTTAAAAAAAAAAAAAAAATATACACACATTTTGATGGCAGAACTGTAATCTCTGTAAATCTTAAGAGATACATTTATGATCATCAGCACAAAAATTGAAGCAGAAGTTGATAATTACTAAGAATTCTTGGCCATTCCTTTGGCAAGTGCATATCCCTTTTGGCTAAGCACATGAAGAGAACTGTCATAAATTACTACACTGGGACACCTCTTCTAGGTTGTGATTGAGTGTGATGTATGGGTCCAAAGCAGAGAAATGGAGTGAAAGTTTATTTGAAACATGCAGGACAGTGGAAAGCAACTGTTAATTCATCCTACAGGAAATGAGATCATGTTATAGTAAAGTAGCACAAGAATTTTTCTGCATGGTTTGCTTGGTGATTGCTGGAAAACTCCAGAATCTGATGAATTTTCCTGCAGTGATGCCATACAGAGCAATGTTTTGTATAAGTATACTTTGGTTTGATTAACGAATACATGGTCACTGTTCATTTCTATAGGCAACTAGTAGAGACACTGTCATTATGGGTACACACTTTCCTGCCAGATCCTTAGGAGAGGACTGCAGAAGAATCTCTAAGAGATGAGGCGGGGTTTTCTATTGTTGAATTGTACAGCCAGCTGCACAAGTTGAATGAGCAAGTTGAATGAGGATGCTTCCTGTACTCACAGCAGCCTATGGAATGGTCTTACCACTAGGTTACCCCAAGCACTGTCACTGGTTCTCCTGATAAAAGAAGCTTAAGCAACAACTAGACATTAAACAACATAAAGTTTCATGAAAAACAAACCAGAAATACAGCAAAATGATTTCTGTACTGAACAAAAAGATTAAATCTCCAAATCAAAGTGTTTTTGGTCAGGCATTCTTTCTGCTTAAGCATGTCTTGGTTCTTGTCCTAATACTCATACACAAAATCCTCTAAAATACAGTCTCCTGTTGAGGTAGTATCTACTGCTTATTTAAGCACACTCATTCAATCATCTCTTGAAATTAGAGGATTCTCCCAATGAAAAGTATCAGGGAGTTTATAGATACAAGATACTATCCTTTAAATACTTAGTGTTCAGTGAGAATACTGAAAACATTCTTCAAATAATAGAGATGTAAGTGCTGTCACTGAGAAAATAATTATCAGTAATATCTTTCAGACAGTGCAAGCAAACTACACATGTTCAAACAGTTCTTGAGGATCCTTACTTAAGCCTTCATAACTGAATTTAACACATCAGAGTGTAATATCACATCCAAGTCTTTTTGTCAATCAGAGCAGTCAGATGCAGAATCTGTATGGATTTCTGCAGAATACTTATCCTGATGTAAGTCACAGACAAATCAGTTGCACAAAACATCAACTGCTTCATGAATTAATCTATTTTAAAAATTATTTCTGTAAAATGATGAAACAAACTTTCATCTATGTCTAATGTCAACCTAGATTCCGTGCAGCCTTCTGCTAGCTGATCAGCTCCAACCAATGTATTAAAAGCATTTTACAAAAGTATCAGCCAAGCCAAAAAATGAAAAAAGAGGGAGGGAGAAGATGGCATATTGGCATGACTTGCTAGTACATGCCAAATCACACACTGCATCACAGCCTAAAATAAGTCTCAAAAGGAAAAAATATCAGTGAAGTATCAAATTCAGTGGAGAAGGAATAAAAGAAAACCATCACCAGGATATAAATAATTAACTGTATATTTTGATTCAACTCCTAAAACCAGAAACTGTTGAGACAATTTTGCTTAAAAACAGAAGGAGAAAGGAATAATGGAAGGTTCTAAGTCTGTCACTTTGCATTCTCTCTAATTCAGAGGATTAAACTCCAAAAATGCTTGCAGGGGAAGCAACAAGTATTTACAATAGAAATGAAAGCCATAGTCAGTACTAGTGAGGTATTACTCTATTCTTAATAATGCCTGCAACAAAGAGCAAATCCTTGTTCAAAGTGAGATGCAAACATTAACATTTGATGTAGTTATATGTATTTCACTAAAGAAACAGATCTTGAACTGTTCTTATCAATTCCTTCTTCAAAGGAAGATGAAGAATGTAAGACTCTTGTCACAAAGACACAGTGAAATTACACCTAACTCAGTAAGATTTCAACTGATGTAGCTGAATACAGGTTTTGGACACCAGTGTCAGAGCACAGATATTTTCTGCAAATGACCTTTCTAGTTTGAACAATCTGGCTAAAATGGAAAAGAAGTCAAGCAGACCATGTTGTTCAGCTGACAATATGTAACAGAGGACAAAAATAGTGAACTAACATGCAGAAATGTGAAATGCTTTGCCTGTAATAGATTAAAACCTATTTAAATGTCTTCTCTAGTGACTGTTCTCTCTTTCCCATACTTGAAATCCAGGATCTCTATGGTAGTAGAATAAATGCATTTCATCAACTCAAAGGTGTCACCCCCAACTATGATCCTACAGAAGATTTCAACCAGAAAAATCAATTATTTGTTAGTCCCGTGTTGAATATTAAAGCTTCATTGGGGTGACTACAAATGCTCCCTCATACAGCATATCCCAATTCTAAATGTTGAGTACCTATTGTCTTTCTTTATCAATAACCCAGTCTGGTTTTAGCACTTCATTTATGTTAACTAGAACCTTTCAATGAAAGCATGTCTGCTGTGAAAACCATGCCTTATGTTCTGCAAAAAATAGCCATTCCCTTGGTGATATCCAGAACCTGAAACATTTTTATCATAGCCTGGAATAGAGCTATCAAATTTAAATATTTGAATACTTGCTTAATAATTCTACCTCTTTCAAGACTAAGATTTGAGAGTTAAGTGATTCAGGCAGCAGCCAGGAACATGGAGATATTTTATTGATGAAGTTTTAAATGAGAGAAGCATAATTTTCTTTAAGCATTTAAACCAACATATAATTTCAAATGATAATTAGAAAACCAGGCTATTATCAAATTATCAATGCAGAAAATTAGTGTTTCACACCAAGATTCACAAACATTAGATTTTCTTATAGAAGTAAAAAAGCTTATCAACACAAAATTCATAGGGAAAAAAAATCCTGGTGGGCTTTTTGGTTTATTTGGGGTCATGTATTTTTTGCTTGTTGCTTTAATTTGTTTTTTTCAGTTATTTTTTTTTTTTGTTAAACATTATCTGCTTTTCTTGCAACAGCCTAGTTGTTATGGCAACCATTCATACTCCAGCAGACTTCTACAAAAGGGTTTGCACAGGCAAAGAATTAATGTTTTGTTTGGTAACAGCTCAAAAAAGCTGCAAATAAAAGTTAAAAAAAAAAGTGAAAAAGTACTGGAGGTCATCCCAATTAAGTAATGACATAACAACACAATCACTTACCCACCTCCTACAGCCTCTTGACCCATTTGATACTTCAGCCTTTACACCCCTGGTGAGGAATAAATATTCTATGGTTAATTACTCTTGATAGCATGGCAGGAATCAGTACGTTAATGTTCACAAGCCTAATTGCCAGTAAAAGCTGTGGGGATTCTCATGATGGGGACCACATGATTCTAACTCCTAGTTTTGGTGCTGTGAAATTCCATCCAGTTCTTATGTGAGAACTTCAGCTTCCCATTTCAAAGTAATAGCAGTGCTTTGTAATAAACCTGAAGACTTCTTTCTTGCATAATAAAATATTTAAGAATCTGTTGCTGTAGATTGCATTTTAATGGGAGGGGAACTAATAGATAGACAAAGTGATTTATCAGTTTTATCTGCAAGGTGTTTATTTTGAACTCAGGACTGAATGAAGTTAAAAAGTTGGCAATATTACTAGAAGAAAAATATGATTCATTAAATGGTAAGGTATACATGCAGCTGTGGATATGCATAATGAAGCTGGAGTTCTTAAAGCACAGAAGTAATGAGTTCAGCAGTCCTGCTAATGTATTTGCACCAAAGCAAGAAAAGACACTGTCCTTAGTGTAACCAGATGCAAATGAAGTCATATCTGTATAAGACTTAGGGATATTCTGCTTTGGACAGAGGGATTCAGCCTTGCAGAATCAGACTCTCAGTTCACCAAAGTGACAAAAATAATACTTAATGTGACCTCTTCCTGTTAACATTAGCCCACCATTAGTTTTAACATAACTGCTGAATAGAATCTTAGACCTAAGAATTACATACAAACATTTAAACTCACAGAATTTCAGGGCTATTGAATTTGTTAGCAAAATGCAGAATTTAAACTCAAATTTAAACTCAGATCCTCGAATGGCTGTAAAAACTGACCAAAACATAGCTAAGTTCCACTGTGGTTAAAATTAGCATTGAAATAAATTGCCCATGTGATAGAAACTAGTGTCCATGTGGATGCCTTTGAATAAATTCTGGTTTTGTGCAGTAGACTTGTGTTTGTGGGAAATGCTGCATTATTTTGACACATCTCCTTTCGGCTAGAAAATGCCAATATTCCCATGGTATGCAGAATAATTTGTTGGTTCAATTCTGTTGTGCATTGAGCATGACATTCAGATGTCCTGGTTCTTGGACATGTATTTATGCAAATTCAAAATTAAAGAACTGCATTTTAATGTTTTATAAGTTTGGGATAGGATGAATATATTCTGCACAAGAAGCTACTACATGAAGACTTTCAGGTATAACTATTTAAGTACTTGCCATTGTGGATCCTCTGCGTGTGGTTGAAACTATGTCTTCATGTCACTGTATCTTGCATCTCAAATAGCATAGGTTGTTCTGGTTCCTCTTTCCAGAAAATGGTCCTGTAAAACTATAAAAGGCCTAAAGGAATGGAATCACAAATGATAAACGGCACAGAGTAGCTTTCAAAAACCGACTGAATAATTCTTTAGGTTAAAACAGATGGAGTCTTAACTCAGAGATTTCCAGAAGCTGGAAATTTGCATGCCTGTCTGACAGGCATATTCTTACCTTCTTCTCTATGATGTGCCAGTCACCAAGAGCAGGGAATGATCAGATAGAATTTTACTCTGTTGCAGCTTGGCTTTATACTGTAAAAAACCTGAATTTATTTCTGTCTTTTCTTTTCAAAATAGGTCTGAGATTACGATTATTCAATTTTTCTCTCAAGCTACTAAGTTGTTTCTTATACATAATTCGTGTGCTCCTGGATGATCCTACACAAGGAGTTGGATGGTAATGCTGTTTAGTGTTTTTTTACATTTTATTTCTACTCTTGCAGCATTGTTTAGCTTATAAAAATGAATTTAATAAACAAATATTAGATTTTCTGCCAACAGAGATTTGTTTTTTATGTCTTACATATCTGTTCTAAAAATTATAAAGCTGTTCTTACGTTGTGAGTGGAAATAAGAACCAAACTAACAATATTTGTTTTCATTTTACTGTTAAAACAAACCTGGCTATTTGCTGAGATACTCTGCATCAGATCAGTTCCATAAACTTATTCCTTTTTGTTGCATTATTACATACTATTTCTACATAACATATCTATGTCTACAAAAATAAAATAGAAAATATCTGGATGCCAATTTGTACCACAATTTTAGGATTTTACTTAAATAATTCTGCTTAAGTAAATTTACTTTAATATTTTACCTAAAGCCCCATATCCCAGAAATAAAACAAGCCTGAGCTTTCATGCAGGTATTTCAGGCTACTTTTTTTTTTGCCCTCTGCTGTCTCTCAACACTGAAGGCAGTAAGTCCAAAACTACATCCTATACTCATGATGATCTATGGTCATAATATGTGATTTTACACATCTGAGAGTATGGCAGTTATCCATCCCAGCCTATCTAGCTGTGTTTGTAGCATTTCTTGGTCTTGTATATTTCCTGTGTGCTTATTTCAGCTTTTGAAAGTATAATTTCAGTGGTTCTGTTTCCAAATTGGAACATATTTGAAAATCAAGTTTTAAAAATCTAATCTGTAATGTAGTCATTTATTTGCAGAAGCAGAGAGTATATGGAACTACTTTCTGAAAGTTATTTTGCTTTTAAGAATGTCTATATTCATTGCTTAGCATTTCAAATATTGCATTTTATAGAACATTTAATAATGTAACTAATATTTCTTTCTTTGCATGTGTTTTTATGATCATGTTCCCATATGTGTTTGCTAATGAATATGGACTTTGCATGGATGGGATGCCAACTATCAGTAAGGAATTAAGCCAGAGTTGCTCCAGTCATAACTACACTCCTGGAACGATTGATTGGTGAGTTCCTGGTTTTAAAAAGCAAACTAAATATCCATTTAATAGAAGGAAAGTGTGGGAAGTGGAGAGACAAATCTGTCTCCACCTGGAATGGTCGCATTTTGGCATATAATAGTGATGTTTCCTTAGTTCTCCAGTAATTATGTACCTGTTCTGTATATTCAAAACTGCCTTTAGTATTTTAAATGTTACTCTGATTGTGCAAGTGAACTTGATTGTTCTTGAAAGATTTGCATTCTATCATGCTTAAAAAGAAATGGATGCCCTTTTTAAAAAGCAACTGCAACTGGCAGTAAATGGGCTAAAGGATGCCAGATTCTGGTAGTGCTGCATCAAGTGCCAATTGTTGCTGAGTTTATATTACATACTAAGCCATGAGAACTTTTCAAGGCATGACAGCCCCTGTGAGTTAGGGGCCATTTATATCATTACACAGAGAGCAAAAGTTCACACATGAGCATTTTGAGTTTCTTTTCCCTACCAAAGATAATTATTGCTCTCCATCTCTAGAATCAAAAGCTCAAATTGATTTATTCTTTCTGGCATCATAGAGGATGAACAAGCAGCCACTGAAGCTCGTGAATGATTGTGGTGTCACTTGATATTGGATTATTTCCATGGGAACTTAAAGAGTGGCTCTGGATTAAAAATGTTGGTACTTGGTAGATAAATACTGATTTAAAATTTTTATTAGAGAAACGTTTTTTAAAATAAGGCTGCTGCAATTTCCATAGATGGACAGCTTTGGTTTTTAATCTTGATTTCATTCAAAAGACTTACCAGTTTTCAATTAATTTGAAATTTATTTTCTTATTTTAATGAACAGGTCCCGTATCATTTGGGTAAATCGAAGCTTGCCTTTATGGGGATTACAGGTAATATGTAAAAGGAGAATTTAGCTATTTCCATTTAATAACTGCATGCAATATTGATCATTTTTGTGGAGCTAAAGGATACTTTGAAGAGTTGATATGAACAAAGAAATCTACTTGATGACCAAGTATGACAAACATGTGAAGATAAAATTATGTGTGCTAGTTGATTTGAATTAATGTGGCTTTATGATATATTCTAAAAGTATTAAAGCTTATACCAAAATATTGCAGAATTAGGCTTTTATCTTAGAATTATCAAGTTCTATCAAGTTAGTGAAGTAGCTGAGTTTGCTCTAATGATGAATTCAAGTTTCATGATTACATATGACTAGCTTTTCATATAATTCTTGGACTTTCTTGTTAAATATACTAGAAAAGTAAAGTTATTTCATATTATAGAAGCCTACCTTTTAATGGAGTATGTCACAAATGAAAAAAAATATTTTAAAAATACTGAGAGATTTGCTTATAATTACAGTGGTATTCTAATTATTTTATTTTATAAACATAAGAGCTTATACATATGTGGAAGAGTTTATACATATGTGCATGTATGTGTTTATATGTTGCCATTCACAGTAGGATATAATAAATAGTTGCAAAAAATTATTTATATTTCAGATTCAACCAGAGTTTATGTAAAAGAGTAATAATTCTGTTAATAAGTTGCTATCATATTTTGATTTAGTATTTTAATAATTTTACAATTCAAAGCATCTTTCTTAATTCTAGATAATGATATGAGATCAAATAGTGCAATCCTATGAGTGTTCAGTAGTAGTGAATATTACTTTAAAATCAGAAATTCTGAGGCATGTTCTGTCATCAGGCTCCATCTGAATTTGTATATCTTCTTGACAGAATATTCCCATGATATACATTTAAGTACAAGTATTTTCTAAGCAAAGGATTATAAGTTTTCTAGTTACTTAATATGCATAAAGTGTTAAGTACATTTGAAAATATTTTGATATTGGAGCATTTAAACATTTTTAAACTATAATACATAAATTGCATACAACCTAAGTGAAGGCTGATTGGTTGAGCAGTTAAATATTAAAATCAGTAATTATTAATCTGTATAATTTTTTGCTATTTTCAGCTTTCTCAGTTATACACAGTAAAAAAGTGCTTGTCTTTCCAAACATTAATAAAGTCTTTACAGAAATGTAAAGAACTGACTAACTTCCACTTTTTACTGCTTCCTCTTTCTTCCTCTGTCTTGCAAAAAGATCATAGTACCTTTTAGGAACAGGCAGCTGAAACCTGAGAAACAACCTGACAGTGGCTTTGGAGCTCTCTGAAAACCACAGGAAAACCACCATGCAGGCTCTCCATATACTTGGAAAAGAGCAAGGATACTCAAGTCACTGCCTCTACTTTAGTCAGAAAAATAACTATATTAACGCTTGGAAAAACTTTTTTTGGGATTATCTTTTAATTTTTATTGTAACAATGTCACATATTGTTTAGAAGCCAACATTAATGCACATATTTTATCACTTCAGGTTTCCGTGGCTTTAATAAGTCTCTTTGAAACTCTGCTGCTGAGTTATCTAAGCTACAAGGTAGGTACTTTTAGTCCCTTTTCAGGCATAATTCATAACAAAAATGCATATATATGGAGGTAATTGAGAAAAAACCACACATACAAAGGACAGCATAATGTCACAGACAGACCTGTTCACATTTCCCAAAATTCTGGGCGAACTGTGATATCTAGAAAGTGGAAGCCAGAAATTAAATGTATATTTTTCTATGTCCACTGGCATATTATAATTTCAAAACACAACTTTCCAAAGTTACCCAGATTTTGGGATACTGATTTTTCAAGTGCTCAGTTTTATATTTTAATCTATAATGCAATGGACGTGATTCTCATTGATATCAAAGCTGTAGCAACTTAGTTTCTGTAACTCAGGTTTCAGCACTCTACAAATGCACAATACAAACCTAAAACAAGACTATTTTCTTTATTTTTTTAAATTATGGATATCTACATTCTTGTGTTACACATCTCTCTGATGCTGCTGTAACATCTTTGCAAAATGGATTCAAATAATCTGATGTGAATACAATGTATTTTTGTATTTGCATTCTCCTAAAAAAGTTGTATTTTCCTAATATTTGTATTCTATTTTCTTTTATTACATTTTTCTCTTATTACATTTCATTATGTACTGTGCTATTGCTACATTACCTAAAGCAGAGTTAGTATCTTTAGGAGAAAAATAATGGAAGCTTTTGTAAATGTTGATTTCTAAAGTGGAAAGTGCAGCAGAATATATATTTTTAAAAAATTTTTTAATTACTGCCATTGAGTTGAGTAGCCACCCATGCTACCAATGAGGTATATATTTTTACTCAGTTGTGTTTATCAAGTAATTATGGCATGAATGTTTTGCTTAGCACTCAAAAATGCTAAAACTCTTAAAACTGTATTAAAGATGTTCTTTTTTCTCTTTGAAAGTAGCATATGCGATTCAAGTTGTTGAGGGTTACAAATATAAATCAAAATAAATCAGATCAGAAATGATCCAAAATTAACATATCTAATGTCAAAACAGTAAAGATCAATTACATTTTTTTCTGTTCCTGAGTTTACTGGTTGCCATTTTCTCTCTCTCCATTCTGTTTGTGGTCTGCATCAATCTCAGTGAATACATAAGATGAGGGAAGTATCAGGAAGGCAGCTCCCAGGAGAAGTTACTGCATTGTGTGCAAAGGGTATAAAGCTCTACTGCCCTGATTTGCTGTATTCACCTGTCACAGAAGTTGAAGAAGTTTTATGATGGCTGTACTTCCAGTAATGTAGTGAAGAATAATAGCTCTGAAACACACTTTGGCAATCCACTTGATGCAAACGTTTCTCCCTCTGGTCCTGTCCTCTTTAGTACAATTCGGAAACGTCACGATAGGGCCATTTTTACCCCAAGTTTTACCCCAGAAAACTTATCTGAACCACTGCAAGGACTTTCTGCACAACCAGGATGCTTGAAGGAATCTTGGTTTGTAAAAATCTCTGACAGATTACTTATTTCATGCTGACATTTAAAAAGCGTGTGTTTGCATTTGTGTGCACATAGCTAGGATTTAATAATTAACTTGGTAAAATAAATAAAGCAGTCATTTGAGGGAATGCTCCAAGGAATTTGCCTTTCGGATACATATGAGAAATTATTTCACATGCAGAATAGTGAGAACATAACTATTCTACTAGAATACAATGAATTTATATTTTTCATTGCTTTCATATGGAAAGGGAT
The DNA here is from genome assembly GCA_013400935.1 of Turnix velox. Lineage (NCBI taxonomy): Eukaryota > Metazoa > Chordata > Aves > Charadriiformes > Turnicidae > Turnix > Turnix velox. Next base: position 63,272 of record VZTY01020056.1, read on the forward strand.
GCAAAGAATGTAACTCTGCATTACAGTGGAGATCACTTGCATCCAGGAATGAATGGTTTACTGTCAGCATTCTCACAGCTTAACTTGTAGTTGAGGGTTTGCCTTGGTCCAAAATTCTAAAAGATGTCTACATTAGACATTTTCACTGCCAAAACTCCTCACACTCATCTGTCAGTCCTACTATATCACTGGTGCACAAGCTGTCTGTGCTGCTTTTATTCTCACTGCACAGGCAGTTTTGCAGAAGACATGATGCTTTTGTATGTGGAAGCCAGAATCCTACAGCTGCATGTATCACCAAGTACCTAGAGCACAGGAATTTTGCCTACACAAGAAAATTCTGTGGAATTTATTTTCTGTAATGCAGAAAGGAAGCTTTTAGCATTAACCATGAGGAAGTCAATGAAAACACAGAATGGGTCAGTTGGGAAAATAAAATTTTCTTTTGACTTTATTATTCCTACAAATAAACCTCAGCTTACAGTTTCATGATTCCACTTTTGTGTGCAGGATTGCTGATCACATGAAACATTTAAGATTATATAAGCATGTCTAACTCCCACCAATTACAATTAACATGGAAAAGAATTCCTGCCCTGTAGGTACAATGGTTTCCAGATGTGAACAGTTAAAAATAGAAGAGATTTATGTTATGGATCTTGTACTTAACTTTCAGAGGTTCTATCAGATTTTTTTTTTTTAACAGGAAAGATTAATCTATCTCTTCAACTCAAAATATAAGTTTTTTTCCTGCAAATTCTTTTAATGTTACCATAATCCATGCTCCATTGTGGTTGCATTACCTATGATGGAGTCTTGATCTACAGAGTTAGTAAGTCACTGAATTTTAAATAGCTTCTTTGTTAAATCTATGGTCAAATATCATTCACAGTCCCTGCTCAGATTTGGAAAAGAATTAGTATTGCACCTATCCTGTAGGTAGCAGCAAGCAGATGTAAAGATCAGTACTATTGTCACTGAAATATATTGAAAGACCTCTAATTTAGTATAAGCAAGGTCATGTGGAAGAAATACAGAACTTGATCTTTCTGTCCCAATTCCAATATAAAGCACTGAATTTTCTTCCTTACTTGTTTCCCCAAAACAGCTGAGAAAGAGAAATAACAGAGATAAATGCAAAGGAAGGAAGGAAGGACTCACCATAGCAGTCTTTCCCTAACTTAATTTCATCCCTCTTTTTAATATTTCTTACTTCTTTCTTAATAAGTTGATGTTTTAAATATCAGGATAAGAATTAATGAAGATAACTATCTACACTTCTGTGACTAATAGACAGTGATTAATGAAACTAGATAAAAAGAAAAAAAGATGGTATTATTTCTTTGCAAAGTACAATGTATTTGCATTCCTCTTTTGCTTTCTATTTTGCCATGAAGTTCTATCAAAAGGATGTGCAGAGAGTGGCTTGTCATTCACAGCAAATGTCAGTGTGGACAAGAGGGCAATCACCTATGCACAGGAGTTGTCAAAACAGGTGATTTGACAGTAAAATCTGAACTGTGGATATGTGTTTCTGCAGCCTTTACACTGTACTAGGACTTTCCCTATAGTTTTTAGAAGGTCTAGGTAACACACATTAATGTAAGAAAGCCACAGTCAAAATGTAAAGCATTGTAATATAGAATTTGGAGGATCTGAGACTTCTAAGAAAAAGAGGTAGAAATAGTTGCAGATATAAGAAATTGCCAGCAGCATAGTCTGTTACTTGTATGAAGAGTTGCTGAAAATAAAGAATTATCAAAAAGGTAAACTCCTCAGGACAAAAAAGCACTTCCTTATCTGTGTGTCAATGTCCATGGAAAAAAGAAAGTAAACTAACCTTTGAAACAAGAGCATATTATTCTTTGAAAAAAAACCCAAAAACCCAAAAATTTAATTCAATGAAGCTCTTCATTAATTGAGAGAATGAGATAACTATTTAATGCAATCAGAATTCTTCATTTGAGCTAACTTACTATTAAGGTCATAGCAAGGCCATATGTCATCATTTGGAAACAGACCTGCTCTAGCCAAAATACAGATTTAAAAGTATATATTTTTTACTTGTGAAGTGCTTTTTTATTAGCAGTAAGAAAAATAAGCTAGAGTAACCTATAGACTATATTCATGATTGAAATCTGTGTTTAAATCTGAGACGAATGAGCTTCCTGAAATTCATCTAGCAGGAGAGGTTTCATACATGACACTGGAATACCACACGTATTTTTCATCAGAACTATATGTAAGCCTAACTGTGACATGGTGGTTTTTTGTCCTTTTCTTTAAAGGGAAATATCTGGGAACAAATTCTGAGAATACCCTTTCTCCTGGAAATCATCAATGCTGTCCCTTTCATCATCACGGTAAACACATTTGAATGAACACATTTGCACATTGCATCTTTATAGCTCCACAAATACTCTTAATTGAAGTAAATTTGAATCTTATGTGGATGACAGATCTTTACCTAAAGCAAAGAAATTTGCAATCAATAAGAAGGTAGTTTGCTATTTGGTCCAAGTAATGATACACATCACTTTCCACTTCCACCCCAATTAGAGACAAACAAAAAACCCCCCTTTAACTCAAACTAAAGCCCAATTAATGAAATAAAACAGGTACATATAAAAATATAAGAATCTTTGGTATCTGCACTGGAAACTGACTGTAATTATTATGTTATATACAATTAATGATAAATTGTTATTTTAAAGCCTTATACTGGAAATAAATTAATGAGTATTTTTCACATTGTTGCTTGTACAGAAAAGCCCCATTTTTGGATAGAAAAACTTTTCATGAATTTGTTAATTTTTCTTTCAGATTTTCTGGCCAGTCCTAAGAAACCTGTTTATTCCTGTATTTTTAAATTGTTGGCTAGCAAAGCATGCATTAGAGAATATGATTGTAAGTATAAAATATTTTTAAAAATATAATATCTTTAGTGGGATTTTGGCAGTACAGTTCATTGTCCAACTTTAATAGCCAGGTAAATAGGTTATACAAATGGTCAAGCATTGCCAAACTGCTTTCTGCATCAAAATCAGAGCAATTTAATATATAAAATTTAATATATCAAGTGACATCTCAATTAGTATGAATTGTTACTGTGCCAAGAATGGAAAGTTGGGAAGTCAGATTCTTTTGCTACTCTTCCATTCCTACACAGTTGCAGGGAATTCAGCTGCTGGTCCTCAGTGCCTGTAATTTGTGAGACAGACACAGGCAGACAAGGCAGCTTGTGATAGCATCAGAACTGCACCACAATGAACAAAGAACTAGATAAATTATCACAGAGTCACAGCTGGTTCTTTTGCACCCTACTGTATGATCAGGAAATGTTAAGTTGAAATTTTCAGTTGCATCTATAGAAGCAACTCATGCCTTGTTCATTCACAACCAAAAATAACACCTATTTTTCATTAATATAGAATGATCTTCACAGAGCCATTCAACGTACCCAGTCTGCAATGTTTAATCAAGTCCTCATTTTAATATCTACCTTACTATGTCTTATCTTCACTTGGTAAGTGGCCAAACCTGCTTTGTTTTTATTACATATATATATATACACATAAATATATATATACTCTTCTTCCTTAATTTCTATATGATAAAACTGGTCTTGAAGAAATCATGCATGGAAATAAAAAGTACTGTACTTGCAGTGCTGACTGTCACCTGGTACTGCTGGTTTGGCAGCTGAATGTGTATATGGGAAAGAGAATCATTCTCACTCTAATCAAAGAAATACAGATGATGCAAAAATACAGGAGAAAGAAATGGGTGAAAATTCACATATCCACCAAAAGTGAAATCTCAGCAGAAGCGTCACTCAAATTTGAAGACCACCAACAGAAGTCCCCACACTAAAGTCACCTTCCTCTGAATGGTGAGACAGAGAAAAGTGTGCAAGGTATCAACCTTACCACTCTAATGAACAAGGAACCACTCTGATGAACTGCTAAAGGAATCCAGGAGTCACCTGTTAATAATCTAGATTTTCGAAAGTATAGATTTTATAAATCCAGATTACAGAATGTAGTGGATGTTAGGTTCAAACAACCAAAACACGTAATGCTGAAGAACTTTTTGCTGTAAGACCTTGAAAACTTTACAGAACACTGAGAAGCACAGAGAAAAATACAGACATCCCTGGTTATTGGGATGGATGTGCTGCAGGTTATTGGAGTCTAGAAAAAGATTCACAAGAAACAACACTTGATTGCCCCATTTTTATATTATGCTGTTGCTGTGCTATCAACTCTGCTGACCATGGCTGGAGACAGATAAAATAGTCTACACAAGTCCTTGGTCTCACTCAATATGGTGAAGCATATGTTTGTAGAAATTGATAGTGATTATAATGTGTCTTAATAACTTGCTGAACATACAGAATTTTCTCAACAGTAGTACCTGAGGAGTTTCATATATGAGGGGGTAAGATGGGCAAAGTCAAGGGACAAAACAAGTGTCTTACAATTTGATATAATAGTGGGCAGTGAACAGGGAAGATGGTTCTGTGTGGAAAGGCTAAATCACCTGAATTTGTTTTGCCAGACAGGGTGCCTTTGGGTCAACAACACTGATGCAGTTTGGTCTGCCATTTTAGAGCTAGTGATTTGATTTTCTCTTACTTTATTTCTCTGGCTTGTTTTCTGATAGCTGCTGTGATGTGCTGTCTAAGCCTTTTGGTAATAATGGTGTAAAATAACACATGGCCTTTTCCTGTCTTGTCCCTCTCTCTCCTTTATTCAAGAGAAGGAGTTTGATTTAGCCAGTGGCTACGCATATGATCAAGTTTTATCCTTTGTCTTATGGCCACAGGGCAATGACAAATACTGTTTGATTTTTGTGAGGTTCAATTTCCTGTTAAGAGGGAATTTTATATGAATAAGAACTGCAGTAACTGAACAGGAATGCATAGAATTCTATCACTTGGACATTTTTAATCGGATTTTTAGTTTATTACAATGCATAACATTCAAATTAAAATGCCTACTTTCATTCAGTATTCTGCTGAACAAAACAGGTATCTGGTTGTCACTGAAGTAAGCTAGTAACAAGAGTGTTAGGTGAAAACTCCATGTAATGTTATCTGGAAGAGAACATAAGCTTCAGCTAAACAGGACAACATGAGCCACCACCAGGCATTGTCATCACTGCCAGGAAAACAGGTAAAAAATGGCAAACTCACCTCCAGTGATTATGTCTGGTCTCAACAGCCATAGATAAGAGCTCACTATATATAGATCAGTAGATACTGACCTAGTGTTTACCCTGCTAGACTGCAGAATAATTAAATAGGATGAAAATGCAATAAGTAAGGAAGTGAAGCATTTTTGGACTAAGAATAGTCACACAAGCATCTGCAGCTTCACTAAGACTGGAGTTCTCTTAGGCAATTGTCATTGATCTTTCTTCCCAGAACTGAAGTTATGCTCTCACCAGTGCAGAGGAAACATACACACAGTGCTTTTTCACTTGTTATTCAAGTTTGTAGACAAAAGCATTGTTTTTCTTACCTTTTGACTGGCCATCATTCTCAACAGAAATTTGCTTTAAAGATGAGTGTGAGGAATGTAGTTTATATACAAGAGCTGCAAAAAAGAGGCGTATTTACAGAAATATTTTTAAGAAATTATAAATGCATAAAAAGAGCTCTTCCTCATCAACTTTGCTACTATCTGCACATAAAAAGTATTTTCAGAGTTATTTCTTCTAGGAAGTTAGGTGCTAGAAGAAAATCCACAGAAAATTAATGAAATCCTACCTCAAGTGTCATCAGCAAGTCCATCAGTGAAATCTGCACAGTGGAATCTTAAAAGTGGTTACACATGTAGATGCATTCCAGCTTACATCTTCCAGCTCAGGTGAAAGCTGAGTATACAGTCCATTGGCTCATCTCACATTTTTCATTATTCAGGTTGTATTTTGCATTGTGAATATAGTGGGCAAAGGCACCTTCTCTATTTTTGTGTACAGATGTGAATTTTCAGTGTTAGTACAGAACAAACAGTAGTCATGTGACAGGTTTTGCTCTATTCCACTCTGATTTTTCATGATTGTTCGTAGATATGGGGTTAGAACTCAATAGCAGACCTATAAATGCATCTGGACCAACTCCATGTTTAATTTAGAGCTTACAAAGAAGAATTTTTGTCTCTTTTCTTCTGCTATCAAAGACAGATTAGGCTATCAAATAATTTACTTTCTTTAAATACGCTGGTGGCTCCCTAACCAGAGAAATGACGTATGCACTAGAAGACTTATACTCCTATATGACAGTCAATTTAGCAGTTACTGTTAATAAATTTCTAGTGAAATTCAGAGAGAAAGTCAAAGTATATATTGTGTCATTTAGCTAATAGATGTTTGCACTTGTTTGTCAAATGGAACACTAATTATTTCTGCAAACTGTAGAAGACAAATAACAGTAAAAAACTATTTCAGGCATCTTTTTCTGACACAGTGAATCATCTATTAAGCCTTATTTTGCTTTTGAAATGAGTGTTAGTCATATATCACCAGTGCAGAATGATTAGTTTGTGGAAAAGCTGGCTACAAACTGTTTCAGATGGATATTTCATTTTATTTCATACTGAAGACTAAGAAGCCAGCAGAAACTTTGATTTTGACTTCATTAAAAGCTCACTGGGGTCAATGGAAACATGTTTTTTTTGCCATTCAGTGCTCTCAGCATTAGAAAATGAGGTTGTTTCCACGTGCTAACCTACAAAATAAATGTGGTAAAACCATACTTAATGCCAGTTACTCAGTCAGAATCTCACCTGGAGAAAACAGTATGAATAAATTGCTTGTAAGGATGAGGACAAATACAATTATCTAGTCCAAAAAAGATCCAACAAGACCATTGGATGTGGAACACTAAGTTACAGAAGAAACCCCGAACAAACAAACAAAAAAAGGACCAATCCCACATAATTTTCAGGAAAATAAGACATCTTTGTACTCCAGTTCCAGCTATTGATCATAGAAATAGATTCCTCAGAGGGCAGCACAGATCTGAAGGGAACTAAACCATCCCATGGAGGCTGTGCTGCCCTGTTCTTCTGTGCTGGGTGCATCAGCAGCCCACCAGGGCAGTTCACTAAGAAAGATTTTTACCATGAAGTAGAAATAGTGGTGGATTTTGTAATGTGTTTTTTTTTGGATCTATAGTTCTTTCTGTGATGTTAAACTTTGTTTTGTTTCACAGCACTCAGTGGCTAGACCCAATCTCAGTTGATGGTTTGGGGAGATTTTCTGCATTCAAAAATAGCACAAAATTGCATAATTTACTTAGATCATATTCAATGATTCTAAAGTAGTAAAGCACATGAAGTCTCAGGATATGAAGGACTAAGCAGAAGTTGCACAATTTAAACCCCAAAATATTATAGAACAAAAAAAGAAGAAAGTTCTGAGTATTACAAAATAATACAGAATGAATTATTCAGCTGTTACCAGAATTACACAAAGTATTAAAATAATTGTGGTTGTCCTTTTCTTTCCCTGAAATAAAGGAGATATGTCTGAAACTTGTTTGTTTGAAATGAATGATGTCTGCTTAATGGTTTTAAACATGCCTATGCCATGCTCTCCAAAGATGAACAAATAGATCCTCAAACAGGCTGGGTAGCACATGTAGTAATTCTCAAACCCACTGGGCATTCGAAACTTGCCTGGGCAACCTCATGTATGACCTGATCTAGGTGTTCCTGTCCCTGCAGGGGGATTGGACAAGATGATCTCTTGTGGTCCCTTCCAATCCCTGATATTCTGTGGTACTGTTGCTATCATAAGAGCAGAAGTATGGAAGCCTAGTCAGAAGTCTTTTTGGCTGCCCATCAAACATGGTTTCTATGGGAACCCACCTAGAAAACGATATAGTGATTTTCATGCTATTTTAGTATTAATTTGGTTATGACATAATGTTTCCTTTGTTAATATTTTTAGAAGTTTCCACATTTTTTTTCTAAATACGAAATCAGCATTTTCTCCATATTACACACAGGGAATTCTTTGTGTGACTGATGTAATGGAACATTTAAATCAGGCACAGATGGCAATGAGATTAATAATTGGAATAGCCTATTTACTATGGTCTGTAGAACAAAGTCAGAAAGGCTGAAGAGTTCAATATAAATTATTTTCTGAGTGTGACAGATACATCTGTAGCCTTATTGTCTTTTGAAAATATAAAATAATCAGAAAGACTAAATGGAGCTCAGAAAGCTGCCCTTCACAAAGCTGCTGTAAAATCTAGTGTAAAGAACAGATTGTTTATAAGCAAATCCTACTATTTTTTTCTAAATTTTTCTAATGTTTTTCTAAATAAAATTATTTTTCTAAATATTCCTAAATTAAGGAAGAAAACAATATGATTGAGAATTCTCTGTTGTCTTATTGCACCCTGGAAGATGTGTTGGACCTTCAGGTACTTATGGTCTTTTCAAAAGATCAAAATTTTAGTGATGTTCTGGCAGAGGCTGCAAATTAACCTGAGAGTCAGTCATTTTAAATTGAATTTAGATAAACACGGCAAAAGTTAAATTTTAAAAGTGCAAAAACCAAAATACATTTATTCACTTTTTTTTTTCTCTGCCACACAATATTAACTCCATATTACAGGTCCTTCAACAATTAATGCAATGGCAATTTTGCAGACTAGGAGTATGTTGTTCAAATCTGTATTTTCAACTGAAGTTAGGAAAAATTTTCAGAATGACTAGGAAGACTTTGTAGGAACTAGACACTAAATTATTTCTGTAAATAATATGGCTGAAAATTCCAGCCTTTATCCTGTGAATCATTTGTGATCCTTCTAATAATTTTTACTTCTATTTGATCCTGCTGAGAATGAGTAACCAGAATATGCATATTTAAGTGTAAAAATAGATTCAAAACCAAGCTCCTGCCCAAGAAATAGTTAAAATTTCTCTCAGTTCTTTCCCAGTATTTTCCATAATAGATTTCATGTGATGTAAAAACATTTCTTGAATACCAAATGCTTGACATCTTTCCATTAAAGATGCACTGAGAATATTTGGGAGAGTTACATGACATTTTGCAAAACACTCTGCACTCTGAATATGCCATTAGGAGAATAATTTTTTGGCCTTTTTATCATGACATCTCATTACACCATAATAGCATTACTAGATACCATGATAAGCAAAGGTTGTTCTGTCAGCAAAGGCCAACTACCATTAAAAAGAAGGGAAAAAAGTATATTATTATGAGTCATGTAACATTTGGACTGTTAGAAATACAATTCTCAAAGATTTCACTCCATAGTACCCTTCCTTTGGCAGTCATATTTTGAATTTTGTGGGAGATAAATAAAATCAAGTTAGAGGTAATTGGAATTAATATGTGGAAAGCAACACAGTTAATCTAAATGCATTCCTGTCCTTGTTCTCTTGCAGGAGTGTAGCACAGGGTAGTATGACTATAAGGAATATGTGAAGTCTGAGTAAAATAAAATATTAAATTAGCCACATCTGCTTCAATTTTCTGTGTCACATTGATAGAAAAGGCAGAACTGGGATCACAACATATAATTCTGTAATTGTTATGTGAACCCTGTGACGTAATAATGGGGGACTTGGTGAAAACCTAGAAGTGATTACCCAAAAGACAAGGAAAAGAGTAACAGAAGGCCATATTCCATTACCAAAAATCAATTAACTTTTTTATTATTTGCAATAAAACATCCAGTCAGACAAAACATAGGGAACTATGCAGGTAAACTCAACTGGTGCAAATTATTAGGGTGTGAGTTCTCTAGTAAGTATTTCATTGGTTTATAAGTACAGCTGCACACATACATCTGGTGCTGAATCACTGGCGTGTAAGTAGATGTGTGAAAATGTAATATACATATACCTTCAGAGCAGGGGTGACAAGAATAACTTTGGTAAAATAAAATGCTAGAATGAAAATCAATCTGGAATACAACCAGAGTCTGCAGGCTGTAAAATACTGGGTAATCATACTGGGAAATGAAATCCTAGGTTTTGCTTTGTTTTGAGTGGATTTTGGTAGAAGTAGGTAAGGTACCACACTTAAGGGGGAACTTGATAGCTATTTCTTAAAACACTCAGTCTTCCATCTCTTTCATTATAGATACAGAGGCATTAGATTTTACTCACTTCATTTTATCTTCACACTAAAAACCTGATACTTACACGGTGTCTTTGAGAATGTTAGATCATTTTAAACAGGAGCAACTGGAATGCCATGTGTAACAGAGGATGACTAATTATGTTGAGGATGTTATTCACCATTTAAAATTCAATGCCTGGCAGCAAACCATCATCACTCACAATTTCTGGCTCAAAAATGAAGTTTTCATTAGCATGCAGACTTAGAAAAAAAAAACAAACCAGAAATTGTCTTTCATTGACTGATTCATTAGGCTGACAAACTATTTATTTTACTTTACTAAAATTTGGTGTTTGTGGTGGTTTGTGCTAACACATTTAATCATATTATTAGATGCCTTCAGTTATTTTCATTTTCTGATGAGCAATAAGTCATTATGCTGATTTGTGATCAGCATAACTCTGCAGTCATTTGTTCACTTTTGTTATCTGTTTCATATTCCAACTGTATTTGAAGGGTGTGAAGTTTAACAAAGTTCTTATTTCTCAAATCAGAAAGATGGTACAATGCACCGGGAATTATTCACCTACACTCCATATTAAGTATAACATAATGGAATATTGGAAGGACATTTCAGAGGCTTTGGCAGAGATAGGGTTAGGATATGAGATGATCTAAAACCAAGATGGATTTTAGTGAATTTGCAATGGATTTTAAAGGACAAAAAAACCCCTAAATTTTTTTCTTTATCCTTGTTATTTCACTGCCAAATATTTGAAAAGAATTTACTATAATGTTTAAGCAGACATTTTTCAAACTGATGAAACTAGAGATGCTGACAGTCATCCAAATATTGCATTTGAGTGACAAATGTGTGAAAAAGTTTTGTGGCCATGGATTCCTTTAACTCACCTGTGTGTGATAATCTTTCTGTTGGCAACAGGGGCCTCCACCTGCATCCCAGAGCTTTCACCTGCCAAAAATCACTTACTTAGCTTAAATAAAGGAGTTAGAAATATGGTTAATTACAAAAATGTCACTTGTACACTCAGTCTCTGATAATTACTCTGGACTTCAGCAAAAGTTTTTACCAAAACATACAGGTTTGTCAAACATTTGAAAGAGTCATGACAATGATAACTTGGTTTCAGACTGTGTTAAAGATTAATATCTAATTGCTATCTCAGCTCTAATTAATTTGTATTTGTAGCACTGTTAGCAGATACCACTTTCCCTTCTCCTTCTCCCCACAAAGTAGAAGAATGTAGATAAACACTATTTAGGGTAAAATCTAAGTAAACAGCACTCTGATTAATGAGTTCTGTACTTCCATTAGCAATTAAAACCTTCTCCTTAATAGAGGTAAAAATATAAAATTATTTCATTGTCTTTCAACCTCAATGAAGATGCTAACTGTAAGCCTAAATTCAGTGTATGCTCCCAGACACAGCTGTAATTTTTGTGAAAAACTATTGATACTGTGTGTTTGAGTGGAAGTGTCTGAGTCACAGGAATGAGGAAGAAAAAATAATAGTTATTCATTTAGGAAGTGCTTACGAACAAGCCAGGGGTTGACTTAGCAGAATGAAAACAACTGGCATGAAATCAAATTGTCAGTCCCTTTGGGGCACAGAACAACGTAAGGATTTACATTCCACAGCAAAGTTCTACGTTTACAAATATATTTCAAAAAAAAGGAGGAGATCATATAAAAGATGAGGCTGTTTAAAAGTGTCCAATATCCTATGGTCTCCTCTAATTGCATGCAGTCTACTGCTTTGTTTAACTCTGCAGTGTAAGAACAGAACTCTTCATGGCATTGCAATTAGCTTTTAAGTTACCTTTTCATGTTTTTAGGACACCTATTATTACTGTCTTACATTTATAATGAACTTTAGTCAACTGCTGAGAACTAGTACCTGTACTTAGTTTACTTTTCAATTTACGCTGTGTTGATACCAATGAATTAAATACAAGTTTGTTATCATTAGTGATGAGCAGTGAAAACAAAGTAAATGGTAAAATTTTATGCAAAAAAATTAAATTTCCCAATAAGAGCACACAGTTAACGTGGGCATATATGTGTATTTACTAGAACTTACTAGAGTTGGATAAATAAGGCTATAAGAATGATTGTGGGTAAGGTTTCAGCTGTGTTCCTTCACTCAAATCTCTTTTTGTTCCTTTTACTAGTAGGCAAATGTAAATACTTCATTGGGAGTATTCAGAAGAAAAGGGCTATAGTGCATTCATAATAAGAATAAAATCTTACTGAATATTTCCCATAGGCCAAGCAAGCAAGGGGAAAAAATGCCAGACAGCATATTGGGGGTTAATTAGTGTGCTGGCAAGCCTGGTAGTCACAGTGATCCTCTTTCTTCTTCCTCTTCTGCCTTCATCCTGAATCAGCTCCTTTCTTCACTCTTATGTGTGATGAACACATTGATCACACCCATGCATATGAAAAAAAGTTTAAATGGCACCATATTTGTGCACATGTCAATAAAAATAGTGAAGGGATGAATTCTTAGTGATAACAGGGAAAAGACCATCAGCAGCTCAGTGCATTGTGGCTTGAAACATGAGAAGTCCTGATGTGATAAGATACACCCATTTACCTTAAATACTCTTTCTAAATTTAAATTTTCCAGAATGGAGCAGGGTAGAAAGTTTCCTGTTACTGAAATTCCTCACCCCATGAAAGTGTGTTTTATCCAAAATTCAGAGATGCAGAAAACAGATCTGTGACTTGGAGAACAAACCTGGTTTTTTGCTTCATTTGATGAATATAAAAAGGTTCCCATATTTTAAAACATCACATAGTATGCAGTGCTGATAAATTAATTGATACATGCAGTTATTCTAAAAAATAGTAGTGCCTGTTAATTTTCCAGCATCTTGAAAAATTATTCAAAATAGCACCTTTAGTTTATAAAAATACACATATCTACTGAAAAACAGTGCAATAATAAAATCTAAAGTGAAGCAAATGACATCCTCATTAAATTAACATACTTTTGCATTCACTGATCTATAAATATTCATTTACATAATGAACTCCTAATTGTAAGTGTAAACATCCTGCCGTAGAAGGAACACAACAGAGATCTATCTCTGTGTTCCTACATATTTGTAGCATATCATATTGGTCTTCATTTGAGCTTCTCCAAATGTTCAAGTCATTTCGTCATGTTCCATCCTCTTCATATCTGCAGACCTCTCTATTTTGTTCTCAGAAATATTATATAAAGCACAGCAAGCAGCTGCCTTGAGAAGCAGATATTTCTCCTCAGTTTCTAGCCTACATATCTGGGTCTTCTATTTGTTCACCCTTTATTCTTCCAAATATACATTCCATTCTTTTTCTCAAGAATTGCTTTTCTCCTTTTTGAGTGCCTAATATAATCAGTATAAAAAGCTCTATGATGTAAATGATATTCCATGACTAGTTTTTCTTGCTATATGGAATAATCACTCTGTGTCTGATAATGATGAAAATTATCATCATTATCATTATGCTGTGCAGTCCTTTTAGATAATTTGTGATGAAAACAAACATGAATTTAAATTTCTGGGAAAAAATATGAGCTTAATGCAGACAGACAGGATTTGCTGCAACAGCACATCTAAAGATTGTGAGATACAAATAAGGCAAGTAGAAATCAATTTCTCCATGTCTACATGTAAAAGTCACTTCTAACAGAGCTTGAGTATTAACACTATAACAAAATATTAGCTTTATGGAAATGTAAGCTGGAAAGGAAAATTTTACCCATGAGCTTTCAAAAGGGCTGCACCCATTATGCCTCTGGTTGAGGTGGGTATAAGTGGTATTTAGACCATTCCAGCCTGTATTTACAGTGCAAGAAACACCATTATTCCTGAATATTATTTATCTCTAGGTTTGTGGGAAATTAATTTTTATTCATGGTTTTATTAGTATGAAAATTTTGCTACTGGATGAAGGTAATTTGGCTTGTTCTGAAGCAGTTGTATTAGTAACAGCAAGAGTAGCAAAAAACAATTGTACTTAAATGCCAACAAATGAGAGAATTTCATGGAGATGTGAAAATTATGAAAGTGTAAGAAAGCTCCAAGGAGAGAATTTTGATGACCAGAACTCAAGGAAAGCTCGGAGTAACATTTCAAAATCCTATTCCCCAAAAGCCTGCCCTGAAAGGATGGAACTAGGAAAAGAGAAGATGTTAGATACTGAGCCTAGATTAATAAAATACTTAAAAAGAATTTAAAATCCATTTGTAATTAAAATATGCTATGACAAGACTTAGTCATCATATCAGTAGTTTATAGATGATATTTCTGTAAGATTTGTAAGGCTGCAAATCATCTAAGAATGACCCTATCTTGAGCATTTGTAAAATTGTATTGAAGCAGATCTTTCCCTAAACATTTTTTTTAATTCCATGGCCTAACTTGCATGAGAAGAAAAAACTTAGTAGGTTTGTCGTATTACAAGCAGCAAACCATCCAAATAGACTGAAGCTAAGGAAGATTGGTATCTGGAATTCTCAAGGCATTTAAAGATATTAGACATTTCAGTTTCCTCTGGAATCATTAGCACAGGCAGCTTGGGTACAGATGACATGTTCACATTAGAGAGGTTAGTTCAAGGTCAAGCACAGGCTTGTTTATAACAAATCAAGGTAATGAGGTGGTCTAGGATGGAGAGGGAGCTGACTCAGCCTGCAGGAGAGAAAGTTGCTCTTGGACCACAACTAAGGTACACAAACTGAACTGCAGCTCCAAATTCTTTCAGTGCAGGCAGAGTATTCTCATGGGAGAATTTTTCCATGCTGTTTTTGTTTCTTCTTCCATGAAAAATCTGCTACTTCTCTTAATATGAGCAGGGCACTGAATTAGAGAAGCCTTTTGACTAATCAATTATGGACAAAGGCCATTTTTCCCCTGTCAGTCCTTTCAGAAACTCTATCCATCCAACTTGAGATTTTTTTTGTGTGTCTTCTTACCATCTCTCTCCATCACTATTATGAAGATGAGAAAAACAGGATATGGGTTGGAATTCACAGTCTTAGAGGATGAATGTGAAACTGGATATTTCATTTCTCCAGTAGCAATTCAACCAGGAATAATAACTTTCTTTAAAAAGGAGCCACTAATTAAAAAGAGGTGCTTTCAAACTAGATGTAACTTGAACTTCAGTTTTAAAAGACTGAGTTTAGATTTCTTTAGTATGATTGGCTTGTCTTTGCCAATATCCTGTGATTCCACAATTAAAAAAAAACTAATCCAGTGATTAAAATTTACATTTAACATGTTCAAAATGCATCAAATAATTAAACAGCTTTTATAGTAGTAGTGGTACAATACCTGGTTTTGGAAATCAAATATAATTTTCTGTCAGTTACCCTCAAACAAACTTACTTTCAGACACATGTCCAGACATAGTCAGAACTGTGGTTTCTGTTTCTAGGAAATGAAATATATATTTCCTTAGATATAAGTCAATACTTCTGTGTCCTTTTACTTCCTGCTTCTACATGCTGAGTGTGCTTCTTAGGCACTTTAATACATATCTGGCTAACAAATCTTTCAATTGCTAATTCAGTTTGATCAAGGGAGCTTGGATAATTTGCATAACAACCGCTATATCCTTAATGGTGCTTCAAAACTGTTGCAAAAACCAGTAACCATGATGCTTCAAAGTGTAATATACCTGATGTATTAAACTAGGAGTTTGCATTTGAATTTTCCAGCACAACACATAAGTCCTGAATACTGTAAAAAGATTACTTAATTATTCTTCTTGAGAAGGGATACTAATTCTGTAGTATCCTGCAGGTGGTTGAGGTACTGACTGCATGCTCCTATTTCCTGAATAATTACTGACTCCTTATGGGAGCAGCCCAAAACCTCAGACTCCAGCAGGCTCTTAGCTACAGCAGTATTGACGGGATGAAGTTGAAATCACAAGTTTTACTTTGTTTACCACCAAAGCTCTGAGACGGACTGAAAGCACACAAAACACAGATAGCTCTTCAATCTCCCATGCCACAGTGTCCACAGAACTTTTTATAGAATGGACTGGATGATGCTGCCCACAGTGGGACTCCACTCATGCAGTCTGTGACCTGAGTTGTTTCAGTGCAGCTTCACTTCTCCTTTCACTAAACACAAGAACAGGAACAGAAAGGGCAGACATGTTCTCACTTATTTTCAACAAATATTTATATACATTTGGTCATTTCATAATATCCTATTCTGCTTAGCAAGATGTTCTGCGGTTTCTGGAAGTCACATGGCTTACTGGTGGAAATTTATAAGCTGAGTTTTTGCAACCATTATCTGCATATAATGTACTGATCTTTGTGAAAGGAAAATACACTAAGTGCTGTAGTAAGCAGTAATGATATCATTAAACCCCATCATTTAGGATAAAGATACAACTGGAATAAAGAAACAGGTGACATTTCCAGCTGAAGAAAAATTCAGAATTCATTTCTGACATGGCTGGATTTCTGTGAAGGAAAGAGTTCTGCACCTGTACCTCAGCTTCTATTCAAAGTCTCATCAAACCAGTACAGAGTTTTGTGAAGTCTAAATTAAGCATTTAATTAATCTGTCTATACTAATTCTGCAAACACTGAGAATTGCATTTCCAATACAGTCTAATTTTTAAAAAATAAGGAAAAAAAATTTACTCTAAGACTTCATCAACACCCTAGAGAGAAACACAATTCCTCACTGAAAAAACTTCCACTAGGAAAAACTGTTTGCCTGTGTACAGAGTAGGGTATTCCTCAAATACAGCATTGGGCTGAATGTCACTGTTATTTTTGGGAATTAAGATTGGCACCAGCTTATTATTAAAAACTTTGTCAAGAAGTGAGCACCTTTGGCCAATTTCAGGCAAAACTTCAATGCATTTATCAGATTTCTAATTAATATTGATTAGCTCCCAGGGCAAGACTTAAATGTCAACTGTTCTGTAGCCACCTTTTATTTGAGTGTAGAGAGTTTTTTTAAACATTTTGAGCGAACTCTTCTAAATGTTGTTTCCTTAAGCAGTGTGTTAGAGCCAATACAGTGGTAAAATGAGGCTCAACTTCTTGCTCATTTCTTTCTTGGAAAGTTAAGATGAACATCTTCATCATTATTTGGCAGTATTTGAATCCTACCCATAGGTATTTGCTACACTTGATGGCTTTTCAGCAATTTTGCTGATTGATTGTTCATTCCAATTTGTATCATAAAGGAAGAAAAGATTGTGACAGTAGCATTAGAAGATTTTAAAGTAATGCAAACAGTAGAGAAAAATCAAATATAACTTAATTTTCAGTTTGTCCTAACAACATCATTCTGTGGTAGCATACATGAAAACTTTAAAGCATTTTGGGAATATTTACTTGTTGTATAATCACTGAGCCTGTACCACAGAACGTCAATGAAATTGGTAAAAATGATGCCCATTGATTTCAACATATTAGAAAGCAAGTCTCTATAGGTAGATATTTAAAAGTCAAAAAAGTAATTGTAAAAGTTGAAGCTCAAAATTTACTTCCAAAGAAAAGATTGCCATTAGTTGGTACCTGATTGTGAGGGCAGCTAAGCATCACTAAATTTTGGCTACAGCCTTGGGTGTATTATTTTAGATCTTGAGGCAGTATCTGTAAGAAATTACTCTCTAAAAATTAATATAAAGATTAGAAATCGGGAATACTTGTCACCAATTATGAAAATGCAAAATGATCTATAAATAGAATACAAATAAGGGTAGTTAACTGTATGGTACTTGCAAATAGCTGTCCAAAGAGCCCTTGTTATGTTCATTTGTATGACATGCTACTGAAGCAAAACAAAAACTCAGCTTAATCTCAAGGGCTATTTTACTCCACAGTATTTATTTCTGTACTGCATGTGCAGAGAGGCTATTTGCAAACTGTAGTTAGTTTTGGCACATGAAATACCCAAGCAAATAAAGATTCCTGGAATTAGAAAGAAAACTTCCAGTAAAACAAACAACTCTCAAAAGTTCAAATGATACCCTAACTAAACATGACTAATCTTCAGGGATTACATGTTACTATCTTTACTTTTTGTTTTTCAGAGGTAGTAGAGTGTTTAAAATCACACTTTTGACCTCTCTAAATCTGTAATAAGTTTTCTACTACTATTTTTGCTTTGTCAGATTTATGTGGGGCTTTTTTGTAACAATAAATGTCTCCATTAAACCAATTTTGTTTTAACTCCTCAGTTAGACCCACTGCTGAATTTACAGGAAATCTAAAATTGGTATAGCAGGTGTTGAATTGAGCATTATATTTTAATTAGGTGTTTTCTGTGTATTATTACAGTGGTTGATTTTCTCCACAAGAACAAGCTGGTGTGAGTATGGCTGTTATTGAACATTTCTTTCCAGCTTGAAATCATTATGTTTATCTGGGGGTGAGCAAGAAAATTGTTGTTTCTTCATAAAGTGAAAAATGAGGAGGAAGGAAACAAGAACAAGGAGAAAAAAGAACTACCATAAAACATCAAAACAAGTTCGAGCTACTATATATTTCATTATGCCAGGAAATATGAGAAAAGAGACAATACGTACAATATGACACACTTTCTGTATGCGTACATGCAGTGTTTATCCATCTTTTTAAAATCATGCTGAACACTTTTTCCTGACCAAACCACATCACACTTAATTTACAAGGAAAAAAATGATTGATATTACTAATATATAAGGAATTACATTATATTAAAAAAAGTCAATAAGTTGCAGGGAATGGGGTAACTTTTCCATGTGTACTTGGCTTCATGGATAGGCAGCAATTTCCCAGTGCACTCTCTCTGCAGGGTAATTAGGGAGCCCAAGTAGATAAGAGCATGTTATCAGTGCTGAGTAATGTTTCCTTAGAGACAATGGTGGTGAGACTGAAGAAGAATAATATTCTTGAGGGAGGAGTAAAATGGGTAATGTTACATCTGGTAATTCGACTACCATAAATTTCTCTCTTGTAAGTCAGTTTTTTCTGCAGTTTTGTAATCTCTGGCTCTAGTAAGAACAGAAGGGAAAGCAGCAAAACATCCAGTAAAATTACAACTTGGCAACCTAGATTTGAATGTAGCATTCCTTTTTTTTCAGGGTTTGATCTTCAAGCACAATTTTTGAGAACTACAAATGAGATGCTAGCAATTTTGAGGAAACAAATTAATTTGTTAGAAGAGCTGAATTTCTGCTTCAGCAAAGAAAAATTAGCTTCAATGCCTCACTGACTTTAATATTTTATAATAATAATGTGAGAATCTCTGTCTCGTGCTCATTGAGTTCAATGAGAAAAATCTTGAATTCTTAACATTTTGTATCAGGCACAAGATTATATTTGTGGTTTCAAGGAATGGGAATATCAGGGAGTACAGGTGATAAATAGAAATATTGTTCTCATGAAATTCAGTGGAAATTTTACTATTAATTTAGAAAAGGACAAAACAATTCCTGATATATTAACTTGTTTCACAGAATCATAGAACTGGAAGTGACATTCAGGGGTCATCTCACACAACCCCCTGCAGTGAGCAGGGACATCCTGCACTAGATCAGACTGCTCATCAAGCCTAGCATTGAATATCTCCAGGGATGGCCCTGCTTCAGCTTTCTGGGCAACTTGCTCAGGGGTCTCAGCACCTTAATGGTGAAGAACTTCTTGCTAATGTCTAGTCTATACCTAGCCTGCTCTAGTTTAAAACCATTGCACTTTGTCCTGTCACTCCATGTCCTTGCAAACAGCGCTTCCCCAGCTTTCCTGTAGCCCCTTCAGGTATGCTGGGATGAAGTCTCCCTGCAGCCCTCTCATCCCCAGGCTGAACAGCCCCAGCTCTTAGCCTGTCCTCATAGGAGAGGTGCTCCTTCCCTTGGATCATCCTCATGGCCGCACCTGGACCCTCTCCAACAGGTCCATGTCCTTGTACAGACCTGCAGTTAGTTCCAGTTAAGCTAAAGTATGATTGGATGTGCTGATGGGGAAAAAGTAATGAAAAATTGTCATAAAAAATCAAATATCAAGACTTGAGTTTTCCTACTGGCAAGTTATTAAACTTTTTTAAGGCTTTACAAAAATAGCAAAAATGTAGAAACAATTCCCATTCCCTAAAAAAATATAAACCCCCCAATCCTATGGTACAAATCTTTTTTGTATGCTTTAAGCCATCCTATGAAAGAAATTCTTTACAGTGAGGGTGGTGAAGCACTGGAACAGGTTGCCCAGTGTCATTGTGGATGCCCCCTCTCTGGAGGTGTTCAAGACCAGGTTGGACAGGGCACTGAGCAGCCTGATCTAGTGGGAGGTGTCCCTGCCTATGGCAGGGGGGTTGGAACTCGATGATCTTTAAGGTCCCTTCCAACCCAAACTATTCTATGATTCTATGAGATACAAAGGGTACAAAATGCCAGCAATTTTGCAGGAACCAGTATCAGAAAATGACATTTTTACCAGTGACAGAATCACTCCTTGTGCTTCAGTGCAAACCCATCTGCAGCTATTTAACACATCTGTTGGAGTCCTGGTACATAGGAACCATGTCATTGTCTCAGTGTAATTGCTGCTTTTCTGGCCACTGTGACCTTGATTCCAGAAGCCAAGATGATGTGTTTCAGAGATGTACCCACAAAAGACAACCAAAGAGAAAAAAATGCACCAAAGTGATTAGGAAAATAACAATGAAGAATTAAAAATCTATCACTGCTCTGCCTTTAAAAATACATACACCTCATGTGAATAAGGATATTAAAATAGCTTCCTTTTCATTACTGGATGCCTCTGTAGTGTACACCAATATATCAAATTAACAGTGGAAAAGGATTTAGCTGAAAAGCTTTCTTATTTGAGACCAAAATACAGCTTCATTAGCATGATTCCTTACAGACCTTCTGATAATAATTTCCAGGACAAAAAATATAATTATCCTTTCTATAACAAGAAAAATAAAGAATAAAAAAAAAGAAAACCAAGGAACATAGTGAAATTGTGAAGATCTAGATTCTAGATTACAACTCCAGTGAAAAATGTGGGACAAACTGGATAAGAATATAAAAAGTATCAGTTCTGGCTGAAGTATGAAACTTATGCAAACAACAGGGGATAAAAACCCACCATTTTTAGAGCATTTTGAGATGTGTGAAAACTACAAATGCTAGAACTGTGAAAAGGAAACTGGGAATTTGATCCATATGTTCTGGAAATGCCACTGCCCACATCTAAATTATTTTTGGAGAAGAGAACAGAGAACAGAAGAACAACTGCTAAAGCTGTTATAAACACTGGGTCTCCCTGGTGATGCAAAGATCTTACCATGGCAGATACTAATGAGTGACTATTACCATCTGGATATCACACATGAAGAAATAATCTTTGGTATGTTCTAGAATAATTACTAAGAAATATGATACTATTTATTAGTTGCATCCCTCATTCCCTGAGGAGAAATCATTCCACTAACTACGAGGAGAAAAAAACACTATTCAAGGTTGTTGCCACATTGATTTTCTTCATATAGATCAATATAATTAAAAAACATGATCCTAAGTGATTTTACTGTATTAAGAAGATAATATTGTAAGCTTGGGAAGCTCTTTATCATCATTACTTTTCAAAGTTAAATGTTTTTAAAATCTGCAACAAATGCAATAGCAGTAGGCCCTGCAGACACATTCTAGTGCTGCTTCTCTAAAACACAAAGCATGCCACGTGGATTCCAAGAGAAATCAATACCAGTTAACTTGTTAACAGGAATTTATGACTGGAAGGAAATTCTTACCTGCTTTATCCTTTTAGTATGGAAAGATACACCATCTCTCACATAACCAGTTCATGCAGGTAACTCTTGCTACAGAAAGGGACAGAGACCTACTTAGAAAGCAAAAGATTTAAAGAAAATATTGCATTTTTTTTGGCCATTCCAGCAAACTCTCCCTGAAAAAGTTAAAAGATGTTCATAAAAAATTATGAATGGTGGCAACTCTATACCATCTGTTTTGTTCGGGTTTAGACAGGAATTGCATCAATCCCTAATGTTCTATATACCACTTCTCCTTCATACCAGCCACTAGCAAAACCTAGCAACAAAGCTGTGACTAACATACTGAAATAAGGAATTTGTTTCTTTTATTAAAAAAAAAATAAAATTCATATTAATAATGGACTTCTAGTTTGATACTGATTTTTACTCTGCATTGAAAAAATGTCTTTCTAAGCAATTAATGAATTCTGAAAATAAATAGTTCTCTGCAGCTATAATCATCAAAGTTGAACTGACCCTAAGTACAGTTTTTATTTTTCATGTCTTTATTCATTCTTTTCTACATAGTATTTGTGGAATTCAGCATCTGGAACGAGCAGGAAACAGGTTGACTCTCTTTGACTCCCTTTATTTCTGCATAGTGACATTTTCCACTGTGGGCTTTGGGGATGTTACACCCAAGATATGGCCTTCAAAGCTGCTTGTTGTCATTATGATCTGTGTTGCTCTTGTGGTGTTACCCATACAGGTAAATGTGGATTTTAATTCTCTTCAGAATTTTTTTTTAAAACAAAAGAATAATAACTGAAATAACTTGTTACAATTACTATTGCATGTAAAATGTTAGAAAAAAATATCTTCTAAATTTTGTAGTCTGTTTTCTGTTCTTTTCCTTTGTATTTTCTCCTGTAGTGTGGATTTATACTAAAACCCAGAACATTAAAAAGTGTTCAAGTGGTGGTGAAGTCTTTCTCTTGATGTGATGTACCACAGAGCCCTAAGAAATGGATTTGCCATTAATGGAGAAATTTAAAAACCAGTATCAGTAGCCAGTACTTTTTTTATGAATATAGCATTTCCTCTGCAGGCTCTCCCTGTTTCTAATCTTGGTTCTCCCCACTTCCTCTCTTACTCTTACAGCTCAGTGCTAAAAAATCTCATTAAATCTGCAACTCAAGCAAACTGGGCTCACAGCTGTGTATGTTGGCGCAGACATGCACAGAGAACCAGCAGCAGAAAACCAGTCAGGAGTTTTTTTGGACAACTTAAGCTTAGGACTTCTTACAGTTTTAACAGGAAAAAGGCTGATTTATGAAAATACAACTATTTCAAGGAGTCAATTGGTTTCACTAAATTTATAACAGATATTTCCCAGCTCATGTAGTGAGGCTTGATGGCAGAACCCCTGTTATTATTTGGGAAGACCTGCAGAGATGTTAATGGTTCCACGCTTGCTGGTCCCACAGATTTTGTGCCACAAAAGGGGCAAGTAGGGAGGCATTGTGTGTGTGCTTGCCAAACTTTAGAGTAGAACTTCTAGACCATGAAGCTCTAAATTTTCTCACAAGCCATAATTGGCTTCTTTGACAATGAACTAAAGCTTGTCCTGAGCACAGAAACCCCAGGAACATTAATACTCTTGATATTATTAATACTCTTGATATTATTAGGGGAAGGAATTTTTAACATAATATCGGATGGGAGGACTAGAAACAATGGATATAAATTAGAGGGGGATAGATTTAGACTAGACATAAGGAAGAAATTCTTTACAGTGAGGGTGGTGAAGCACTGGAACGGGTTGCCCGGGGAGGTTGTGGATGCCCCGTCTCTGGAGGTGTTCAAGACTAGGCTGGACAGGGCACTGGGCTAGTGGGAGGTGTCCCTGCCTATGGCAGGGGGGTTGGAACTCGATGATCTTTAAGGTCCCTTCCAACCCAAACTATTCTATGATTCTATGATTCTATGATTATTTGCACATTTTAATGATACCTAAATATTTAATGTCTGCATACAAAGGCATATTCCCACTCAGAAGAAATTTTGTAAAATATCTATTCCATTGAAAATTAATGTGTGCTTTTAAAAAGAAATTTGGAATTTCCTAGGAAAAAGAAATTTCATCTGTCGAGGCATAAAAGCTCTGCCTTACCAGTAAATAATGTGGAAACTATGTCCCTTTCACATCAATTTTAATCTGCTTTATAGTTTTCTAGCAGAAGTGGAACTTCATATAGTTTTTCAGCAGTAGTGGAGCTTCATATAGTTTTCCATATAAAGAGTGTGGGAGGCATTCTCTTCTGAGCTTCTGTCCTGCTATGATATGAAATCAATTATTGTTCATGATTCAGTCTCTCCATCAGTTAAATGTGGATGAGAAAAAGCATCTTCCACACAGATACACAACTAAATTGAGCTCAGTGTTAAGTGCATGTTTCTTATAAAAAAGCTTTGAAGTGGTGGTGGGTTTTTTTATTGCAGATCATTAACAGTGCTAATGACTGTTATTCTCCTTAATTTAAAGGATTCAGACTAGCTGAGATATGTTTACTGGGAGCTTGCCTATACTATCTAGTTGGCAAAGGCAAATGTGCTGTATATTTAAGTTGCATCTAAATTTGTAAGACAGAGAGTCTGCAGAAGGTCACTGCCAGAACATTTAAAATCTCTGTGAAGAGCTATTGCCCAAAGTATGCAAAATTCTCTCTGAGTGCACTCAGAATGTGCACTTAAGTTTGAAAAATGTAAACTTTCACTTGAGCATTCTTGTGACAAGGCACTGGAAAAAGAGAGCTCTAAGGCATAAAATACAGAAAGGTATAAAAGCCTTCATTCTTTGCTAAAAAACTTGAGATTTTCTGAAATCTCCTGATATTTTAATGGATTTACCCTGCTATTTGTGTGTGGTATAGAATGGCTGTACCACCAAGTTTTCAATCAACTTGTTACTCAGCTCACCTACTTACTAGAGAATTTCTGACAAAGACATTGTGGTCTAAGGGCATGTCTTCATAAAGGCATGAGATGAAGGATGCAGCTGTACTGTACATTTGCTTGTCTGTATTTCAGTGACAATTGGCATCTCTTGCAGTTTGAACAGCTGGCATATTTGTGGATGGAGAGACAAAAGTCGGGTGGTAACTACAGTCGTCACAGAGCTCAGACTGAAAAACACGTTGTGCTGTGTGTCAGCTCTCTGAAGATCGACTTACTTATGGATTTCTTAAATGAATTCTATGCTCACCCCAGATTACAGGTACTTACACTGACAATACAAAGGAAAATAAACTCAAACCTGGGGTTTTATTTTGTAGGCAGCCTCCTGAAATGATCTTTGGTGAAATTTTGTGAATAATTGCATCAAAAATCTACAATTGCTGAGATACAGTATAGAAACACTCATTTTACATGGAGGTAAACAGACTAAATAGACAGAATTATCCTCTTGTTGAATTAAGGTAGTCTTTTTGGAAACAGGTGTTTCCATTCAAATCCCTTATATTCTACCACAAAATAGAAAACAAATGAAAACTACTCAAATTATGTGTTCCCATTATTTTGGGACTGGATCCAAAACTCCTCACAAGTCAAACTGACTCTTGGTTTTCACATTTTGCTTTTTTTTTGCCACTGTTAGGAAGATTAGATTCTTTTGGAAGTGCTGAAATTAAGAAATAAATAGAACCATTAAAGATTACACGAGAGATTTCTTAGTGTGCACAAGTTTTCTAGTTAATGCAGACAGATATCATATGACTTGTTTTGATGATATAATACCTTATTTATATGAAATAGCAATTTGAGTTAATTATCATTAGCTAGATATTGTTTCTTTCTTTAAATCATCTCTATGTCTTTACTAAGTTACCTGTGGCACCGTGCTTCATTAACTAGTCTGAAAAATCACAAAAATACAAACCTGAAATTGCTGAGCAGCAATCTGACAAATCCCAATGCCCAAATATTCCCCCAAATCATTAGCTAGTAAGACACTTAAGCAAATACACAAAGAAATTCATTTTTCATGATATGCAAGCAGAAAATGAAAAATTTCATCAACTGGCCTGAAGAATGAGTCAGGCTCTGAGATACACTGAAGACTAAGGAGAAAAGTCTTTTACTATTTATGCCTAAAAGAGCCTTCAGAGTTGGAATGGGAAGTTGGAGAATATGGATGATGCACAGGATCCAACACATTAAATTTTATGCAAAAGTCTGTGTGTGCTAAGGAAGAATTTTGTGACAACCTTGTCCTAAACTCTCAGCCTCTCCTCTCCCATTTCTATTTATCTCTCCTTTTCATATACACACACATATACTTCAGAGCAATCTACTTGTTTGCAGTACAAGAAACAAGAGTTTGGATCTGCTCATTAATGGAGTGAAAATAATTGAGAGAAGACAATTCTGTTTTGATTGTTGAAAACTTCCTACATTTTCCAGCTAGAATCAAACAAGCAAACTATGTCTAAAAATAATAAATTGAAAACCAAAATTTCTAGATGAACTTTACTTGCCACCCTGGAGTATTTTTTAAGAATTGACAGCAGTTCAGCTGTTTTTGTTAAAGCATTCAGTGTTTTTATTAAAGAATTCAGTATTTTTTGACCAAATTTTTCTTCAACTTTGTCAATGAAATCTGAGAATTATCAGAGAATTTTCCCATCCTGAGTCTGTATTGATGCATTCTCTTGCAAAAGTAAAGGGTAGCTTAAAAAATAACATGACTATTTGACCCTTATGTTTCTGACAGGACTATTATGTGGTTATTTTGTGTCCTACTGAGATGGATGCTCAGGTCCGAAGGGTGTTACAAATCCCAATGTGGTCCCAAAGAGTTATCTATCTGCAAGGCTCAGCACTAAAAGATCAAGACCTGTTGAGAGCTAAGTAGGAAAATATTTTTTTTTGCTTTTGTTTCTCTCATACTGTTTGATAAATCAGCTTGACCAAGTGGTGTGAGAAGGAAAGCATGTTTATTTATAGAAATTAAAGTGGTTTGATATAATTTTTTTAATATTTGATTTTTTTTAAGAAACAAGTATTTGTAATCTCTTTTTTTTTTTTGACCAAATTTTTCTTCACTTTCTTTTCTGGTTTTTAAAGGTATTGAAAGAGATTCCTTGTAACTTCTTCTGATAAAGCAGCAAAGAACATTCCAAAATTGTCAGTAATGCTAGAATGTGTTTCTGCTCTTTGAATAAAGATGTTAAATGTGATGGTAGTTCTCCTTACCAGCTGAAGGGTGAAAGAAGGAAACAAAAATAATTTTCATTCATTGCATAGGTTTTTTTCTTCGTAAATTCAAGCTGGTGGTATAAACAAGTTTACTGTACCTCTCCTTTCAGGGATTTTCTCTTGCCACATATTTACCTCTTCCAAAGAATCCTCTCTGTCAGTTAGTAGTGAATGACATTAATCAAAATACATCAGTCAAACACAGTTCCTCCATCCCCCCCATCATCTCTCAATCAATTCAAGGTGTGAAGGAATTCACAGTGGAATTCATGTAGGAGGATTGTCTCTTTAAACTCCCCAAAGAGAAAGAAAGGTGATTCTTAGAAAATTAATGATTTACCTCAACCACATTGTTCTTTAGAAGAAACTTATGCAGCAACTAATATAGTTATCTAAAATTAAGTCAATACCTGTCTGAGTATTTTTATCACTCAGCCTTCTTTAACTCAGAATACTTTAAGAATTCAATCTGTGAGAAGTCTAGTGAGCAGTGTAATCTCTGCTACTGAAAAAAACCCATCTCTGGCTATGTTTAGAATTAGAAAATACAATAAAGCTTTTTTCCAGGATTAGGGATTTTGTTTTGGAGGGAGGTTCATATTTTTTGCTTTCTTGCTGATTTCAAGAAGGACCTCATGTGGGGATTTAGTTGGCATTTGTTTTATACATTAAGAGAAGAAAATTAGGCTGTTCCCTACAGAGTCTTGAATTTACTTGTTATAACTTGGAGGTAATCAGCAGTGGAACTGCTTTTTGCTGCAGTCCATGAAATTGAATGTACCTGTCATAATTTCCAACACCTCCTGAGTGAGGAAGCTTAGTGGGAATTTAATAAAACGTTAAATATGAAATATAACCCTTTACCTAAGACATTTACTGCATTATTTTAATGAGAATACAATGTGCTGAGATGATAACAAGGCACATGGTAAACTTGTAATTAATAAAGCAATGGTTATGCCATCACCAAACATATAATTGAGTCTCATTATCAAAATTAACACATGTTAGACATGAAATGCAATGTCAGATCTTA
This sequence comes from Turnix velox, assembly GCA_013400935.1. NCBI lineage: Eukaryota > Metazoa > Chordata > Aves > Charadriiformes > Turnicidae > Turnix > Turnix velox. Next base: position 91,425 of record VZTY01020056.1, read on the forward strand.
TTCCTATTCATGTCCACTCTTTGTTTACTTTATACTTTTGCCTTTCACAAATTTCTTAATATATAAACACTTAGGTTGGAAGGGAAATAAAGTGCCTCTCATTTCTGCCATCCTCAAGCAGGGGATCTCTTGGTGTTTTTAGTCTCAAATTGAATTTTCTGGCAGATAGAGATGGTGTAAATGGCAAGGCTTTTTTCAGTTGTTAGGACATAGGTAACACTTCTCTCATGAGGGTATTGTGCTCTAATAAATGTTTTTCACACACATACTATTACCATTTCTGTTGTCTAAATTCATGACATTCACAGATGCTAATCTCAGGTTGTCATCCTTGTCATCTGTGGCTGAAGTGATTCAAGAAGTGACCAAAAATTATTGGGGAAAAAGGTGAATATGTTCACATGAGGTTTCATTTTCTTATGAAATAAACTGTATCGACTCTCATCAGAACCTCATCTAATTTCACTGAACTTTCTTTCCTCCAACTTTGTTAAAGACTTTATCATCTCAGTTTCTCTCCCAAACTTAGCTGAAACAACTCATACAGCTCCCATGATTTCTTTCTAATAAGCTCTCAGAAGTGGCCTCATGTCCTCAATTCTTCTCCACATCTGATTCATTTGACATTGTTATTTTGAATATATTGATTTGCCTTTGTTAGTATGATTTTTCCATTTCAAGTACTTTAATCTTTTGAGGCTTTCCCATTTTTCCTACTGCTAGGTGCCTATGGGGAATCTACCTGTCTTTCTCCTTCTGTTTTCTTTATACTTTCTCTAGGTGATCTCACACAAAACACACAAATTTAATTACTGCTTCTTATTGTCAAAAGCTATAAGATTGGCCAAGCTATCTGACACCTCGCTATGGATATTTCCCATCAACTTTAGTTGTAAATAGATCTTAATTTTTGCTAACAAAATGAAACCATTATCCTAGTGTGGACTGTAAGCTTGTAGTCATACTGTAGAGCATCCTATGTAGATTGATGCTGCATCTTGCAAGTGTTTTCTCACCCAAGTTCTCATTTTTGCCCCACTTAAGAACTTCACACGTGCTTCACACGTATCATCTCAACTCCATGAACCCTCTGAAAACACTATTTATGTAGAACATCACTTTACCTCATTGCAGCTCCTCCCTGGCTTACCCTTCCTTACTGCATCAAGGAATGATCCCTTATTCTCACTTAGCCTTCAGCTCCCAGATCTTTCTGAGGTAACTTTCTGCTAAGTCTGTAGTAGTATTCTTATACATACAACAGATTAACAAAGAAAATCCTACGGCTATTTCATGCTGTCCCTTCAATCTAAGACGAATTTCTCAGAAACATTAATCCCAGTATCCTAAATTGCATCCTCTCTTCAGTTGGTTCTCTGCTCTGATATCTAGTGAGACTGCTATCTACCTCAATAGTGTTTATATTCAGTTATTGTTGCACTGCTCCTTTCTGTTCCCCATGTTTGCATATACTTCTGTTGTCCTTCGTCATGTCTTTTGGAGCATATAGGTTAAGGACAGCCTTCTTGTTCTGGGATTGCATGGTACCTAATAAATAGAACAGGCTCTCAGTCTCAGCCTAGGTCCCAATGGTCTAAACTATTACTACCAACCACCAATTCCATTTTCTAGCAGCACATAAACCAAAGATTTAGGAATCTCAGATCTGATTCCAGACTGCAGATACACAGAATGCTTGTTATTTATCCCAAACACATTATTATAGAATGTCTACCAGTTTTTCTACTATCACTGGGCAAGGGAAGCCTATTATTAGGTTGTTCTTGTCATTCATTCTTATCAATAATAACTTGTACATATCATAACTTAACACACTACACAGACCGGTGCTATTTATTCAGCTTTTATAGCTATGGCAGATAAATACATGTTTGCAAATTGCTTTCACTACTTTGACAGAGCTTCTACTTGCACCAGGGGAAGAAGGTTCCCAGAATCTGTTCAAGAAGTACCAGTACATCATGAATTGGTTCACAGTGTGACTGCTGCTGACAATTAGAGAGACTAAACTTTTTCTATATGCTGTTTCCATAAGCCAACGGGACTATAAAGTGTGAAACAAATCTACAGAAATATTTTGCTGGTATCTAACAAATTTATCTCCCCTCTTCTAGAATGGATGATGCTGAAGCTTGTTTTATTCTGAGTAGCCGCTGTGAGGTGGACAGGACAGCAGCTGTAAGTTTTGAAGAAATAACTGAGAATGAATTTGCATGTTGTTTTATATCATTGCTGCTATTATTCCTTCTCTTAGAGTGAGAATTCTTCTGTGCACAGAAGATTAAAATTAGCAGATTTACACAAAAATTTCGCATACAAGATGAAGATCTTGTTTCAGTTAAGGTAATGACAAGGCAACTTTTGTATTGGGTAAGGCCAGGATTTCACAAATTTATAAAACATGATCTGTGGGCTTATTTCATATTATACATCCCCTGCTTTTTCAGAAAATTAATTATCTGATCAACCTAACAGATTTTACAGCACATTTAATTTATTTATCCAACTTTTTTATAAAAGGGAAGAATTAATAAATTCTTACAGGGTTTCAAAAATATTAAGTACTCTAAGAAAACAGTACTTTCATGAATTCTCTCCTCTTTTATGGAACAGTGGCAAAATACCATAAAGCACTACTATGATATCATATAACAGTTGGTAATTAATCATCCCAAAGGGTAGTACTCTGTCAAAAAAAGTTGAATTCAAATTACCTTGACTAATATCAAAGTTTTCTCTAGTTATTAAATTCTGAGAGTTATATTAAATCAGAAAAGTGATGTATCACCTAACTGGTATTTCCATTCAGGACTAATGAAGTATCAAAAGTTTAATTTGTAACTGATACCAAGTAATGAATATATCTGAGAGTATTTAATCATCTTTCATATCATCCAGTTTTAAATGTAAAAACTAGCAACATTCTTTAATTAAGTTAATCTGGTCCTGCCCATGTTTCTACTTATTTGTAATCATGTAATATGCTATCCACAAAGGAAACCTAGTAATACAAACCTTTCTACTCAGCTTATCTGTGATAAAATAATAAAACTACTTTAATATGAAATAGAACTCTTCAAACTTATGAAATTACATGCTGATCACAAATATTCAGGAAAAAAAGTCCAATAAGAAAGGATTTATGAACACAATTTTGAATCTTTCACCATGAGCTGCATGTGATATTACTGGACACTTGTCTCCATTCGCTTCAATGTTGAACTCCAAAGGAAGTTCAAATAACTGTGAATATTCATGGAGTTCAAAAGGTTTACAAATTGACAGACAAAATCTAGATAGTGTTTATATTTCAGTAATTATGTTGTAAGGAATCTCAATTCAAATCTTCTGGTTTGCTGCTACATTATAAGAAATAGCAATTATTTTACAGATTATTAAAAACAGACACAGTAAAATGTGAAATGAGGGCTTTTCAATACACTAGTAGGAAGTCTTAATAAATTCTCTGTTATTTGCTACAATTACTGAATCTGCCATCAAAACTTAGTTGTTTCCATACCTACACATATGGCTTATGTGTACAGAAGGAAGAAAAAAATTAAAAAGGAACATAAGCTGCAGCTAGCAAGAACATTCTTTCTTTTCTGGGCAAATGAACCCCCACAGCCAAATTTTGTCAAAAATAACTTAATTTTTTTGTAGCCCATCAGCATGCTTAAAAAATATTCAAAGCTAAAGATCCTGTGCTGAACCCATCACTTGAAAAAAGCCACCAAATTACCTGGAAAATAAATTTGTTCTCCTAGTATAATATTTAAACTTTCTGAAGAAAGAATTTTGAATTTGATTAATCAACAATAAAATACCAAAAACATGCTGGGAAAGCCACTGAACTGGAAGCAAATAATCCTGGAGTAAAAAAATAAGACAAGCACATGCTGTCTGGAAGTGACAGAGGTGCTAGGTTATTTAAGGATATGAATAGCAACAGTTCTTGCAAATACCTCAAAAAAATCTTAGTAACTTATGTGAGACTGAAAAATATCAAAAAGCCAAACCGCCTTGCCTAAATTAGCTATAAAGTTCAGAATATATCAGCTACAACATCTAATTTCAGAAAATATATGTGATAGCTGTGAAGTGTTTAGAAAGGAGACACCCCATACAAGCAGAGTGTGTGATTGACACTCCACTTGGTAGGTTTATGTAGCTTAAAGCACAGCCCCAGCAGCACAGGCTTCCCTTAGAGGGAAGCTGCTCATAACCTGTCCAGAATTTATACAAAGAAAGGACAGTTTTAGGTCTCCTGAACATTCTTAGGGGGGGGGCAGACAGTGGACCTCATACAGCTTCCATCCATTAGAATCATAGAATAGTTCGGGTTGGAAGGGACCTTAAAGATCAGGGGAGTTCCAACCCCCCTGCCATAGACAGGGACACCTCCCACTAGATCAGGCTGCTCAGTGCCTTGTCCAGCCTGGTCTTGAACACCTCCATAGTGAACAACCTCTCTGGGAAACCCGTTACAGTGTTTCACCACCCTCATTGTAAAGAATTTCTTTCTTATGTCAAGTCTAAATCTACCCCCTTCCAATTTACATTCTGCCATCTGTTCTGATTTCAGAGTTGTGGCCAGTTGCAGCTCTCCAGGCAGCTTCTCTGCCTTCAGTGTGCCCCAAGAAATACCAAAATGGTACCTGGCACATTCCAGCTTCTACTACAGACTGTATCAAATCTCATTAATCATTGTATCTGGAGGGTGTAACTAGGCAAATCTCACCAAAACACAGTCCTGTTACCTTCCTTTGGGACAGGATGCCCTGTTCATGACATGTTAGTTGGTTGTAATGATTCAGTATCTCAACTGTAGCAATAAAGTGTCATAGAATCACAGAATGGTTTGGGTTGGAAGAGACCTCAAAGATCATCTGGTTCCAACTCCCCTGCCATGGACACCTCCCATTGGAACAGAGTGGAGGTCAGATCCTCAGTCTCTGTTTTTGTTCTGCTTTTTTTAAGCAAGAGTCTCTTCCAACCCAAACCATTCTATGATTTATACTGCAATCTGAAAACAGGACAATAAGGGTACTATAGGTTGGGGTTTTTTTTATTAATTTTGTTATATTTTACTGCCCCCTAGAGCGCTAAAATTAAATATTTTAATTTCCTACACTGATCCAGCTCTAGTCACTAAAAACTTCAGTAAGGTAGTAGAGAGGATTCCAGTTTTGTCACTGGGATGAAGGAAGTTCAAATGTCACCCCAGAATCAATCTTTATGACCACCATATTTCCCACATTCCCAGATGAAGCCATTTGCAACTTGTGAGATGTATCAGCAGCCTTAGGGCAAAACAGCAAGAAAAACCTAAATATAAATAAAGGTTTAAGGAGTATAAGTCACAGTGTGCTAAAGAGAAAGTGAAGTAAAAGTGACTGCATGAGAAAAAGTGACAGCATGTAAGCAAAGCCAGGGACACCCAAGTCTGAAATCTTCTGAATGGGCACAGCAATCCTACATCTATGAAACTGTTAATAAGAAAAATGGGAAATAATGTATTTTTCCATCCTCAAAAGGTTTTTCTCTTAAGAATCCATTCCAGTATTTCTAATAGAAATAGTACTTGCTGATATCTCTATTGACATTGAAATGTTATGGCTTTAAAATGTCAGGTTCTCCCATGTGTTCATGCTTTTCTAATTGCTGATGCTGCAAACATAATGAATCACTCTTTACTTTTTACTGTTTAATGCCACTGATTTAACGACTAGGCAAGGCATTTCAGCCCAAGTATTGCTTCCTATAAGCAGTTCAAATGTTCCTTTTTATTCTGCAACAAATAAAAGCTGATGGCCAGTACACTGAAATTAGCCGTATTTAATGGATTAAATAAATGAATGCATTAGCACATATTTTACTTCCATGGGATAGCAGTACCCTCTCTGTAGTTAAGTCACTCCTGACTTTTACAAAAACTAGCAGGCTGGGAAACATCATGGAATTATGTAATCAGTTGCTGGCTAAGTTCTGTCATCAATGATGCTGATGGTTTAAGCACAAAAATGTAGTTCTATTTTTCATCGAGATGTTACTCTTAAGAGTTAACCATTATTTTAAGCTCTTAATTCCCAATATCCTTATTTAATGTTGTTTAAATTCTGAGTTTGAGAGACATTTTGAATTGAGGACACATACAATACATCATTCTTCATTAATTAGACATGATTCATCACTACCATCTAAGGTTTCACACATTACTGCCACCCCTCCTAAACTGGATGATCCCCAACACTTCTAGATAAATAGGAGAGAAGAAAATATTAGTAGAAGATTTCTGGAAACAATCCCTGTATTATGTATCTTAGCAATTAGAACATATTACAGTAGGATCATAGGATAAGGAGGCTGGAAGGAAGCTTGGTAGATCTCCAGTCTGACATATGTCAGTTATGAACTCAGGACACATTGCACAGAACTTTGTCTAGGTCAGCATGGAAAATGCCTGAAATATAGCACAGCCTTTCTGCACAACCTGTTTCACTGCCTGTCTTCTAACATTCAGTCTGAGTCTCTCTTTTCAACTTATATTCATTGTCTCCTGTCTTCCAAACATGCTTCACCTTGCAGAGCCTGGCTCTATCTGCTCAACAACAGTCCTGTTTGCACTGGGGTTGTTGTTTGGCCTCCTTGAAGCTATCTTTTCTGCAGGCTGAACAAGCCTCTCCTTCTGCCCCTGACCATCTTGGTGGCCTTCTGCTGAACTGAGGGCAGCCTATGCTTGTCTTTCTCACACTGAGAGCTTGCAGTGGAAACAATCTGACAAGAAGTTCTGCTTCTAATGTAACATAATTAATTGTATTTCATTTTCATCCTCTCACACTTTTTATTCTAGGATCATCAAACCATTTTAAGAGCATGGGCAGTTAAAGACTTTGCTCCAAATTGTCCTTTGTATGTTCAAATACTGAAACCTGAAAATAAATTCCACATCAAGTTTGCAGGTGAGTGTAAGTTTTCAGCAATTTCAAACACTTTTTAGTATTTTTCAATTCCTTACATAAACACATAAGAAAAGTGAGGTGTATTCACTGCTGAGAAGCAGATTAAGAGTGCACTGTTGTAAAATAACATGGGCTGTATATTCCTATCAATAGAAAATTGTCATGTTTTACTTAATTCTTATTTAAAGGCAATTCTAAGGATTGTTACTCCTTTATGTTGCATAGTACACACTCTACAATTCTTATACAAGTAACACACTGTTATTCCTTAATTATAGATCCAGGAAGGTTTCCAACTTGTTATATCCATGTCTTTAAAGAATTTCTGCCTACTAAAACAGTAATACTAAGGGGCATATGAGAAGATCTGCTCAGAAAAGGCCAGATTTGGTACAACAAATGAAAAATTTGGGTTTAAGTGGTAGGAAAAACATTATTTAAATTACTTTCAAATATTTTGTAAGGAGATATATAATTTCATTCTATATCCAGTAGAATGGTTGTCTTAGAATATATGACATAAAATGCAAAATGATGTAAAACAATCCAAAGCAATCCTCACATATAAGAAGAGGTCACCACCTTCATTTCTACAACCTGTTTTTCTGCTCTGTATGGCTAGTCTCTTTGTCATATATGAATACAGATACACATATATATGGCCATATATGTGCTAATATGCAAAATCATGCATAGTTCCTTTTTTAAGGAACTACTTTTGCCAATCTTTGGAAAAATGTCTTTATGAAGTGGAAGTAAAGCTTTCCTTTTCAACTGCAGTTCTGAAAATTCAATTTTATTGAAGGATATTCTAAGGAAGAAAAGATTGCTGATTCATGCAACATTCAAAACAACTTCATGGGAAAATATTAGTCTCCTCTATCATCCCAGAATGTGATGAATGATTCGAGAGCAACAGTTAAAACTGTAATTTTAAAAGCTGCTGCATTTACCAGTGGATTGGAAAGAATGAAAAAAGCTTTGTGAAGTTACAGAAGTGTGTTCTGAAACTATGAGATGGCATAGCAGGGACTAAACCTCATGCTGTGAGAAGAATGATGGTGCTTTTTCATTTTCTCCTTAAAACCACACAGTGCAAACATAATCTCTTCTCCCCAGCCATGGCCACTTTTCTTTATCAGTAACTGTGTTAATTTGTTGTTCCTAATTGTATTTTTAAGAGGGTTTCATTATTCATAATAACATGTCTCTGCAGGAGCTTATATACAACTAGACTTGCAAAACAGAGATGATTTTTCATAAATGTTCTAAGCCTCAGCTCTCTCCTCTCTTTGTAGTATTTCCTTCAAATAAGCTTAACCAATTTGGCATGTTCCTGCCTTCTGTTTGTATTTGGAGGTTCTTCAAGGGCTTGAGGAGACCTTATATATTCTGTGCCTCATTAGCTCATTCTAAAACATATTCATTACAGTAGTACTGTATTGAAAGTCTAAATATTTATATGGCAACTTGCATCCCAAAATAATTTTACATCAATCATTGATATCACTGTATCCATTTCCACACACTCTTTGCACAACAATAAAAGCAGAGAATTACTAGATTTCCTTCAAGATAAATTGTCTGTACAAAGAAGAGGAAATTTTTTAATGCAGATGTAAATGTGGCAAAGCTTTTTTACATACATTTTCCTAGGAGGGTGCTGCTTTGGTCATAAATCTCAACCAACTCTTCTTCATTTTAAAATACGTAACCAGTGGTGGCTGCAGATGATAAAATCATCCAGAGTGATTATGGATAAAATTTGTCATAACTATGTGGAGCATTTTTCCAAGTGCTTTTCCTGTTATGACTCATGACTTCTTCGTTACTGCCCTAATGCCAAAGCTTCTTTTAAATTTGATATTCCTTAAAAAAATTACTCCCATCTTCCAGAGCTTTCCTAAACAATATTGTGCATTATTATGAACTTGAAAAAATTGCTGAGAGTATTTCTTCTCCTCTTTTTTTTTTTATATTCCTTATTTATTTACACACAGGTTTAGAGACTGAATGTGAAAGTTTCTGAATTTGGAAAAAATACAACCTAAATTCCACTTATAAATTGTTGAATTTTTAACTACCCTGAAAATTTATAAAACACTAGAAGTTCAGCTTCTCAGTATTATTTTTATTGAGATGACCAGGTCTAGGCTACATGAGAAAATCCTGAAATTTAGACCCTGACTGCATTTTCCCCTAGAATACCTTCCTGGAGACTTTCTGCCTTGGGCTTTAGAAACTATATAGGACAAGAAATTGTTCTAATTTATTGCCATCTGGTAAATAAGACTTTTACATTCTTCCTCAGCTTAATGAGGCTATAAAAACTTCTCATCACAGAGACACTGCACAGGGCAATATGGCCTGTCAGAAAGTCACTTTTCCTCTCTTTGCACTGTTGCATCCTGCATTTTCTGCTATTTTTTACTTCGTTTCAAATGGTAACTTATGTGTATATAAATAGAGTGGAAATATACCTCTGTACTTGAATATGATTCTTCACTGGAGTCTGAAAAGCCCAGGGCATTTTTGTCCCAGCAAACTCCTTTACAAATGGAAGGTGTGAACACTTTATAACACTTTGATTACTCCTTAGAACTTTCCAATGTCCAAATGCCTTGACATGCTCAGCTTTTCTTTTACTAACATTACGGTTTCCTTCACTGGCACTTCCATACTATTTTCTTAATCTTTCTGCTTTTCCTTCAAACACCCTGGGATAAAAAAGGACCTGGCCCCTTAATGCACTTCAGCCCAAACACAAAGTAAAGATTGTCCACAGCAAGATATATACATAATTCAGACTGGAGTAAATTGCTCACTTTCTCAGTTGCACATATAACTTCAATATATTTGGTAGAAAACAAATTGCCTTTGCCATGTATATTCAGAAGTTCTGTATAATCACAATTCCAGGAAATAGGGACACATTTTGACATTCTCAATTTTATTACAAATACACCAATGAATTAGCACAGATTGGAGAAGTCCAACATTAAACCTCCAATCGTTTATTTGAAAGGAACATAGTTCTGGTTCACTGAAGTGGAAACTGAATGAACCTGATGATTAATCTTTCCAATTACAGATAAAAATAGTCTAGAGATAATGGATGGACACTTTTCTCTATCTAGTCTGGTAGTGATCAAATTAACTTACCAAATTGACAAAAGTAAGGTTTCTCATAATAATTGTGTCAGGCCTAGGACATTCTTCCCACAAGGCTGATGCTGCAGGCAATAAATCTGTATTTTGAGTATGTTTTGTCTTCAGGAACATTACAGAAGGCATAACTCACTGCACTGCATTGCAACTTCTAATAAAGACAGACTTAGCAATTAATTTTCTGTCAGAATATATTTTCAACATCAGCTACAGCTTCTGGAAATTCTAAATGGAATATTTCTGTAGCAGAAATAGTCCTGTTTGGCATAATGATTTGACATATTTAATATTCAAGATAAACTTTCACTGCTGCTTCACTGCCAACAGAACAAATCATTTGCTGCTTCTAATACCCAATGTTGTGGGACCAGATTGAAGTCCCAAACCCAAGGGGTGGGAGAGGTGTCGCACAGTTTCCTCTCTACTCCCTTAGATGACAAAGCATTGGATAAATTTCTATATAAACCTCAACACAGCTACACAATAAGAGTCCTGAGCAGAAATATAAACCACAATGACATTAAGCTACAATCTGTCACATCACTGGAGCAATGAGTGAGTTGTTTTTGCCCCAGTCTGTGTTTAATAAAAGAACTAACTTGAGCCAAGAGGAGAAACCCCTAGTACCTGTGCTTCTATCTCAACTGGCTACACTATTTCTAATCAGGGTAATTGGATCACTGAAGAGTCTTTCACCCGGGGTTCTCAAAATACTCCTGAGAGTTCAAAAGCTTCAAAATGCTTCTGAAATAGATAGGTTAGCATTTTTATATACCCATTTTTCACATGCATCAAAATTCATGAAGGGCATAAATGTCTCACACAAGGTCAAAATCTACAACACATATGGAAATAGTCCTACAGGTCCCAGCTCCAATGCTCCAGACAACAGAGTGAGAATTTCTTACCCATAGGAGAGTAAAATGACTATTTAAAGACATTAAACTCCTGATGTGTTCTATGTTGTCTGGTAACATGATATTTTACATAAAATCCATCAAAAAATTCCCTCATATATGTTAGAAAGCATAGAACACACTAAAAAGGACATGAGGGATTTAAGACTGAGAAAAGATTTAAGACTGGAAAACTTGCATTTTCCAACCATGATTTATTCATTATTATGTTGACTTAGGTCAACATGTACAACAGAGGTCCATTTCAAGATCTGAATACCAGACCTGTAAATAATTTTCCTGTATATTTTTTCATTCTCCTATTTTCTGAATTTTTAGCTGTAAGATCACAGGATTCCAAACAAAAAAAGAGAGGACTTTGTATGGCAGAATCCTAGAGAAATTAAAAATATGGAGAATCCTCATTTTTTCAATATCAGGAAGTCAGTGCTCACTTTCATAAATCTTTGCCATCTGACTGAAGGTACTGGAATGCAGATATCCCATTCAAGTAGTAGATTATGCCTTATTCTATCAAATTCTCTAGTTTAAAATTGAAATAGATTTATTAATGGATGGTCAACGAAGAGACCATATTTCTATCTGAAATATTTTCTTCAGGAAATATTTAATTACAGTAAGTGAAATACATTTGGGGAAAGAAAAATCCAATTTTCTTTCATATTTGACTGTCCTTATATACCTAAATGTCTTGCTTCCCTATGGCATTAGAATGGGCATTGATCTTCAAAAAATGAGAGAATTAATTTCTGCTTTTGGTAGTCAATTATTCTGTTACTGAAATGCTTCTAGAAATAGAAAAAAAGAAAATAGAGAAAGCACTCAATGTATGCCCTCATTTCTGTGCTTATCACTATGCTATAAATTCTGTCTACAAAGTAGCTTAGAAAGGTAAGATGTTTGTAAGGATTTCAATTATATGTTAGTGCAAGAAGATGAAGAGGTATGCAGATTGCTCAGACCTAGATGAGGAGGTTACTTGCTCAACAGTTTTCACAAGGTTTATATTTTGATCATCAGTTTTACTGGTTTTATTCCAAGCAAATTCTGCACCCACTGAAAATAATGTTGACTGAATCAATCATTAAATTCAGAAGAAATTTACTTAGCATGCAATAAATGCCTTCATGACCTAGAAAACCTTTGTGGCCTTAAATTTCTACACTGACATGTAGTTTCACTAAGTTCTAAATTTTGTGTTGTCAGGCATATGTGGATGACATTAAAGAGTAATTGCTGCTTCCTTTTCATGCCATCATAAGCACTGGAGAGCACTGAACTGTGATCTAAACTTTAATCACTAGCCACCTAAGTCAAATTCATACAATACTGAGAGCACGTGCAGAAGATTGGTCAATTTGAAGTGTAAGACAATACAGAGGACTAGATAAAATGCCTCTGTTGCTTTCTCTTTTCACTTCCCCCCCATAAATTTCATTAAAACAAAGAAAGATAAAGGATTGTCTATAGTACTGGTACTGTTCCACCCCAGCAAGTACTAAGGTGCAGACATTCTTGCAATGGCTCTAAAAAGCGAAGAACAATTTTGTGATAACAAAAACCAGACAAGGGCAAGAGGAATAAAAGAGCCATAAAAAACTGGAAAAAAGCAGCAACCAGCCTCCTTAGCCAAACTGCAAGGAGGCAGCAGGTGGTAGCGATTCCAGAGGGAGATATTAGTCAAATCTGCAACACACTCTCAAGTGCAGTGCAAATCCCAGAACCACTGCTAAAGCACTAGTCTGCAAGGCAGAGCAGCCTGGCTAATGGATCAGTGCTCCTGCTCTGCAGTCCCCCAGATGGGCTTTTTCCTAAATACTAAATTGTATCTCTGAGCAGAGCTTGGTCTCTCAGGAGTAGTTCATGGACAAAGTGCAAAAAGGACCAAGCAGGCTGTGCTACATGGCTTACTCACATACTCAGCACATGAGACAGTGGAGCTGGGCTTCATGGAGCCATTTCACCTCTTCTGCAGGACAGAAAGTATGAATTGGATGCAAAATTAGCTGTACTTGTGCAGTCTAAGAGATAGATGGACTGGAGGCAAATTCTGATTATCCCTATCTTCACCATGTTCCAAAACAAGAAAAGGATATGATAATTCTGTTCAATTGAAAGTATTTTTGTAAGACAATTAGTTTTATGTCTACTTTTTTGTTTTTCTTCTTTTTTTTTCTCTACAGATCATGTCGTGTGTGAAGAGGAATTCAAATATGCTATGCTAGCTCTGAATTGTATATGTCCAGCTACCTCCACATTAATCACACTTCTAGTTCATACATCTAGGGGACAGTAAGTCTATACTATGATTAAAAAAAAAAAAAAATCAACAGACTGGCAAAAGTTATAGTTGATATTATCTTGCCCTAAACTCTCAGACAACTACTTTTTAAAACAAGCTTTTTGATAGAAATTGGAATTTTGGGCACAATAAAAGCATCAAGATGTTTTATTCAAGATATCATAACTCCAAAAAGAAACAACCCACTCAACATTTAAGTTTATTGCATGCTGGTATGGTACTTCCCTAAGACAAAATATGAAAAATGTGCATTTCCAATTTAGTAGATAGAACAATGGATCTATCACACAGTTCTACTGAAGAGCAAAACCCAAGAATATCTATTTTTATGTTAATCTGAAGGTCTAGTTATGTTTCTGTATTGAAATTCCTGTTCATTGAGCTCAGAAAATGTTCTGGTAATGTATAAAATGTTATTTGCTATTCAGTGCCTTCAGTATAGTAAAAAGCAACCACAAATACATGTGAAGAGATGGTTTCTAACACAAAACCTATGCTGCTGGAAGGGATACAGTACTAGGAGGTTTTAAAGGCTACTCAATCACCTAAACAATTTTACTACATCTAGTACATATCTGTTATGCAAGATTATAGGAATAATAAGGTATTGTTATTAAAATGTTGTAGGTAAAAAAGGCATTAAATAGCAAATTTCCAAATACATCTGGAGAAATGGAATACATGCAGAAGGACTGCACAAGATCTGTTTTGAGAGTTTCTTTAAAAACTAAACTTTTTTTCAAGCAATCATGGACCAAGTAATGTCTTGATATTTACAAGCAAAATTATTTAACCTTCTGCATGGCATTTGTATTGTTCCCCTGTGCCCAAGATGGGGAAAACTGCAATTACTTCTAGAAATTTTATCACCGAGAACAACAATATTTTAATGGCACTGCCTGTTCTGGAATCTGTTAAAAAGAAGACAACAAAATACTGTTTCCATGCCTCCTGAGAGTTCTGGTGAAATATGTTCTTCATCTGCCTACCTTTCACAGAACCATTTTAGTTACTTCATATTATATGTATGTGAATGAAAATGATTAGTCTTAAAAGCTAGCAGAGAATTCTCCATCAGCCCTAAACCAGACATATGAAAGGGACTTGATATTTCTGCTGTATATAAGAAGATTCGCCTTTCATTTTAATACAGGCATAATAATAATTTATACAGGTTCCCAGCTATGGTCCAAAGTAACTTTAGTAGAAGGAAAATCTTACTATTTCTTTTGCAATCAGACTTGATAAGATCAGTGTTGTTGAAGTAATTGATTTCTCATTTCATCATGCTATACTAGCAGCAAAACTGTATTTTTTTTGTAAACTTAGTCATTAGCTTTGCTTTGAATCCTTCTTACAAGACATTAAAGGGTGATATATAAATATAGAAAGGCCAGAATGTGAGGCTCACACTGCCTCTTGAGGGTTTGAACAGTGTAGGTAAAAAATAATTCTGAACTTCCTTCTCTTGAGGGGGGGAATCTGTTTTCACATTTGTCTGTTTTAACCTTCATCTGCAGATTGTCATTGTATTGCAGACATAAAGTTTCTTTGGATTGGACTAATTTATAAATTATTAGTGGTTTTCTTTAGCATTTCTAGATATTAACTTAAACAATAGAAAATTTAACTGCTAGTTGTCAAAGTAGTTTAAAATCACGTTGATGCTTATGAAAGGCTCAGATGAACATTTGAGTTTGGTCAAGTAAAGATTCAATGAAAATAGATTATTTAAAGTATAAATAAAAATTATAACCAGACATATATTTACATCTCAGCTAAACAGTGAATTAGATATAAATAGAGGTTTGTTAAATAAATTTCCAGGGTTAACAGTAAAATGCTTTCCTCTACATTGATTCCTGTTTAATTGTCCTTTAATTTATGTAGGATTTGAGTTTAAAAAAACACTTTATCTTCACTTATTAGTATATGAAGAAAGTGGGGAAAATGTTAATTTTCTCAGCTGTGGCCAGGACAACTTGCAATTAAAATTAATGTGAAATTTGCTGCCATTTATATTTATAAGCTTCAGTCTTTAATGTTACTTTTTAGACTAAATAAACCAGATGTATATAATCTTCTCAGCTTTTTATGAAATTCAGAACCTTACTCTGTAAGACACCAAAATTTTACATTGAGACTCTTATTTATAATCTTATTACTCTTAACATTTCTCTTTAAATGTTACCTAATTATCTAATCCAGTATTAGAATTTTATTAGGGTTTGTTTTATGATACAAAACATTGTTTAGCCTTTCTGACTTGAACTTCATGTGGTCTTTCTAGGACAGCCCCGTGGGAAACTTTCAGACAACTAACTGGAACCAAGCAGACTTTAAACAGGTGAATGTATTATTTTAGAGGGAAAAGTGAAATACAGAAAATTATCTTCTGTAATTACATTTTTAGTCCTGCTATTCTAGTCCTAATGTGGCAATAAAAATAACTTACATATTTCTATCTAGAAACAAAATATTTCTACACTAAGGGTGGGAAAGAAAGGGGAATTGAATTAAAACAGAAATAGTGTTAAGATATTGCAAATATATAGATGAGCATCTCATCTAAGTAGCATCTCCCAGTATCTGGAGATCTTCAAATGATAAAATGCAGAGCACATTTGTCAGTTTTATGTCCATTATGGCCAATTTGCATATTCAGATACATATATATGTGGGCACCCACTACATATGAAGAAAGAACCTTGTTTTCACATGAAATTTAATAAAGAAAGAGAGCCACAGAAACAAGTCTACAAACTGAGGTTTGGAACATTTCTGGGAACAGTTTGTTTGGACAAAGAAGGTTACTTGCAGGTAGTAAAGGTTGATATGCTTGATGTGACTAAAGCAATGATTTGCTTTTTTCCACTAAAGAAGGTTTATGCTTGCCAAAATATACAAGCCACAGTAACTAAAAAGCTTCACAGGGCAAATGCTGAAGAAAAATGATAAGTAAATGCAGAATAAATGTCTTTCTTACAGATAAATTGACCAAAGACAGATGGGTCTTTCCTGCATAAATTAGTTTTAATTATTCTTTACCTCCTTCAAATAGGAACCAGACAATCTGCTATGGAGCTTCTAAAGAAGCTGCTGATGAGAACAGAATGAGTTTGCTGTTGGTTTCACCTGTCATTTTTAAATTGCAGTCAATCTACTTGGTGTAGTTTGAATTTAAAAGCATTTGGCTGTATCTCTCCTGATAAAAAAACACACAATCTAATATTCCTACTGCTTAGCAGAAAATGCTCTTTAATTCATTAAAATAATCTCTTCACTTACAGTGTTACCAAGCAATGATCTCAAATATTTCCTTTAGATTAGCCTCTGGGAGCTTTTTAGTAACACTTGTGGTTTCTATAGCCATGAAATACTGCTCTAATCAATAAGAATTTTACATTAAGTTTGAAATTCTTTTCTATCTGTACATGTTTCAGGGAGAGTCAGCAATGTTCAGAACAATGGCAGAAAATGTATGGGAGATGCTCTGGTAATGAAGTGTACCATATTAACCTGGAAGAAAGTACTTTTTTTGCTGAGTATGAGGGAAAAAGCTTCACATATGCTTCTTTCCATGCACATAAAAAGTATGTTTATTTCCCTATTGCCAATTATAAGATCACTGTAAATAATTATTTATCTTCCCTGCAATGTAGCTCTGCATTCCAAGGTGGAATATTGTGCTTTACTCTGTTTCTGAGTTAAAAAATCTGGCCACAAATATATATCATAGATATTTTTCTGTAAGTTACAGCAGGTCAGGTAAAATTTTATGTTTGTTCTGTAGACACCAGCTCAGCCTGAGAGAACAGACTATAGGATAAGACTAACAAGTAGAAAACAATTGTGCTTTAAAGCTTATTTGACAGCAACACTCGTTTCCACTCCAAAGCAACAAAGAGTTAATGGGAGGATCTTGGTTCTTTTCTTTTTTTTTAAAATTTTTTTCTTTAGGAGTTGTCAGGAAATCTCTCTTCCTTCTTGGTGTGTTCATTAACAGAAAATACTCAACTTAAAGGTGATACAAGCTACATTCTGGTGATTGTTCAATAGAAAACTGGTTTTTTTTTCTGTTAGATGCTTACATATATTCCTTTGATCATTGATTGAGTGCTGCTTTGTGAGGTGAATGTACAAATTGAACACAAATTACTTATATTCATATATCAGTTCCTGAACATTTGGTTTATTCTCATACTTAATAAGTGAGAGATTTTTTTTTTTGCTTTAATGCTTTATTTTCTGTTACTAATCAAATTCTTTTCTAGGAATGAATTGCAAAAATGAATTCTGAAAATAGTTTCCATTTCATATGAATTATGGAACAATTGAAAGTGATGAGTTCTTTCTGAAATTATATATCCATTCTTCTGCCACTATTTTCCTAGAGGACACTATTCATCTGATAGAAAAAAATCAACTGGAACAGCATTAGAAGTATATTATAGAGATTAAGAAAAATGCCAGACTCAAATGTCTAGGGATTCATGAAGTCATAAAAACTGTTTAATCAGAAGAGTTCTATTTAAGAGAGAATATTTTTCAAACATATTTGTTATCCAAAAATCTGCAAATAAATCAACATACTGGAGGTTCATTTTTGACAGAGGAAATTCTAGCATCTATGGTACTATGCAAAATGAACCATGCCTTTCCTTTTCTAATCAAGGTTTGGAGTCTGTCTGATTGGTGTTAGAAAGGAAGATAACAAAAACATTTTGCTGAATCCAGGTCCTCGCTATATCATGAGCTCTACAGATGTATGCTTTTATATAAATATAACCAAAGAAGAGAATTCTGCTTTAAAGAAGCAAGAAAAACATAGAAAAAAACAAGAATCAAAGTTATCTTATCATGGAGCTTCTAGGCTACCTGTACACAGTATAATAGCCAGCATGGGTAAGTCAAACACAGCCTCATGACATATTCAGTGAACAGTGTTTTCTAAAGCTTTTAACAGTATAGTTAAAATTTTAATTTAAAAAATTTTAATTTAATTAAATGTGTAAGACATTGTAACAGTGTGTTAAGAAAAAGCACTGAGTTTTTTTTCAAAACTTGCCCTTGTGTTTTCCAAAAAAGCCCAAACAACCTGAAACCCAATGGAATTTACTTATATTTTTACTTTACTTGACAATATGGAACTAAATCACTTCAGATTGTTGAATAAAAATGTAATAGTAAAATGTAAACAAGGCATCTGATAAAAACACATTGATATTTTCTTTTTCATTCATTTTATTCTGGTTGTTCATAAAAAGTTTTCATTAGCTTCTTTAATTGAAAAAAATTCTCACACTCAATAAAGACCTACAGGTTGTTCAAGTAAATATGGATTAAATATTCAAAGGGTGATTTTTTGATAGGCAGTTGACAAGAAAATATGTAATAATGGTCAGAAAAAGTGCTGATGTGAAGGAAAAGACATAGTTTAAATATTTGTGATATTTGAATATAGTAAAATACAATCAATAGAGTGTTCTTTTCAGTCTTTCAGCCTTGCAGTTGGGTAACCTCCACTAGATATAGGAATCTCATTGAAATGTTTTGAGACCCACACTGAGAAAATGCTTTCACTGCTGCTGCAGGGACAGTGGCTATTGATTTACAAGACACAGGATGCCGAACATCCAGTGGAGCTACACTTGCTCTTCCTTCTGAGGGAGGGAAAGAGGGCAGAAGGCCCAGTATAGCACCTGTTTTGGAAGTTGCAGACTCATCCTCACTTCAGACCTGTGACCTGCTCAGTGACCAGTCAGAAGATGAAACTACCCCATCAGATGATGAAGTCTCGGCAGGCTTAGAGTATGTATGTTCTACATAAAGATTAACTACATAGTTTGAAAAGATAATGTTACATAAACAGAATGGATATTTTTTTCAACACAGAGATCAGTGCAGCTGTAGTAAGCACCCTATTTACAGTGAGGGTGGTGGGACACTGGAACAGGTTGCCCAGAGAAGTTGTGGTCACTCCCTCTCTAGATCAGGCTGGACAAGGCACTGAGCAGCCTGATCTAGTGGGAGGTGTCCCTGCCTATGGCAGGGGGATTGGAACTAGATGATCGTTGAGGTCCTTTCCAACCCAAACTATTCTATGATTCTGGGATTCTATGATTCTAAGACCCATAAAAACCAGTTATGGAATTTTCCCCTTTTATTCTCTGTTAGCAGAATGCTAATATGGCCATTTTGAAATTGAAACCACCACCCCCAGGTTAACTGAGGCATTTACTGGAGATATTCTGTACTAAGTAATAAAGATCTAAGTTTGCGTTTTTTTAATAGCATTTTTATGGCCATTTTTCTTGCAATCTGTAGTTATAAAGATAGGACTCAACTAATTTCTACAAATAACTATTTGTAGAAATAAGTATTCCTGTCCTGAGAATGCAGCTGGATGAACAATGAAAGAATGAGGCTTG
This sequence comes from Turnix velox, assembly GCA_013400935.1. Taxonomy (NCBI): domain Eukaryota; kingdom Metazoa; phylum Chordata; class Aves; order Charadriiformes; family Turnicidae; genus Turnix; species Turnix velox. Next base: position 111,226 of record VZTY01020056.1, read on the forward strand.
GTTTTTGCCTCCAAAATGTAGGAATGATAAATATAGGAATGATAAAAAAAAGAAGTATGAGACAAAATTCTTTAATAAATTTTAAATTCTTGTTAGCATTTCACTGAAAATAATGAAACATTACACATTTAAAACCAGAAGATTCAGTCCTATAACTGCCATACAGATGAGCAGATATGTTTATTTGGATTACTGACAAGGATGTTAAAACTGTAAGACAAATTTATGCCAGTGGCTCACCTAGTTCACTTTCCCATCTCCAATAGTGGAAAGCATGAGAAGCTCCAGGGAAGGTCATAAAAGCTTCAATTAAAAAAATAAGTCACCTTATATCTACAGACTGAAATATCAAGATTTAAAAGGCCCCGCTTTAAAAACTGAAGCCAAGCAGACAATTCAAGAGAAATTTACCATTTAAAATTTGTTCCAACCATGTTGAAATGACATTGTTAAAGCAAGAAGGTGACGACCTCACTCAACAAGTGTTTGACAGAAAAATGGAGGTGGAAGAGCAGAAGTACCACAGTTACTTCTATTTGCTTTCCTCCTTTTTTTTGCTTCCTGTAGAAACAGGAACAGCACACTATGATCTACCAGTCCAATTACAAAGATGCTTATAGAAAAAAAAAAAAGGCAAAAATTTTTTCCTCCACAAAAGCACGACATGATGGCTTCTGTTTGAAGCCACAAAATAAATTCCTTTGACCCTGCACTTGACTCAGCTAGTTGACAGTTACCTGCAAGGATTAGACATAGGCATAAATATCCCATTAAATTGTTGTATAGTCAACTGCTTTCCCTTAATTTGCTATAATGAAAAATGTTTGTTCTGTTCTCCTAGGTATGCCAAAGGCTATCCTCCCTATTCTCCATATATTGGAAGCTCTCCCACATTTTGTCACCTTCTGCACGAAAAAGTGCCCTTCTGTTGTCTAAGACTAGATAAGGTAAAAGGTGATTCTCTTGCTGGATAAAAAATTTATCTCTGAACAGTTAAATGCTCAGATTTCTACTCAGAGAGGAGTTTGTTTAGCACTTCTAAGTATCATATTTTTTCTCATTCTTTCCATCACCAACAGCTTTTTAATGTCTGGTCAGCTCTATCTCAGTTCATCTGTTACAATTCTCTGTTTCTAATGGTAAAACTCTTTAATGTCACAACTAAATCTCTTCATTCACTTGTTTCTTCTTTCTTATTATGATTTTAGGGATGCCAACATAACTACTATGAAGATGCCAAAGCCTATGGATTTAAAAATAAGTTGATTATAGTTGCAGCAGAAACTGCTGGAAATGGTTTATATAACTTCATTGTTCCACTCAGAGCTTATTATCGACCAAAGAAAGAACTAAATCCCATTGTGTTACTCCTGGATAACCCGTAAGTAGTCTACAAATTATTTTTTTGGTGATACTTTGAAAACTCCTTTTACCATTACTTCAATAGATGGTCACTCTTCACATGGCCAGCTTAAAATCAAAAACATTATGGCACATTTATCTTTGAGAAAAATTGGTGATAAGAAATAATACCATATTCACTGTCATATACAAAATTGACTTTTTACTAACTGCAAATGGCCTTAGTGCATTTAAATCATAGAATCATTGAATGGTTTGGGTTGGAAGGAACCTTAAATATCATCTAGTTCCAACCCCTCTGCCATGGGCAGGGACACCTCCCACAAGACCAGGTTGCTCAGTGCCTTGAACACCTCCAGGGAGGGGGTATCCACAGCCTCTCTGGGCAACCTGTTCCAGTGTCTCTCCACCATGTCTTGTTCATTCTTGGAGAGTGTTTTCAGCTAAGTATATCTTAAAAATATCCAAAACAAGTGAGTATTACTGCTAAAATTAAATAACTTTCTAATCACTATAAAAAGCAAATCACAGTTTCACAGCTAACACAGCAACACTTCAGAAAACACTGACCTTCCCCACACAAGGCACTTACTAGCCCAGACTGGGTAGGTGTATTTTTATAATCTTAAACTCTGAGATGAACAGTTCTCTAAGAGAACACACGTGCTCCCCACACATGCACTTTTTCTGCAATTCTCTAAATTCATTGAAGAAAATTAAAACTTGCAAATTTTTGTCACTACCAGAAATGTCTGCAGTTCACTGGCTGCAACTGTTTGCCTTTTTTGCATTTGTTGCTCCAGATTTCATGCAAATCTGTCTTGGACAGAATCAATTATCTTATAATCTGACAATGAATTAGAGACTTATTCTGGGCTAGTTTTTTGCAGCACTTTGGTACTGCTCAGGTACCTTAAAAAATCACAATTCAGAAGACTAAAAAATGGAATTTAGCTGCATAGAGAAAATGAGATGAAAATATGAGTCAAAGAAATGACAGCAGCAGGTATTTCTTATAGGTTCTGATTGCAGGCACTTCTAGCAGTATATACAAGTTCAAGTGATTTATGACACAGAAGCTTGCTGTGAACTGCCTCACTTTTTCCTCAAACAGCTCTTTAGCGATGCTCCATACACCCGTGTTTTCAAAACAGAAGCTTTTTCATGAAGATATTATGGTTTAAAGTAAATTACACACATTTGTAAATTAGTTAAAAGCCTAAATTAGGCTAAATGACTTCTGATTTGCAGCTCTTAAGATTAAAGACGTGAGGATACAGTGCCCTCTAGTGCTTGTTCTCCGGCAGCGTCTGAGGTCACATTGTTCTTGTGACATTTTATGGCTAAAATCACTTTTCATAAGCATAAACTAAAAGCCAGGGCTTCTAATTAAACTAATACCTTTAGTGTTGTCTCCTTCTACACAGCTAAAAACACACCAATGCTTTTCACACCTGCCTGAGGTGGAATTCAGGCTGCAGTTCAAGGCTATTGCAATTTTGGACTTAGAATTTATCAAGACAATTTATTACAATATGCTTATTCCGGTATCTACACATCCTATGCATTTTAAGATTCCCAATGTTTCTTGGAAAAATGCAGTAAAATTTATTATTAAAGGAAAGAAGCAAAGAAATAGTATCTTAGTTTTCTCACTCTGTTTTAAACATAAGGCTCCATCTGCATTCATCTCATTGACTTGAATGGAGCTGTTGGCACAAGACCCAGTGATGATTTTGTTTCCACTTCATATTTTATTAAGAATTCCTACTATTTAAGTACTCCTGAGTCATGCACTGGAGTATAACTTGGTAGTGTGTTTTTGACATGAGTCATTCATTCTTATATTTGGAGTAGTCCTGTGCCATAAAATTTCTGATTTAAGAGGTGCATTTATTAATATAAAGCATGTTAATTCTGATCATCTGTTACGATCACAGCAAACTGTTGATTCACAGCTTTCTGCAAACTTGTTTCCTGTTTAAATTGATATTATGCTGCCAAAGTTTTTTAAAAGTTATTTCTTTCTAAAAAGCTACCACTTAATTGAAATATTTTAAAAGACATGCTGCTGTTGTGATATTGTGTTTCATTTTGTAATCCCATCTGCTGCTTAGGCCAGATATGCATTTTCTGGATGCAATCTGTTGGTTTCCAATGGTTTACTACATGGTGGGCTCTATCGACAAGTAGGTGAAATAACTGTTAGAAAATTTCACATTGTAGTGCTCAGTGGTTTGTTGTGTGTATTGTCATTGCATGTTTCAGTGTGTGTTGAAGTTGTAGATGATCTTTTTGCATGCATGGTTTGTGTTTGTGTGCTATAATTTGGGATTTCAAATTGTCTCTTATAAAGGATATCATTAGTGAAAAGCTTGTCAGGAAATAAGGGTTAATATTTGAAAAAACCCCAGAAGATTACACTTATCTGGGTCCATTAATATGTTTGTCCAAACTTTCAGATTACAGACCTGATCCTAGTGTCATTCTTTACTCAGTTACAATTTATTTGGGTTTACTGATTAGGGTTTTGCAAAGATAGCTACAGGGTGTAGGCAACCTCTTAATGTGTCTTCTTCTACTTAAAATACCACATAAGTTTCTGTCTCCATCTCTGCTAATAAATGTATTTGCATGTCTGGGTTTAGCAACATAGGTTTAACGCAATTATCAGGCAGAAATAAGAGTAAATGTAAGGGCTTGATATCATTTGAGCAAACTCTTGAGTATAGAGTGTCAGTATGAAGAAAAGTCTTCACCACCTAGCTAGATTGAGCTATAAACCCATAATACTCATTCCCCAGGCAGAAAACAGAAAACTTATTTCCTGCCATGAATCAGCTGAATCCAGATGATCAGTAAAAATTCTGGAGGTTACACATTTCTGCATCTCAACCTGTTGTAACAAGGACTTTAAAACTACTTATATTAGTGATAGTCACAGTTTTACTGTAGTTGTAGTGAGATTTGCAAAGAATCCTCAGAAATCTTTTTTGCTTTGTGCCTTGCTTCTTCTAGACCAAAAAAACTTCCTTGGGTTGTTAATATCTACTGCTTTCTTAGCTTTTTAATTCCACAACAATTCTAAATAGAATTCATACCAGTTGAATAATTGAATTGACTGTAAGTGTCCAAATTAATTAATTACCCAAAGATGTTAACCAGTTTTAATGTGGAAAATTAAATTTCATTTAATTTCACTGAGTTTATTTCAAAAAAGAAGTTACTGAATCCCTCCTGAATGTTCTTTTTATTGATTTTAGAACTGACCATATAAAGAAATTGTGTGATTTTTGAAATGTTATTTAATAGAGTTCTACAGTTAGCAAAAATATTGGCGTAAAGTCCTATATTTTTTGTGAGAACACAATTTCTTCAGTCTTGGGTGAAATAGCCGATTGTATTTCATTAGAATTTTTGTTACATTAGTTTTCATCAGTAACAATACTTCAAAAAATATAGTTCATACTTATTCCCTGTGTTCTCCTACAAATGTTTTCAAATCAAGCCCAATTCATAGAAGTTTAACACCTTTAGCCAAGAATTACAATGACAAATAAGCAAAGTTTCCTTTGCATGAAATGTCATCACCTTAGAGAGAAAATCACCACAGGAATTACTCTCATTTACCCATTATTTTTGGTGGAAGTGGATGACCTGCAGAAAAACAGGCTTACAAAAATTCATAGCTGGGATGAGCTTCATCAAAACATCTTCAAGTAATAGAAGTTCTACAGTCTTCAGGTACAAATCATTCAAGTTTTGTACCTGAAGAGCTTTCACAGCTGTGAAGAAATCTGTTTTACGTAGATAAAAATACCTAAGAACTAGAATTAGAATACTTTTAAAGTAGTATTTTTTAATTCTCCATAGAATAGCTGTATGTCACTGCTAAAAAAAGAAATTTGAAATTTAGAAAACCTTGTTATTTTGGAACATGCTGCTATTTTCAAGGATCAGCTGAGAGACTTTAAATACAGAAATGCAAAAGATTTGGAGAGTTTGCAGTGAATCAGTACTGATATTGCAAAGTTTCAACAAGAGTTATATTATGCATTTGTTTTGCACATGACATAAATAATTCAATTTAGTAATTATTTCCTTACCCAAAATTTAACAAAAATTTGTAATAGGTTACTTCAACTACAGAACCTGAAATGAAAAAATGAAAAGAAAAACTTTATCAGGACCCTTAAAAGTTAATTGAAATTACAGATTGCCAATTGAGAAGCAATGATAAGCCTTTTCTACCAAAGCTTTTTCACCTTGGAAGCAAACAGAATGATGCAAAAATTTAGTTTTTCATTTTCCCTTGTGAATACTTTCATCTAATTTTTTCACTTCAAAATTGCTAGGTTCCTAGCAGTCTTTATCATTAGAGAAATCTTTTCAAGAAGTGCATTTTTTCTGTGGAAAATAATGTAAAAAAGACTGAAACATGCTTCATTTATGTAAGAAAGCTGTAAGTAAGATGTAAGATGAGAACTGTCAGTCAGTTCTCAGTGTTTTCTATGGTCGGAGGAAATGCTGTCCAGCAGAACACTCCAACTCATAGATTAACCTAAAAAAGTATTGGATGTCCTGCCTGAACTTTCATTTGCATTTTGAAACTGAAATCAAATTGTGGGAAAGAGCAACCCTAAGTATTTATTTGGGTGTGTTTATTGCCAAGAGTAACTGCAATGAAGTAAGTTGTTGCAGCAGGGGAGGATATGCTGTCTCTCCAACTGATCATTAAAAGCTTGTTTTAAAAAGCTGAAAATAATTTATCATTACAGCAAAAGGAGAGCCTCTGCAGTGAATTCTGCACAGCCCAATGAAGTGCATTCTGTATGACTTCAAGGGAAATAATTATTCATATTCCATAGTTGAATTGAGCTGATATCCTTGGTGTAGATTATATTAGACACTATAATACTTACATGGAGATGAAGGGAACCAGCAACTCACCCTGTGACCTCCAAATCCAACCCTCCCTCACCTTTTAAGTGTTCCATATTTAAGTTGCTTGTTTCTTTCTCCCTCTTTCTCTTCACAAAAGCCTAGATGACTTATTAAGATGTGGGGTCACCTTTGCAGCTAATATGGTGGTGGTGGACAAAGAAAGTACAATGAGTGCTGAGGAGGACTACATGGCAGATGCTAAGACCATTGTTAACGTACAAACTCTCTTTCGGTAAGACATCTTTGTCATCCATTTCTATACATCCTCATTAATTGTCCCTTACTTAATGCTTCTGATAAAAAATTACATTATTTTTTCCTTCTTCCTTCAATAAAAATCATTGTATCACACGATGCAACATTATGTATCTATCTAGGACTTACTGTAATTACTCAGTTGTCTTGCACAATGCTTACAACCAGATGGCAGCTCTGACTCATGTATAAACTAGGTACTACTACCAACAGAAATAATAAGAAATATCTTGGTTTAAGATTTCACAATACTTTTTAAAAAAAATTGTAAACTTTTGCAGGTACTGTGTTTGTGTATTGTATAATTTTTTTCTTCATTCTCTTCCCAAGAATACATAGAATAATTTCATTTTTATATTGTATGGAAGTTGGAGTAATGAGTAAGCTTTAAGAAGAGTCATAAGGTAGTGGCATTTTCTTACAGAGTAAACTTCATTCATTGCACTAAGGTAAATACATTTGTGAATTAAACTTAAGAATATCTTTAAAGTTTTTTTTTTCATTAATTAGTAATAGCCAATAAAATCAGAAACTAATGAAGAAGAGGTTACAAACTGTAATGTTAGAGAAGGATTTTAAACCACTGGAATTTTGCTAATATATATTATTCTCAGAGATACTGCATCAAAGAAGATTCTATTTAAGGCTCACTGAAACAAATTGTTCAGAAGAGACAAGCTCATCTAAACCCCTTTGATGTGATCACTCAGATGAGCTTGACCACAGGAATGGCTGTGGCCAGGCCTGAAGAGATGATGGCAGTGTGCTGCAGTACCCTCTGGCTGCCACTTCTCATACACCTGTCCTGGAATTATGCCCAAAGAAAGTTCCTCTCCACAATTAAAGCATATGCAGCTTTCATAATGACAGGCTTATTAGCACCCTTAAGGCTAGAAACCGTTCCATAACAATAAAAACTTCAACATAGCACTGCTTTGTCTGACTTCATTATAGAGAAAGGGAGTAAAGAAACGTGACTCAAAAGTTTGCACTGACTGAGAAAGGAAGTCTTTAACCCTTTGGATGGGAAAGAACAAGATAGAATATTTCAAAAGTACAAGGAGAATGTACTAGTCTTGGACTGTGTCCTAGGAATGTTTTTCACAGATCTAATTCCAGCTCAAAAAAATAATGGATTTCCTCAGGCAGTAGTTCTGCACTGAAGGGAGTATTTAAGTTTTCTCTTGCATTGAGGTGATTAATGAATTTAAGTGTTGGTGTTTGAGAAACCCTGTTCTTAAATGTTTGTTAGCTAACATCTTGAAGGCTGTATTCAAATACCACAAGAAACCTATGGACAGCAGTACACCTCAGAAGTCAATAGCTTGGCTGGTATCTAGTAGGCAGCACCATTTTATATATAAACCAAATGAGGTGCTATGATGGCATTTTGTAGTTTTTCATGGTTTATCTTTTTGGTTCAGCTAAAAAATAATTTAAAAAATCAAATGTAAATGGTTCTAATAAAATAGAAGTTTCAGTGTAACCAGGTACTAAGCACAGACTATACACTTTTTCAATTTTCACTGTTTCCTATAGATTTGTGTCATTTTAGAAATTATTAAATAAAATTGCTGGTAGATGAAAAAGGGTTCTTTCTAGCATTAAAATATTTTATGAGCTCAAACTTTGAACGTATGTTTATTGCTTGTGAATTCTGCAGAGAGTGTTCTGAGGTTTTCTCTGCTGCTATAGCAGTGTTTCACTGTGCTGAAAACCACCAGTAAAAACATGATCACAAGCCTGTAGCATTACATAGAGCCTTATGTTTGTGAATTGTTACAACTAGAGGTTTAACTATTATATTCTTTTAAAATATAGGTTGTTCTCAAGCCTAAGTATCATTACAGAACTAACTCACCCAGCCAACATGAGATTCATGCAGTTCAGAGCCAAAGACTGCTATTCTCTTGCTCTATCCAAATTAGAAAAGGTAAGGAGATTTGCTTCCCTCCTCCCTCAGTTTAACACTTTTTCTTGTTTTATAGCAATGCTTTCAAAATAAGGGCAAACAGTGAAGTGATTTTAAGGTCGTGGAGCTAATATAAAAGATAATAATCAAGTTAGTTTTGATTTCCATCACTTTACAACATAATATTAATCTACCAACCCACTGGTTAGAGGTGGGCACAGGATTTACTCAAGTTAAGAAGAATATTTTTGGATATATATTTTTGGATAACAGAATATTCAGTGTTAACTCAGTTTTCCAAGAGATGCAATTACTATGGGAAATATTTCAATATACTTAAAACACTTAAAATACATTTATTATAAAGCACTTAAAAAAATCAATTCACATTTAAAGGCACTTAAAATTTTCTTTATGGGCAGTATAGCTACATATTACATGTATCTGCATGAAGTGCTTGCATTATTGGGACAATTTGAGAACAGAAGGAGAAAGCTCTGCAACTTTCCTCACTTTAGAGATAAATGAAAATAATAAACTCAGCACAAACTCAAGAGAAAGAGATGGCCCTTACACAACAGAGAAAAGGAAAACCAAATATCCATATTCTAAACTTAAACCTTATGTTCTCCGTTTGCCTTAGGCATCTAAAAATGAGGTAACCACTCTCTTGAATGTATTTTGAATGCCTCAGATTAGATTCATGCTTTGATTTTCTATGGTTTTTAATTTTTTTCTTTTTCTGTACCTGAAATCTCTTAGTCATTTTAAAAATTATCTGGTAGAATATCCTTAAGAAATTTGAGATGCAATGACAGAAACAACATATGCATTAAACAGAGCCTTTCAACCTGAAAATCTCTTAAGTGCTGAACAAACGTACTACATCTTTGTAGAAAGAAACTATTTTCAGAGTAAAGCTGTATTGCACTTTTGACCTTCTGTTCTGGTCTTCTATTATATTCCTTCCAAAACCAGCACTAAAAGTTTTGTCTATTTTTTAATTCCTTAACAGAAAGAGAGGGAGAAAGGATCCAATCTGGCATTTATGTTCCGACTGCCCTTTGCTGCTGGCAGGGTTTTCAGCATCAGTATGTTGGATACACTGCTTTATCAGGTACTGTGAGCAATAGTGTGATTTATCATAACTCACTCATTAATTACCACCTATTTTATTGCACTTAATTGTTAGATGACCTCTTTTTCATCATGCACATTATTAATACCCATATCTGTACCAGGAACATAAAAGGCAAATGATAATGGAGCACATTTCATGTGACAGTACTGGCTCAGTTCTTGCACAAATTGTTTTGTTGAACAATATTTAATTGAAATTATTTTTTATATATACTGTTTGTGAACCTCTCCACACTCAAATAAAAGCATGATAGTTTGTAAAAGGCCCATAGAAACTACAGATTATGTTGACCGGTAATGCTTGTACTCTGTGACAAAAGGGCAGTGCCCATTCCAACATAACATCTCCAGTGGTGAAAATTAACAGAATTACATTTTTGAGTAATTTATCAGACATTTGCATTTGCAGAAAGATACCTCAGTTACTCAATTAATCCTTTGGATTCTGTCCTCTTCCTCATGTCAACTACATCTCCAAATGACCAGCTATTTTATCTTAAAGTAACCCATTCTTGTCCTAACAGGAAATACATGCAATGGTTAAAAGGAGACAGGAGGGCAAGAATAGGCAGCACTGAACTGCCCAAGAAACCAGGACACAGCTCCTCATGTGAAATGAAGTGACAGACAGTAAGGATAAGGGAAGGGCAATAGCCTCAGATCACTGAAGAAACAGTTTATCAGAAAACACGGGGACTGGTAGTGTCTGCTGGTTTCAGAGGGGAGAACTGGGAGTGTATTGGCCTTGCTCCTCAGCAGTGACCAGCTTTCTGTACACCCTCATACATTGAGATGCCCAGGCAGCAGCCCCAGGGGTCTGGCTGTGCAGAGCCATCAGCAGCTCCATCATGGCCCAGGAAGTCTGTTCACCTGAGCAGTGACCTACTTTGACCATACCTAAAGGTTGCTTGTGAAACTTTGGTAATCTCAATGTTCTTTCAGGGAAATTATTTTATTTGATAATTTAGTGCATGAAAGGTATTCTTTCACCTCAATTATACTTCCAAAGGAATTCTCTGAAGATAAATTCAATGTAAATAGAAAAATTCCCAGAGTTCAGCTTTCCTCAAAAAGACATTAATATATGTCATATATGGGCAGGTACCAAAAGCAGACAGCAACAGATGTTAAGTCATTTATCAAATTATAGATTTTTTAAAAATAAATGTATTTGCTTATAAAACATGTTTTTAATAATATTACAGAATATTGCCATCATCTATGGCAAACTTTTTTAAAACAGTAGATTAAGACATCTATAGAGAAACAGATCTGCCATCATAAGTAACTCCACATAAGTATCTGCCACATAAGTAACTCCAATATTTTATACTTGCTCCTAGACATGAACACCAGAAAGTTCTAAAAACAAAAAACTTCACTCACTCATTCTCAATCAGATTTCATCCATTATTACCTTGAACTCCTATTGCCCAGGTGAATTGTCATTTTTCTAGACTTACCTTACTTATTCCAAGTTAAAAATACTACAATAGCAATTTTTTCTTTGTTCTTCTTTATGGTCTTTTCTGTATATCCTTTTCTGTATGATAGGAAGCAAATAAATTACATGGGAATGAGTGGGATTCATCTAGTGTTTCCCATTTCAGGCCAGATGAAAAGCCTTTGAATTACTGAGGCTGGTAAATCCTTGTGAATAAAATTATTAATCTAATGATAATTCCACAGCATAAATGACGCAGCCAAGAAAACAAAGAAATTAATAACAGAATGTCAGGGATTGGAAGGGACCTCAAGGGATCATCTAGTCCAATCCCTCTGCTGGAGCAGGAACACTCAGATCAGGTCACATAGGAAGGTTTAGAATGCCTCCAGAGAAGGAGACTCCACACCCTCTCTGGACAGCCTGCTCCAATGCTGAAGGTTACAAACAATTTTCTTCTCTTTAAAAATATGCTTGTTGGCATTTACACTGTCACAACTGGAAAATTAACAGTGTAACAATGAAAATAGTTGAATTTATCAAATTGAGCTTCTGAGTTTAAATTAATTCTGATGCTGTAACAGTAAAGGATTTAGATAACACCTTTGTAAGATATTTTTCTATTAAAACCTATTTGCTAGATCCATATTTCCATTAAAACACAAGATCTAATTGCAAGTTGCATTCATGCAAGGACTACCCCGAGTGCTGCTCTACAAGGAGGTGGCAGTGAGCAAAGCTTCTATAGTTAGCAGAGTTCCCACATGGCCCTCTGTTTCCAGTAGCTCAACTCATAAGGAGGAAAAACAGTCATTATTTTAGCTGATCTTATTTCTGTTCCAAATCTTAGCCTGCACTTCTACTTTGAGCTCGATTTCTAACTTTTCACCAATCAGCAGAACAGTTCTGTTAGAGAGCAGCAAAGCTCACCTGAGACAAGGCAGGCCAAGCCTTAAAAAGATAGATGGACTGACAATGGTAAATTACTTGTTTGGATTAAAATAATAGCAGTCTCACCTTAGTATTTCCAACAACTCAGTCCTTCAGGCTCATCTAACATACAAAAGGTTTTTTTCTCTTTTACAGATTTCATTATTTTAATTTCAAAACTAATATGTCTAACACCTCACTTCCCATCTGCATTCACCTTTGGCTTCATGAATCCTGTGTGTTCAGTGGTTGCATTTGCAGAACCAAATCAGAAAACTTACTTTATGCCAGTAGATTTAGTACAAAGAAACGGATAGCAATTTCTACAGTGATTCAAATACATAAAGAGATTGATTGTAAACACAGATGTACAATTTCTCTGACAGTCACACATGGTGTTAGTTGTTACCTGCTCATCTGTTTATTAAAGCATTTTTCTTTCTTTTCCATCTCTCCTGCTAAAAATCTTGCAGTCCTTTGTGAAAGATTATATGATTTCTATCACAAGACTTCTCCTGGGACTTGATACCACACCAGGATCTGGGTTTCTTTGTTCTGTAAGTTATTAAAAAAATAATAAATTATTATATAGAACCAGAGGAGATTCTGTCCTATCTGTAAAATAACACTAATTTTTTTGTATAGTTGTTCCTTCTGTGAAACTCCAATAAATTCCATCTGTTCCCCTTTTCACCAGGAAAGACAAGAACACTAGATGTAAAACACAGTCACTTTTAGCTATTTTAGCAAAAAACATTCCCCCTCAAAGAAAACACAATTCATACTATTAAGTGCAAAGGAATATAGGAAAGACAGGAAAACACATAAAAAGTGTGTTTCTTATAAAACATCAATGTTAGTTTCAAAAATTAAGTATGTAAACCCCTGGCAGGACCTCCTGGATTGCAGTGCCTTACACACCGTGCTGTCTCACAACACCCGCTTCCATCAAAAGCTATAAAGGGCAGACATGGATATTACATAATATTAAGATGTATTAAATGCCTTCAGTTTTGCTGCCAAAGTTCAAAAGTCATCTTATTATTATGTAGGTAATAATTTCCAATGTGGAGTTTATTTTTATAGGTATACACATGTATCCCAAAAAAACTTGTAAAAATTTATTTTTTATTAAAAATAACCCACACCTCTCTGTTTTCCTCCTGTCCCCATCAGATGAACAAAATTTGAAATATTTACCAGTTCTTTTCTGAGTAAGTGTAAAGGGTTGCAGGATGCTGTTTTCATAAAGGAAGTTATCAATGATGATTTAAGATTGTTAAGATAAAAACCAATTATGGGTTTGTTGATCAGTAGCTAAGACAGCTGAATCTCTGAAAAGGTGCTCAAGTGTCTTGAAATAAAGTTAGTGTAATAGTAACACAATACTTCAGATTCAGACCTTTTCTGTCATTTATGCGGAGTGTTTTGCATTTCTCCCATTCTCTTCTTGCCAGATACTCAGTCTGCAGTTCAGTGAGCAGTGAGCTGGCTGCATTTAAAACACTTGTGCTTTCTTCAGTCCATTTATCTCCAGTTTCCCATTGCTGTCAGCATTTAGTCTATTATTTTATATCTTAGTCAGATGTGAGCACTGGATGAAGGATGCTGTGTGAGTTAAGTGATAAAAGAAGAATCATAGAATGGTTTGGGTTGGAAGGGATCTTAAAGATCATTGAGTTCCAACCCCCCTGCCGTGGGCAGAGACACCTCCCACTAGATCAGGCTGCTCAGTGCCTTGTCCAGCCTGGCCTTAAACACCTCTAGGGAGGGGGGATTCACAACCTCTCTGGGCAACCTGTTCCACTGTCTCATCACCCTCACAGTAAAAAACTTCTTTCTGAGATCCAGCCTAAATCTACTCTCTTCCAATAACTTTATAAGACTGAAAAAATTGCACTGAGATGTCTCCAAAACAGAGAGAGACCAAAAGAAATAGTGTCTCCATAGTCCAGGAATTTCCAGATTTGTTGTGGAGTGAAGGTGCAATGCTATAATCTAATCAACACCAGCTAGTGCTTGATTTTCAGGTTTTTTCAAAAGAAATAAACTGAGCAAGTTACAAGCCCTCAGGAGTTAAAAGTCCTCCTTCCTATTATTATTTGTTCAGATGAAAATCACAGAAGAGGATCTATGGATTAGGACGTATGCCAGGCTATATCAGAAACTTTGTTCTTCTACAGGCGACATCCCTATTGGAGTCTATCGGACAGAATCCCAAAAGCTTACAACATCTGAGGTATGGCACTTTTCTTTGGGTTTGATTATAGAGTACACAAAATTCTTTGGATCTCCTAAGAATGGAAACCACATATTTAACTGGTTTCCATTTAAGAAACAATTTTCTGCTTGTACTTTCTGCCATATCTCAAAATACACAGAACTCCAGTAGTCCACTGAACAGAGGGCCAAAATTTAGGTCTGCTCTTTTTTTGTTACTATATGAGAAGAAAAGCAACATCGCTACAACTTATGTCCCTATTTTCAGACACAGAAATATTCCAGATGCGGGTCAAAAATGCCTGGGAATTTGTGACATAGGTAACAGACATGTTCTACCTTCAGTACTCAAAGCAGTGCAGCCAAAGTTGAACTGTTACTCGATGACCCTACAAAATACTTCTAAAAAGAACCTGAAATTTTAAAAATAAGTAAAAAAGAAAGTGAAAAAGTCATTTAGAACAGATTCTTAATTTAGGAAAGGCAATATCAGCAGTTGGTCTTCTCAGAATCAGAATGGAATTGGGCAGATAATGCTTAGCTCTTTTTGTTTACATCATAAATGAGGTTTCAGATGAAAAGATCAAAGTCTAGTAAAGTGTGCCCAATTCGGGAGCACTCACTAGGTACTAATGGCTGAACCAGCTCCGTCGCACTGCAACCAAAACACAAATCCAACCTTACAGCTCACAAGAGGAGAGAGACCATCTTAATCTGCTTCCATTTTTCAAAGCCTTAAATCTCTCTTGTCATTTTGCTTTCAAGTCGCAAATCTCTATCAGTGTGGAAGAATGGGAAGACACTAAAGACATCAAAGAACAAATTAGTTACCGTAGTAACCACCGGAACTCAACATCCAGTGACCAGTCTGATCACCCCTTACTGCGCCGCAAGAGCATGCAATGGGCTCGGCGTCTCAGCAGGAGGGTGCCCCGACACTCCGCCAAAACGGCCGAGAAGATAAACCAGCAGAGAATGAACCTCTACAGGAGGTCAGAAAGGCAGGAGCTTGCAGAACTTGTGAAAAACAGAATGAAGCATCTGGGCCTTTCTCCAGCAGGATATGGTAAGATTACTGCAGTGCTTTAAATTAGTAAAAGCATCGGTGTTGCTCAAGGGGAACTTCTCTTTAAAAATCAAAAATGCCATAAACATAATAAGAAGTTGCTAAAATTATTTGAGCCCTGACACTTTCTGACAGCTCTATGAATCAAAGATGATCTTTCATTGAGTTGTTTTGTCAGAAATCACAGTTTTCACAATTTGTTCATAAACATGATTAATTTGGGTTGTTTTTTTCTGTTCTCTAGATGCAATGAATGATCACCAGAACACTCTTTCTTACATCCTGATTAATCCTTCTCCAGATACAAGATTAGAGCTGAATGATGTAGTGTAAGTTAAAGCCAAAATACCAAAAAAATCACAACCAATCACAAGACCTGAATAATTTTCTGCTTGTACTTTCTGCCTGAATTTATTTTATTATATCTCTGCTGAATGAACTGGCAGTGTTAAGCAATACAGGAACACCCAAGTTTCCCCCGCAAATGTATTCATAAAAAATTAAGAAAATTAAGAAAATTGAGCATTTGGCTTTTACAAACAGAATACAGCAAACTTGACTACTGAGCTTCATTGGCTGGCTCAGCAAAACAAATAGATTCTCCTGAAAGGAACACCCTAATAAGACCAATAATTTTAAACATTTCAAATGTAGAATCAAACTCATGAGTAATGATTTACTGTAAGTTCTTAAGATGAGAGTCCATCTCAAACTACTACAGGTGTCTCAGCCTGCACCAGCCTTACCAACATCATGCTTTTTGTTTATTGAGCAAAGTGACAAGAATTATCTGTTGTTTTCTCACTAAATTATTTTAGAAATTACTCTGGGGACTGCTTGTTCCTTCTTTAAGGCATAATGAATGAGTCAAAACAAATCTTTAAGCCTTTCTCAAGTCTCTTCAACATTACAACTGTATGCATTTATTTTATTCTTACTTCCACCAAGATTTTAAAATAAAAGTTATAATTTCTTTTATAGGTACTTGATCCGACCTGATCCATTGGCTTATGTTCCAAATCCTGCACCAAGTCAAAAAGACAACTTCTGCAATACAGTGGGACAAGACACCAGGGAGGAAACACAACTTTGATATGGAACTCATTACAAAATGAAGAGAATTTTGAACATATTGTTTCCACTAACTGTTTTGAAAACTGAATGGTACATTTTATGGTGATTTTGGAAACAAAATGACAGGGGTTAAGTGACCAGATTTAGAAACATGATGTATAGAATCCCTGATTTAAGTGACTGTCAGGCTTGTGGCCTGTTCAATAAGAGGTTGAACTTTGTCAGCTAAACAGAATAATTGCTGTTTAACCAATGTGAACAACTTAAAGTGACAGATTCCATCATGTGTCTTGCTTAGATGCATCTAAGCATATTGATCAAGGTGACAGAAGTGACTAAGGCTCCATCCTACATCAGTGGAGATTCCCTCTGGTGCCAATAGAGACCCCAGGCATAATTTGTAGTAGAAAATACTTTGACACCAAATGATGCCAACAAGGCTTTTTATCTCAAGACTCCAGCCTTTGAAATATTTTGCAATCTCAGCCTGTCACCCACTTCTATTAGAACAGGCTCATTTCAGTCCCATTTTAGCCTTTGGGATGTGAGTGTTAACTCTCTGGCTTTGCTCAAGTCCAGTTGAATGACACAACCAAGTCACAGTGTAGTGGTGGCAACCCAAGACATATGCACTGAAAGATTAGCTCCCAGGAGCCCAGCAGGAGGAAAGTCCAGATCATCTCACACAGACAGGCCCCTGCACTTGCCAAAACTGGGAAGATACTGTCTGTGTGATGCTGCAAACAAGGATCACTCAGGTGAAATATAACCATTTTAACATTAGTCAGTTTGTCAATAGAAGCCTGAAGAGATTGTAATACAAAAGTGAGAGCATCCTTCTAGGAAACAATTCACCCCACAAGTCCTTCCCATTTCCCATGAACATGCTAGAACTACAGCTGCCCAAAGTACACTCAACCTGGTCATTCAGATCACCCCAAAGTGTTACATTTTCATATGAAATTATTTATTGCACTAAAAACTGAACAAATTTATAATCAGTTCCATAAAATGAATGCAATACCACATTACATGTAAGGGCAACATGGATTTGAAATTTGGTTTTGGCATTAAGTGCACAAGAATGCATCTGCTAATGTAGGAAATATCTAAAGCTGCTACAGAATCTCCAGCAAACACTCCAGCAAGAAACTCACAATTGGTCAGGCTTTCTCTAGGATTAAACATGCCTGTGCATGATCTTCCAGAATAACATCCTTGCTTTGTCATCTGTCACAAAGGGGGAAGACTACTGAATGTAAAAACCCTACTGTTCAATCACACGGAAGTGGCACAATAAGTTTGGCAGGTAGGCTGCAATGGAAAAATTGGTTATTCTTTTAATTCCTTTGATGTCCTATGTGTACAAAAATACCAGTCAAAATTTTTCACATTCTACATTATTTGGTAGAATAAATATAATTTATTTATGAAAAATAAAATAGCAAGTTGCTCAGTGAACAACAACTGGATGTGAGTATGATTTCCAGCATTGTGAAGATGTTCAGATCAGGTTACATTAATATTAGGAACAAAAGCAAGTCTGCTATTGTTGAATTCTTCCAAATCTTAATCTGTTTTGTGTTAAGTCAGAAATCCTAAAGCCACACTCATAAAAATACAAGAAGAACTTTCACTGGACTGAGACCATCAGCATACCAAGAGTAGCAGTTTGCAAAGGATAAAGAATAAAAGGAAAGCAATGTTTCTTCAAGATTTTTTTAATACTGAAAAATTAAAGTACAATCCTGATTCAGAAAACTTTCAGTTGTTCAGCACAGAGTTCATTATTGTTTAATATTTTCCCACATATACTGGTCATTTCTCAAATTATTCACAGATAAAGTATTTAAATTGTTCTAACTGGGCACTGCACATTTTGAAGTCTACATCTCTTTAAAAACCACTATATGATGCAAGGTTTGTCCAAGACCTATTACAGAAGTTATCCCAGAAGAAAACAGATGTGCAGTGTAACTTCCTATTTTTAATGCCTTCACTGAGAATGCATCTGGAGGCCCTTCTAATCAAGAATAAAGCAGGTCAACAGGATTCCAGAACTATATCTACCTTGCAGCTTCCCAGATGGACACTCTGGTGTCATTCACATGCTGTTCACAGGCACTCCCTGTAACCTGCCTGTAGCACCCACCTCCTCTGCCTCCAGGATCCACAGCCTCACCTTTAACAGACCAGAGGCAATAGACACAAGCTGTCTGTTGTGCTGGTATTTCCCCTCAACTCAGCAGAATTACTGTTCAGCTGGAGTTGAATAGTAACATCTGCTGTGACCTGATACACCTCCAGATTTAACTAATTGCTCATTAGCCCAAAAGATTTGCTAAAGCAAACAGAAAGACTGCTACAGACACTTGGAATCACTAAGATGGATGAAAGGCAATCTTTACAAATTAAATAATTGTTTCTCATCAAAATCCACTGGAAGACAAGCAAAAATAATACCCTTGAGAGAAGTTCTCCTCTCCCTCTACTCTGCCCTGGTGAGACCACTTCTGGAGTATTGTTTCCAGTTCTGGGACCCTCACTTCACGAAGGACAAGGAACTGCTTGAGAGAGTCCAGCACAGAGACACAAAGATGGTGAAGGGATTGGAGCATCTCCCTTATGAGGGAAGGCTGAGGGAGCTGGGTCTCTTTTGCTTGGAGAAGAGGGGACTGAGGGGTGAGCTCATTAATGCTTATAAATATGTAAGGGATGAGTGTCAGGAGGATGAAGCCAGACTCACCTCAGTGACATCTGATGACAGGACAAGGGGCAATGGGTGCAAGCTGGAACACAGGGGGTTCCACAGAAATATAAGAAAAAACTTTTTCACAGTGAAGGTAACAGAACACTGGAACAGGCTACTCAGAGAGGTTGTAGAGTCTCCTTCTCTGAAGAGGTTCAAACCCCAGCTGGACACCTGATCTAGGTGTTCCTGCTTCAGCAGTGGGATTGGACTAGGTGATCTCTTCAGGTCCCTTCCAATCCCTGACATCCTGTGATTCTGAAATGAAACAGAAGCTCTAATAACCCATAAATAATATATCACACCATTCTGTTCCTCAAAAATTACTGCTTTTCATGTTGAAAGCAGAACAGCTTTGCTTCTTCTGGCACATCTTCACTGATAGACACCATTCTGATGAGACTGAGAACTATCCTAAGCACCTCTATACTGATGCTGAATGAGACAGACAGTACATACATGCTTTCCATGGCCAGGAAAGTGATTCTTTAATGGACACCCTACAGGCAACCTTATGTTCACTCATCTTATGCTTTCTTCTCACCATGATTATCAGAACATAATACTGGAGATACTGAGCTTGAGATACAGCAGTCGCTGTGCTTGGTTCCAGAGAAGGAACAGTGAAGTTGTAGAGTCAGCATATCCAAATTACTACTTCATCTGGTGGTAGTTCACTCAGTAGGGAGAGAAATTTAGAGCTATGATCACCAGCATAAGTAAGCGATTTAATCCTAAGCCAGTTGTCAAAGATCAAATGGGCAGATAACTCCTATTTCTTTATCCTGGTCAAAAAAACCCAGGATTATTTGCTTAACTGTATTTTTTTTTCATCCTAACTCAGAGATTTCCACCTTACCCACCATGACACATGCCAAGAAACTTGGTCCACAAACTCTCAGCTCCAGTGAAGAAGCTGATAGCAGATAACAATTACTTCATTCTAACATGGAATTCTCCAGCAAAGTAAGATCTGTCCACAATAGAGTCACAAAAAACATTACCATGGAATGCAGTCTGTTTCCTTAACTATTCTGAGGAAAAGGACTTGAGGGTGCTGGTGGATGCAAGCCAAGGATGTGTACTCACAGCCCAGAAAGCCAACAGAATTCTCAGCTGCATCAGAAGTGCTGTGGCCAACAAGTGGAGGGAGGCCATTCTGTCCCTCTGCTCTGCTCTGATGAGACCCCAGCTGGAGTAACTCTGTCCAGGTCTGGAGCCTCCAACATATAAAGGATCCCTTGGAGCATGTCCAGGGGAGGGCTGTGGAAATGGCCAGAGGGCTGGACCACCTCTCCTATGAAGACAGGCTGAGGGAATTGGGGTTGTTGAGCTCGGAGAGGAAAAGGCTCCAGGGCCACCATATAGCAGCCTATATCTAAGGTAGCCAGCAGGAAGATGATGAGGGACTTTGTCAGGGAGCACACTACTCTAGGTAGAGTTTTTAGTCACTACTGAAAGAGGGAAAATACAAATTACATATTAGAAAGAAATTCTTGACTGTGAGAGTGGTGAGATGCTGGAACAGGTTGTCCAAAGAAGTTGTGGATGCCCCATCCCTGGAAGCGTTGAAGGCCAGGCTGGACAGCACTCTCAGCAACATTGTCTACTTGAAGGTGTCTCTGCTCAGAGGAGGAGGGTTGAAATTAAATGATTTTCAGAATCCTTTCCAACCCAAACCATTCTATGAAATCAGTCCCTACAGTCTGGAAATGAATGGAAACAAGCTGCATCAATAGTCACATCAAGTTGTACAGGATTATAAATAATACTTTTTCAAGGTAGTGATATAAATGCAGAATTTATAATAAACAAAACAATTGCAAAAAATATTGCTTCCTTTTTTTTGTATTATATTAGAAACAATGCACTCCATTTTGAAACAGACATATGTTGAATGAATATCTAAAAGCTGCACTTAAAATTTTCAGCTGTTGTTCCTTGTGATTGCTGCAGAATATGCATTGCAGGGAGATGAGTTATTGATTCATATTGTGCTACAAGGGATGACCAAAAATGGTTCTGGTCATTTTCTGAAGATATTTCAAAATATTAATGATGATTTTGAAATATACTTCTTTACTGTCTACCCTACTAGAGCAAGAATGATGCCAGTCATAGTAATCCTGTAACACCAGCATAAACTGAATTTTTGACCTTCAAACACATACTTTGCTACATTTTCATACTTCAGTTTCATCTCTACCATAAAATATTATTTCCCCAGAAGTCTAATAAATGGGTTTATGAAGAATCTAGCATTCATTGGAAAAAATTAAACAGTCTTCCTGGGATTCAGCAAAGCTGCAGGTGCTAACCTAAGAACAGATGTTTCTGCTCTCAGATAAGACAGGAATATATATGGAAAAGAGACTCTTTCTGAAAATGGCTGCTGGACTAGTCAGCTACATTGTATACTTTGAGATATAATACTTCATTTTAAGAGAAAATTTAATTTGATCTTGCTAGGAAGTAGCATTTTCAACACTGAGATGCAAACTTAAATCGCAGCCTAATAAAGTATATTTCATTGTACTCTCCCTTCTTTCTACAAAGGGATATTCACAGAGGCACAAACCATAAGCACTGGGAGCATCAGCACCTTGCTAATGAAATACTCTATTTACTCATCTCCTTGCCCTGATTATGAGAGCAGGGGGAACAGGCATTATCTTAATATTTAAAATATTTATGCTTAGATTACAACAGCCCATTGTTAAAACTGAAACAAAAGAATGAACACACAATCATATAAAAATATCTTCTGATTTTTAAAGCCTCTATCAGAAAATTGTTCACGTCAACCAAATGCTATCTCCATTTCTCATTATCTCAGATAATTTCCACCTTATCAACAACAATCTCATTTTATTACATTATTCCAATAGTCTTGTGAAACCCTGGTCAATGCAGAATTCCCATTTTCCTAAGAAATCACTATAAAGTAGTCTCTGAGACTAGTTTTCTAATTATTTATATAATCCTCTCATGGTAGTTTCACATGCAGCACAGCTCCTTACCCAGTGGTTCTGCCCCACTCACTACCAACAGTGACAGAAACAGTGGTCCTTACATCCTTGATTGCTTCTACAAAAATTCAAGGCTAATTTCCCTTATTTCTGTCAGAGTAATAATTATTCTCAGGAAGTTGCCCGGCTTCTGCACAAATTCTAAATATTCTGTGGTTTCAATTATAGTTAGGCCTTTCTCTGAGTTTGGCTTAAGAAATGTGTAGTCGTGTAAGCTGTTGTGGCCATGGACCACACCAGAAGGCCAAATTAATTTCTTGGTTTTCACACAATACCTCACAACTGTTTCATGGGGTGAACTAAAGGCAAACAGAGTTGCTTCTTGTTTTAAAGCTATAATCACTCTCACGTGTCTGAACAGTGGCAAAGTAAATCTTTTCCACACACAAAGTTGTTTTTCTAGTTTACTTTATGTGGAGAGTTTGGTAATAACGCCATCTTGTGGCTACAGTGAAATCTACACTCTCTAGAACTACAGCAAAAGTCCATTTTCCCATGTATTTCAGGTCTAGGCAGGCAGTGAACAGACAACTCTAGGATCAAGGTGTACTAGTACATCTCATTTATGTGCTTGGCCTAAAAGTGCATACTCATCAATAGATTTTTATTGGGTGTCTGGGTCTTTGAGAGCTACTTCAAACAGAAGGTACCAAACAAAACTTCCATGAGTTTCTGCATTTAAACAGCCCTAAGTTTGCATGTGTGGAGCTGTCACTAGAATTTTCTTTAAAAATATATATCTCGCAAAGAGCCTTCTATCCAGATTTATTTTCATTTTTAAAATAACATTTTGACATTATGGAAACTTGATCACTGCAAGAATATAACCCACTACATACAAAAACCTTAAAATTTTGGTATTCAAACAGTACTTCAAAGCATCATCTTACAATGATTTGTAGAACACAAATACCCTCTGAGTCAATTTAAGAAATTGTGGCAAGTACGATTTTCTTTTATTTTAACTTTTCATTTAAAGGAGAAATAAGATTTTGTAGTAAGATTTGCTAGATGCCCTGTTAGGGTATAGACTTTGAAAGGCACTCACTGAAATCTGGGTAATCATCATGGACCATGCCACAGGGATAAAGAGGAGCTGCTTTTCTGGCACTCATGCTGATGTTCAGGCCACAAAGAAATGCAAACTTTTTAAAGTTGCATAGAAAAGCTTTGCTGAAATGCTCTGCAAGTTGTCCTAGTCTAAAGTAGAACTTTTAATATTTCTATATGTCTGATACCTGTTCCTTTGTAGAGGCTTAATCCTACCAGGGCCTCTAGGTGGTAGTGTAACACCATTGATAGCAACAGGAAAGTGGTGTAATGGGATATGTGAGCTTTCACTTTTATCACAACCTGCGTCCAACACACGTTACAAAGTAGCCATGAAATCTGTGTGTTATCAATCTCCATAAAAACAGACGATAGATCCAGTTCAGCTTTTATTGGAAGAATGTCTGAACCATCCGAATCTGCATTCCTATTGCCTCTGACAGCCAAATCAACACTCCAGTGTAACAAAACAACATTTTTTCTACATTGCTTTGAAGGAAATATTAAAATTGTCGTTGCAGTCAGGCACCTAAACACCACTTCTGCATCAGCAATCTTTAAAATAAAAGCCACCTGGGAAAATTCTGAGGGGACTTGTATCATGAAGTCTTTTAAATGCCTATTTTACTAGTATTTAAAATTGCTTTCTCATTCTGCTCTTGATGTTTATTGTTAAGAGTAAATTTAATCAGCTAATAATAAACTTATGCAATCAGTTACACCAAAAAAATCTACAAAATATCCTGTTAAAGAAATGGGTGATGATGACTGAGCTGATCACATTGAAATAATGTAATGAATATTTCTCATTCATACTAAGTCTTACGTTCTATTGATGGAGTTGCTGAGCTGGGAAATTAAATTTTCAAAATCACTTCTAGAAAGCTTAAAAGAAGTGCAGTTTCCTAGTCATTAAGAATACTACAGGAGATAGACTGAATATTTATCTAGGCCCTCTACACAGTAGCGAAAATAATGAGATTTTTTTCAGTCCTTTTGATTACTTCTCTAACCCTATTTTAAAATAAAGGACAAGACTTCTTTTACTTTAGATCACAGCACTTGCAGAGGAAGTGTTTTCATAGCACACTGCCTGCATCATGGGATCTTCTTCACTGGACTGAACTTCACCTTGCAGGAATAAAAGCAAACAGAAAGACTGCTACAGACACTTGGAATCACTAAGATGGATGAAAGGCAATCTTTACAAATTAAATAATTGTTTCTCATCAAAATCCACTGGAAGACAAGCAAAAATAATACCCTTGAGAGAAGTTCTCCTCTCCCTCTACTCTGCCCTGGTGAGACCACTTCTGGAGTATTGTTTCCAGTTCTGGGACCCTCACTTCAAGAAGGACAAGGAACCGCTTGTATGTAAGGGATGAGTGTCAGGAGGATGAAGCCAGACTCACCTCAGTGACATCTGATGACAGGACAAGGGGCAATGGGTGCAAGCTGGAACACAGGGGGTTCCACAGAAATATAAGAAAAAACTTTTTCACAGTGAAGGTAACAGAACACTGGAACAGGCTACTCAGAGAGGTGGTAGAGTCTCCTTCTCTGAAGAGGTTCAAACCCCAGCTGGACACCTGATCTAGGTGTTCCTGCTTCAGCAGTGGGATTGGACTAGGTGATCTCTTCAGGTCCCTTCCAATCCCTGACATCTTGTGATTCTGAAATGAAACAGAAGCTCTAATAACCCATAAATAATATATCACACCATTCTGTTCCTCAAAAATTACTGCTTTTCATGTTAAAAGCAGAACAGCTTTGCTTCTTCTGGCACATCTTCACTGATAGACACCATTCTGATGAGACTGAGAACTATACTAAGCACCTCTATACTGATGCTGAATGAGACAGACAGTACATACATGCTTTCCATGGCCAGGAAAGTGATTCTTTAATGGACACCCTACAGGCAACCTTATGTTCACTAATCTTATGCTTTCTTCTCACCATGATTATCAGAACATAATACTGGAGATACAGAGTATGAGATACAGCAGTCACTGTGCTTGGTTCCAGTGAACTTGTTTGTAAAACTGCAGTTATTTCATGCAGACTATGAATTAATAAAGAGGGTTTAATCCACAGTTTTCTTAAACACAAGACATAAAATTGCAAAACTCTATCTCATTGTGTCTAGCAGTCAGATACCTTTTGAATGATGCTGACACGCTGTTCCTGTGTTCTACAACTGTCTTGGACTCTTCCCTTCTGAAGACAATCAAACATCAAGTAGTCCCAAAATGGATGGACTTTAGCACCAAATACAATAGAAATAATCTGTGGAAACAAGATCAATCATGACATTAGTCTCCTAAAACAGACTCCTGAAGACAATAAAAAGAAAAGCAAATGATCAGGTGACTTCCACCACTAAGAAAAGTGGGTTTTCAAACATGAAGTTAAACCAGTATTTCCTTCTCAAATACTAATAATTTTTCACCACAGTACTGTGCTGCACTGTAACATTTTAAAGATAAGAATATGATAGCTACTAGGAAATCCCACAAGCAATAGAAACTGGAATTTAAAAAAAATTGCAACATATTTAATGTATACAGCTAAACTAGGAAAGCAGTAATATCCATAACAGCCTAAAATTAGTATGCAAAGGGGGTGATAACCTATTGCTTTCGGGACCATTTGCATTCATCTTCAGTTACACTCTCCCTGTTTATCTTAGTGATTTGTGCTACAGCAAATAATGTAGCTGAAAAAAATACAGTGGAATTATTTAATGGGTATGACCTCCTCAGGGCAAGAGCAGAAAGAAACATTTAGAAATAATTTTTTTTATCAGTGAGACCTAATGTTCTTGTATTTGCTACCATATCCTGAGATCTTATACTAATTTAACTGCAATTTCTAATTTATTTTTTCACTTTAGAATGCTATTGCTAGCAATTCTATCATAAATAAATAAAATATAGTTTGGAACTCTCATAGTTATTTTTTCGTAATATAGAGGCAGCATATATGTGGAAGCAAAACTGGAAAGTAAAATCTATTAATACTGCATTTATATTTTACCAGTTTTCAGAACAGTATTTTGTTCTGCATTTCCCTTGTGATCAAAAGTTTCCAAGGGAAAAAAAAGCCACTATTCTCTGAAAACTTCAAATTACCAAATCATCCAAAAATGGCAGCGTAGACAGAAGACTTTAACTCTCTACAGTTCTTTGACAATTATAAGATCCTGGCTTGATTTGAAAGCTGTGAGGGATTTTCAGGCTTTGCATTCCATTCTGACACACAAAATTCAAGGGAAAAGGGATATCTCCTGGATTGTCCTAAGAGGAACGATAAAGGAGTCATTCTGAGCAAAGGATCGAGACCTTTGTGAAATTTAAACCAATATTTAAATACAAATATCCTTATTCTCCATACTTCAGATTGGTGCAATTCAAGTTTTATGGAAGTAATGAAGCCTTTTGTTTTATACAAGGCAAAAAATAAGAAGCAATTGAAGTTTCTGACTAATAATCTTGTTGAAAGCTGTGTATGGTTTTTAGAAGCTGGCCATTCACTTTGCCTCTGCATGGTGGAAATTCTTGTAATTTGTTTTGGTGCTATCTCCACAGTCTTAGAGAAGAACTTCCCCTTCTCCAAAACTAAATGACCATTGAAGTGTGCCCTGGTTTCACTCATCCCAGGGGAGCATAACTCAGATGTCAAAATGATAATACAACCTCTTATGGTTTTGTCCTCCTTTTTTCCCCCCTCTATTCTAGGGCCACAGAAGGGAAAAAACCTCTTTTTTGAAGAGATTGCAAAAGATTTTGATCACTCATTGTTGTGGTTGATGGTAGGTAAGGTTTACAGGAAATTCTTGTCACTAGTAAAAACATTTGAGGCCTATTTTCTGGAATCCAGTCAAGCCAAAGTTACTCTAAGGATGCAGTACAAAAAATTACAGGTTTTAGCACTTTTTTCTTCATGTCTTGTTTCTCAAGTTTCAGAAGGTAATCATATTGCTAACATGAAGAACAACTTCTTATTCACTACCATGCAAAGACCATAATTTAAAATAGTACTTGTGCTTTTTGTCAGTATACAATTTGTCATAGTTGCTTTATTTTCTTACAGAAATCATTACATCCTAAGCTATTTATTCCCTTTTTTGTAATTGGTTCTTCTGATGGGCAATTCAGATTATTACTTACAAGTGCCATCAAGTTACAGATGCATGAAGGTGCAATGGGAATGAAACATCTATAACCTCAGTGATCATGATGTGACTGAGAAGCTTGGAGATTTTAATAGGTTGTAAGTCACTTTTCTAACTGATTGTGCCACAAATTATTTAACTATTGCCAAACTTTAAGAAAAGTTATTAATTAAAACGTAATTGCATATACTTTCTCAATGCTTGAAATGCTTTTCACCCACCCTGTCGTAAGCAAAAGGCAGAGTAAAGAAATGCCTCTTCAGGGAACACTTCAGCAAGCAGAAGGAAAGAGAACTGGATCTGACAAGCTCTTGAAATAGTACCAAAAAGCATTAACCAAGCATTATTTAAGCATTATGGTTGTGCATGTATGAGGATGTTTGGTAGGATATGAAGCTAGTAAAACTATTTGAGTCAACCACTATTTTATTTTCCTCATGTTTCTGCTTGCAGTTTTCCTGTTCTTCCAATTTAAGTTTAACCTTTATAACTTGTATAAGAATTCTGATTTGAAATTGAAATCCTAACCTATTAAAAGGATACAGCTTGATCCAGAAATAGAGATCCTGTTGTCATTTAAATTTGATATGCAAAAAAACCCTCTAACCCTCAAGATCTCTTTTCTACAGCACATAGAATAAAACATGCAGGCCCCTCTACAAGCTCCCACAGAAACTTTATTTCCTACCTGTCCAACTGTGTTGT
Organism: Turnix velox; assembly: GCA_013400935.1. Taxonomy (NCBI): domain Eukaryota; kingdom Metazoa; phylum Chordata; class Aves; order Charadriiformes; family Turnicidae; genus Turnix; species Turnix velox. The sequence continues at coordinate 139,283 of VZTY01020056.1, forward strand.
GACCTAATATAATTTAGGTTAGTTATTACTTCTGCAAATTCTCATCTTCCCTGTCAAATGATGCATGAAAGCCAGAATCACTACAGCTTAATGGGATAAGCTTCTTATCAGTGCTATATATCAAAGGCACCCCTCTTTGAACATCTAAGGACAGAAGAATCAAAAGTTCTAAAGCAATTTCAATCAAATTCACAATAGCTCACTGGTTTGGATTTTTGCCCTACCTGCTTACTTTTCCTTTGCTGTGAGGACAGCATTAGAGCTTTATTTGTTCTTTACAGGTTCAAAGTGGGTCAGCAAGGGATTACAACTAAGAAATTATATAAGATTTGCCAAGTTTGTCAAATATATATTTTTTAAAGGATATTATCCATATAATAATATTAGTAATAGATATTATATCAATAATAATATGAATAATATTGCAGTATTGTATATATAAAGTAAGAAAAAGTTGAAAAGAGTTTTATAAATCCATGTCTGTGGTCATACAGGCTGTGGCCAAAGAACAGAAGCACAGGTTTAGGGTAAGCTACAAAGAAGGATGAAGAAGGAGAGGGTAAGGTGGGAATTCAGGTTTGTGACTACCTTAACCTGGACAGACTGACTCTGCATCTCTTCTGTAACAGAACAGTGGTAGACATAAGGCAGACAGGATGATCACACTAATGACAATAAGTTTCTAAAATAAAACCCCAAACTGATGAAAGCCATAAAATGTAATTAAAGTGATATCAAATCACAGATCTGTTGAATTCACAAGGTGTGAAGAAAATGTTTTCCTGGAAGATATTTATCTGTCCTTCACTAGCAACAGATACTGAATCTATTTTATTCCATTTCATGTGTTATTATAGCAACTTTCTCAATGCAAGGTAACAGCTGGAGGTGGCTAAAAGGAAAATGAGCAAATTTTGAAAAGGAAAATATAGTCCTAGTACAAATACCTATTTTAGAAAGAGTTTCTCTCCGTAGACAATAAATGGAGTCACAACAAACAAATCTCACATTTCTGCTGCTGTTTCAAATGGAGACTTTCCTTTCCCAGCCCTGTTTTCACTGATGCCTGCTCCTTTCTTTCTCTTGTTGCAGTTGGCATTCTTTTCCATCATGATCACATAAGTAACACATAATTTATGCTCTTTATGTGTACTTTAACAGAAAGTCTCAGTGATCAGCAGTATAAACTGATAAATTCCCTAAAATAACAAAATACATTTTAAACCTTTTATTTAATGTCAAATAACATCTCAATTACAGTGAGAAATGCCAGAACTAAAAAGACAAATATGTCCACATGCATGAATACAACTGAAATGTGACTTATGTTGCTGTGTATAAAGCATGGGTTTAATTTTGACTGCAAATAAATACATTCCATGTGGGTGTTTTGGTTCTTGGGGGGTTTTAGGTGTTTCTTTTGTTGCCAGTTTTTTTTAAAAAAGAACAATCAATATAATAAATTTGGAGGAATGGGAAACCTGTACATACTTTAAAAATAACAATGTACATAATCATAGAAATTCTTTGAAATTTGAGTAACAAAACAATCAGCAAAAACCTTACAGGAGCAAAAAGCTAAAGAAGCATGGCTCATCTCAGTTTAAGATTAGAAAGAGGAAAAGGAGGAACTAAATTTATTACAAATTCTGAAGAAAGATTTCTCTGTGGTGACTGAGCACAGCATAATTACCCTAACCAAAGTATGATGTATCTGAATTTTAACTCCTAAGTGTACTCACGTTTATGTCTACCCAGGCTGACAATTATTCATAGCTGTAAACAATAGAAGATGCTGTATTATTTGTTGTGATTACATTTGTAACTCTGAATTACCACTGATGGAATTGCCAAAGTGAGCAGGTTCTATTCTTCCTCCATGTTCGTACAGGCCCTATTTCCTCTGATGCTGACATTTCATAAATGTCATAGTTTATGAGGAAATAATAAAAACCCCAGATAACACCACATAGCACTGTGACCTTTAACTGAGGGATTGCTATAAGTTTTAAGTAAGCTCAGTAAAGAAATTGGAGGTGAAAATTCAGGTTCTAGTAAGTAATTGAGGACTTCAAAGGTGAGAGACTTAGCAGAAATTCTATCAGTGAGTCAGAGCCAGCAATACTTTTTTTATAAAATTCATTGCTTGTGATTTAATTTTGCAAATGACCTGCTTCAGGTACACATCATAAACAACTTTTAAACCTTGGAATTTTCATCATTTGTATTTTGTTACAGTGAGCAGTCTAATCAAACCTAATGGCATTCCCAGTATCAATGCTATTGCTTAGAATGGTACGAGCAGTGATGGACCTGACACATGCAAGTGACAGTACTTGCATGTACAATAAAAAAATAAGTATCTGAGTAGTTTGATGGTCTTCTACTACAATAACCTGTAAATATTGCTTTGGGTGTGAGCACTGTGGATTTCTGAACAGCACTGCATTTAGGCAAGAGCTGAGATGTCAGGTTTAAAAGCAACAATAAAAAATAAATTTAAATGTATGCTTAGCACATGTAGAAACATCTCAGTAGTAGGTAGCTCCCCAGGGAAGTTTTGTTGCATTGGTGAAATAATGTATTCTCTAGATTTTGCAAAAAAAAAATCCCAAACCATCAATTGCTTTACTGAAACCGTGAATTGCAGTCAAACTATTTTGTAAAAATATTTATCACAAAAGATCAAACTTGCCAGCTTCCTGAATCACATACAATAGTTGTGAGTGGAGTGATGAACTACACTGGAAAGAGATAAATTATGAAATATTTATTAATTTATGACAGTGCTTTAACATGATTTGAATGCAAGTACAACAGTATTTTACAAGATTTGATGTCAAAGTACATTTACTGCTTAGAGGACAGGGTCAGACAAACTGTCAGGGAGACCCTCCCACTAAGTCACTGGATTCAGAAAGGAACCCCTTGCTCACTAAGAGAGGTGTCTCAGTGTGGTTGGATCCAGTCCTAGTCACAAACTTGGTCAGTGGTTTATGTCTAAAGGATTCTATGTATGCAATCAATCTTTTCTACCACTTAGCTAAGATTTCAAAGTTTTTAGCATACTATTAGTCTCCAGGAGGCTGTTGTGGCAAGGAATCTCTCAGCATGAAGGAACAGAAGTGTAGAAGCTGAAGCAAAAGTCCCTGTTCAAGAGGAGATACTGGCAAGTGATGCCAGGAGAGTTCAATGGGGTCTTGTGTTGCCCACTATTTATGGAGTAAGATAATGCCTATTGTCATATTCTAATATCTAGATTTCCACTCCAGTGTTTAGACTATGCTGCCAGCTATCTGCCAAGGTCCAGGAGCAACTCATCACAGCTCCTATCCATGGTTATAGCTCAAGCAGGAACCAGTGTAAGCAAAAGGGCGCACACAGTTGCTTATTTTTTAGATATCAGATCCTTATAAAGTTATAATTATGATTGTGCAATAAATAACATTGCTACAGGTAAGTTATAAATGCTCTGACAATGTAAACATGCACTTAAAAAAATGTAATAAAAAATGCAATGACAATGGAAATGAGTTCTACCTCAACAGATTTTGCAGTGACTCCTTCATAATAACCTTAAATTCTCATCAGCAAAAGCCTGTTGATAATCTTATTGTCACAGCAAAGAATATTTATAATACAACACCAATTTATGTCTTCTCATTTTCCACAGTAGACTTTGCACTTATATTGTAATCCTAAAAAAACCAAATTTTAGAAGACTCCAGATCCAGTGCCCACAAAGCAATTGTGACTGAACACACAGTAATTGCTGGGTATTAGAAATAAGTAAGACATTGGATTTCAGAGCATCATGATGAAAATATTAATTACAAGTTATTAGGAACTTAATCCGAGGCTTCTTTAGGAAAGGTCAGTCACAACTATTCCAAAGAGAAAATGGAAACAATATGAATGGCTCTCCCTTACCCCATTCCATCATTAAGCAATCATTATGAGACATGATTAAGCAAAGTGTTTGAAATCCTGCAGCTAGTTGATCACTTATTCTGTGCAGCAGAAGGTTAAAGACTGTTCCACATTAAATTGAGACATCTAATTAAATACTCTGATGATTTTGAGCAATGGGAATCTTCTTGAAAAATCCTTGGAGATTTAATTTTCCTCTGTGTGTGGATTTTTTTTGCTTTTCTAAAAAGAGAAAAATGAGGAACCATTCAGCCCTAAATGAAACTAGTGGTGTAAGGTGTTGGGAGTTGGAAAGCAACATTCACTTTTGAAGATTTGCACATAAGAAAGCCCATTCAAGATGTTTCATTATCACTCCATATAGAACAAGGGGAGGAAGTATCTTGTTCTAATTCTTGAGGAAACATTGCTTTGCAAAGCTTTGTTGCAACAGAAGGGCAAGGATCGGGGTCGTTTGAGGTTTGTGAGTCGGGCCACTGACAGTTCTCTAGGTGAGGAGATGGAGGTCTGATAAAACAATTCCTAATAGGACTTCCAGTTTCATTTTAGGAGTGGGGACACCTCTGCTTATCTCCTCACTGGTTCATTAAATCCCTCACAGTTTAAATGGCTGTCTTTGAGGGGAACTTCAAGAAGTTGTTCATTAAGTTGTAATTTCAGTTATACCTCTGGATGAAATCTAGGTGCATCTTCTACAATAACATCTACCTGCAGCTGCAAGAAAAATAACCAAGGAAAAAAGGAAATCCTTTTAAAAGGGAAAGTTTTGTGTGGCTTGGGACTATAAAATAGACTTCAGTTTACTTTACTTTCACCTGACACTGGATAACAGGTGTAAGAACATTTGCTGAGTCTTTGGAAAAGTGAACATAAACCATTTAATGTTCTGCCCACAGACTGAGGGGCAGAACATAACACAGCCACCTCAGATTTGATGCTACTTTCTCCCCTCCAGATCTGCTCTCACTGAACCAAACTGGAGACTTAAATCAGCTCTTCCAATGTCCTAGTTTATATGAAGCCAATTCTCTTAGGACTTAGCAATATCTACACAGAACATTTAAATATTTAGAAAAACAGAGTAATCCTCTTAGCAAAATGGATGCTGCTGCCCTGTCTCACTTCCAGATGCAAGGCAGAGTTTTTAATTTTAGTTTTAACAAAGTTTCAAGAATAAAACCCTGCTAGAAATCAAATATTTTGATTTGAACAATACATTCTCTAAAAAATAGCTCTGTTCACCAGACATACCTTGTGGTTTTTTTACACTGTAAAATAAAATTGGGTAATCCTGGCTGCTCTGTACAGACACAACCACACCAGCTGTGCTGTTAGACTTGCCAAACTGGAATTACTTATTGATTTTCTATGGGAAGTCCCTGTGTGTAGCTTGAAAAAACATCTGTTGGCTAAACTCAGGTCGAATTCAGAACTCTCAGGTATAAGACCTCTAAAGAAGCTTTCACTTTTGACAAGCTTTTAACCAGCCTGACAGGTTTAATGTGGACAAACTTGTTGGTTCTTTCACAATAATAGATATTTTGGAAGTACTGTGTAAATGTTAAAGCAATCAGAGCACAAAAAAAATGCTTTTCTTCTTAACACACTGCAATACTTTCATTACATTGATGATTTTTTTTCCCCAAACCTCCTATGTTCCTGAAAACACTTCAGCAAATTTATGTTTCAGACTTCAAACTCTACACTCTTCTGACTCTCAAGTATTTCTCCCTACATAATATTCACCCATTTGATTTGACACAAAGTTATAATTAGTAGACAGATATTAATAAGAGGCATATCCCTTCATGTTTTCAATTTGTATTAGTGCACTTAAAGATATTTTTAAAGTTTCTTCTGTGGAACTTAATAGTATCTACATCTGAACTATGTAGGGTAAGAGTATTTACAACAACCCAGAAAAACTAAATTCCTGCTCTGTGAATTAACAGACAAATTTATCAACGGTAGAATTAAATATAAAAGAGACAATTTGTGAAAAATTATTATCTTGGAGCAAAATAATAACAAAAATAACAAAATAATTTTCAAATTATGACTTAGCATCCTTCTTTCTGTAGGAATTGTTCATGCTCTGCTACCTGTTTATGGGAATATTACAAGGATCACAGCTCTCTCAGTGCCATCTACCAAATCAGGCATTACATGATCAGCAAGCAGTAACCCAGGTGTTCCCCTATCTCTTGTTGGCCATGCATGAATTTCCAAAGTAAAACTGAGCTTAAATTGTTTGGGATTTTTTGAAAAACAACACTTTGAAACTTTATTAGAATAAGCTGTGCTGTCCCTCAGAGTAAAAAGAGGCAACAACCCACTGTCGCTGCAAATTCTGACAACTCAATGACTAACAAAATCAATTTTCTTATTTCATTTCGGTCTGAAATAAGGCATTAAAGTTTTAGAGAGATTAGAGAAAAAATGATTTAGAATTTAACATTATCCTCTGACCTACTACATACAATGACTAACACATTTTAAGACTAGAGGGCATGTGCAGACAGGATGTGGAAAGGTTATATTTGAATGATGCAACCTTTTTAATTGCTGAATAATATTAAACTCTATTTTTTACACTGCTTCTCTCTCACAAATGTAGAGACAAACAGAAAAAAACCTGCATTTCCTACCCCTTTGTTGAGGGGTCACCCACAAATTTTTACCAAATTTGCCAATTTAAAAAAAAAAGCTAGCACTGCCAGCCATAATAACAAGTTTTTTGCAGCTTTTAAGTTCAAAGCTGAACAATGAAGGATAAGCCAAGAGGTGGAGGTGATGAATTTGATAAGAACTGCAGAACTGCATCTCATACTGGAAAGCCCTTCAGGAACAGGCCAAAGGAAGCTTCAGTCAAGACAGCAGAGAATTCATTCCTCAGTTCTATTACCAAAGAAGCAAACCAACATTTTAGGCTTGGAAAACAAATGCAAAGGCTACAGCATCTGTAAGAATAAGAAGGTATTTAGACCATATTTTGATATACTGAATTGGATTTGATTTCATAATTAAAGACTCAGTGAGCCTTTATATACTACCTCCTATCAGTCTGCTGAAACGGTTAATGGAACTGGTAAAGAAAGCAATTAAACAGCCTCAATATCAATTGGAAATTATCCTTCAATTTTCAAGACACAGTAGTCATAACAAAGATGCTCAAATGTTCAGTTACATGTATCTCAAAAGGACAAAAATCATATAAATACAGTTGACTTACAGTACAACTGCAAGTTATAAATTCACTTGTCTAGAAAATGCTGCCATAAGAAAAAGAGCAAAGTCTTAACCTTCCTTGATTGCAAAAATTGACTTTAATATGAATCCTAGGAATTTGCAACCTAATATAATTTTCAGGCCACTATATTTAATCTCTTTAGATAATGCATTTAATTTCCAGCTATTTCTAGGGTTGAAGATTGAAGCTTCCCTGTTTCCTCAATGGAAGAAACTTTAACTGAAGGTAATATTTGGAGATTTATAACATAACAAACAAAATGGTGCATGCAACTACTCTGCCATAGGCAGGACCTACAAAAACAGGGTCTGACAAAGGTACTCCCTTCAGGAGAAATTCAAAATCTGCCTGAGCCACCAAGAGCATCACTTCTGCAAAGTGGCCTTCTCTGTTTTTTCCTTATGTGCAAGCTACAGGAAAAGAAACCCAATTTTTATAGAGCACATTATTGTGGTTGGAACCCTCTTCACAGTGGCAGCTGCTCCACTGATGTACTATCTATTTCATCATTTCTTTAGAAGGCAGATTTTTCATCAGTTTACTCTCAAAACTGTAGGACCAGGGAAATTAGAAAAATCAAGCACTTTCTGGATTTACTCAATGTATAATAAGATGAAGCAGCACATCTGTTACATGAGAAAATAAAGTAAGGCAAAGATCCAGCTCATCAGCACACAGAGCAGTCTTGTAAAGTAAAGGGGGTGAAGCTTTTATTGATGAAGTAATTTATTTCTAAGGACACATTTGAGCTTGCATTTCACAGATAGCAGGATTTAATGAGTAGATCTCCCAATAACTAATTGACCATAATTCTGTCATTTTATCAACAGGGGTGCAATGTTTTCATGTTCTAATTCCAAGGATTGTAGCATTAACTTATTATTACGAAATAGTCCACATCAAGCTAATTAGACCTAATAAGCTAAGTGATATGCACTGCCATTAGTATTTATGGCATCATGCACTCACACTCTCATTCTGCAGGCTATTAATTTGCCTGTAAACACTTAATTTGGGATACTCTCTGATTTCCTACTCTACTGCTAAGAGATGGATCATGGTTTCCTCAGGCCAAATATGTGTAGACAGTTTGAAGAAAGCTTTTTACCCTATCAGACATGGCTTAGCATTGCTTAAGGACCAAGTCGCTATAATGTCAACATCTGTCATTTCATGGATCTCCAACATCTCTCTGGTACACCGCTATTCCATCTCCTCCCAAATTGTCCTGTGAGGCTCCTCCAAACTGACTTCCTCAACACCACAGTGAGAAGGCAGATTCCCCCAGTGGAAACAGGGCACAGTACAAAGGAACTAGAACAAGAATGGTGGGGTTTCCTATACTATTTGTCATCTCTACTAACTTCAGCTAACTCTGTGGCTATACATTATTTTGAGAAACTTACTAGAGAATTCAGGGACATATAATCAGTTGATTCTTCAAACTTTATAGAATTCACAAGAAATGGAATATTAAAAAAATGCAGATCTTGTTCTCACTAAATATATATATGTATTAAAAACTAAAACCAAAACTAAGATGACACAGAATCACAGAATGGTTGGAAGACATCTCAGAAGGTCACCTTGAGCAGGTTTCATGTTGAGCCATATATGCTTTACATATGGCAAATTCTTGATCCTACAAACTAATACACTTATAAGTGTCCTGAAGATTTTAGGATCTCTGCTGCAGGCTTCACCAAAGAAAGTTTCATTTAATTCCTCTCATTACACATGTAATATTCCTGTAACACCACACGTGAACCACGCTACAGAAAAGTTTTAGACATTTTTATGAAACTCAAAATAATGATTTAAGGAAAAAATCTGAAAATTCAGACCCCTCAGAGTCATGGCCTCTGGGATAAAGCTTAGCAAACTGCAAACTGAGAAGCTAGTGTTTCAAAGGGATCTAAAAATCATAGATAACTCATCTTCAATAAAACAAGATATGAAAATGGATACAAAATGGATACTGTTGGGAACTTATTAAATTATCTACAAGTGTATCCAAACAAGTTCAAAGTACTTTAGAAATATTAGCATAATTTATTTACATGAACCTACTGAATGTGAACTAGGGGGTCAGAGGGGAAGAATTTTGGGCACCCTCAACACTTACTGCTGCCATCTGAAGGATCAGAGAAGACTGGTCATATGTAGAAGCTTGTCTCATTACAAGTATTAAACACTGGCAAGAAGGTGTATGCTGACACTGCCATTTACTTCATATAAGGAAGTCTAATGGCTTGAGGGACTTGTAAAGATATCTTGGATGTGAAGCCTTCAGCTTGCTGCTTAAAATTCATAGGGAAAACCACCAAAATCATGCAGGTGCTCTTTGATGATCCACCAGAAATGAAGGATTGTTGGCTATTGATTTATGATGGAAAACAGACACTTCTCACTCCACTAAATATAACAGCCTGGTTACCATTAGCCCTGTTATGAATTTTAATAGAATTGACACTGGTTTAATGAGTTTTGAACTTGAAATTAAAAGAAAAAATTACAAGCATGTGCAATTTTTTGATTTATAAGATTCGAAAGAAAGTTTAATGGAAGTGGTAAAACAGCCAGCTTCTATTTGCAGTAGTAGAACAAAATTTAGCATAGAACACCCCCTGGAAAAGAATGATCTTCAAGCTGTGACCTTTAGCCTTAAGCTATAGGAAAAAGCATGCTCTTGTAATGGAAGTAAAATAATGTGATCTACTTGGCTTCCTGCCTAGTCACACTGGTCTGTTTTAATAGAAAGCTATGAAATAAATGAACCTGTGATTTAATGGGTCTGACATACTATACTTTCCTTCTTTCTGAAAGAAATAAGGAAGAAAATGGTGATATTATAGAAGTGCTATTATAAAGGACTGACCTACAGTCCAGAAATACACCGAGAACAAACAATACTATAGCAAGTTTAACATCATTCTATATTTTAAACAATCTGTGGTCAAAACTGCCACTGTAGTATGATCATTCAGCACCAAAGAAGACATGAGCAAGTGACAACAAAGATAAAAAAGGGATAAGATATACAACGAAAATAATGACATTTGAATAGTATTATGAAAAAATTGTTTGTCAGTCAAGAAGGCTCAGAGAGCCTCATGAAAAAAACATACACCTTCTGGTGTGCTCACAAGCAAAATTACAGTTCTCAAAAGAGCTACACAGCTTCTGCTTAACACTAGACTAGATGGAAGGATCTGAAGACTGCCAAGTTACCTTGTCTCAATAAGCACTGAAGATTTTCCTTCTAGTCTTGAAGAGCTGTGCCACTATGTTGAGAAAACCAGACAGTTTCATGCAAAGAATCGCCATTCAAAGCCAAACTTAAAAAAACTTAAGCAATTTGGCTTTTAATATAGCCTAGTCTCAGATATTACAAAGATACTATACTAGGGAGCCTTCTGCATTACAGAGGACAATAACAGCCAAAATAATATTTTGACACAAACAGCCTTAAGATGTATGCTTCCTCAAAAGTTAGTAGGAGAAAGATAAACTCCTTATGCCTTTAATTGCATGAAGGATGTGAGGAAACCACTGAAGTATATAGAGGTAATTACCAGGAGTATGGCTGAGAAGACAGTGATTTCATTAATGTTTTAACTGAAGATTAAGAACTGGCAGAGTAGAGGGTAACAAACCATGAACAGCTATCATCATGGGCTGAGAAGGTATTAGGATATTTAACTTTTTTTTTTTTTTCATAAAACTAGTTGGGGTTGAGGTTCACACAGTAACAAAAGTCTATATGAGCAAATGTGTAACATCCTCATCTCATCTCAGTCACACAGACTGTAGGAAACACCACATGTTGTGATTGCTGACTCTGCTGCATGGAGTAGATAATTCATAGAGAGAACAGAGAGATTTATCAAGGAAATGCAGATTTCCTAATGTGCTTTTAGCAGGGCTTTAATCCAAAATCTACTTTAGCAAATAAGAATGCTAAAAAGACAGGGCAGCGTGTATTTTAAATCATTAAAGAGACCAGGAAAAAGATAACCAATGGTATTATGGTGTAAGCAGAGATAGATTTCAACACTAGAAAGGTTAGTTTCAACTTGAAATACCAAAATGAGGAATTAATTCATTACTGTTGCAGACGAATAATTCAGATATGGATAATGTCATTGCTGACATAGTACACCTAAAATCAAATAGATTTTGATCAATATCTTAGAGATGTTCAAGAAGCATGAATAAAAGTGGGTGATCTACCCCCAAAGACAAATTCCAAACATTTTATTCATTCTATGGGGACAACAAGAATGGTTATTAAACAATGAAATACAAAAAATTTATCCAATTCTATTCCTACTGTAAGCAAGGCCATACTTTGAAGAACTGGGATTTCAGTAAAATCAGACACCAAAAAGGTGGGTTTTTTTCTTTGTTTGTTTTTCAGGAAAAGATATTAAAGATGTCAATTTAATTTTGTTTATTTTTACCTCTTGTTCAGCTCCTTCGTAATTAGAAGACAGTTTCCCTTGTCAGGCAAAGTATGATGTGGAAGCCTAATGATGTCAACCCCCAAAGCATCATTAAGTTACTTGATGGAGGATATGATTTATGTATGTTATAGAACTATTTACTCCAGGGAACATTTTTAAATCAGCAAGAACAAAATTTTGTTCTCTGGTAAACAGCAATGTAATGATGACAGGCTATTAGTTTTGGGTGGATGATGTTTGATTTCCTGGAGTTGCAAAGACACTCTGCTTTTGTCCTAATGGCATTATATATTTTTGTGATGGAAATAATTAATGAATGTGCAACTTAGGCATTACTATGCTAGTGAACATGGGAGAGTTATACCCTTACATGCTAAAAACAGATTCCTTACTTCTTTTTAATGATATGTTAAGGCTGTTCCATTTTTAGGTCCTGAAGATGTTGAAAATATAGACAATTCTTGACAATTTTCAGTAAAATAGAGATTCTAAAACAGAAACAGTAACACACTACTATGAAAGTTCTGAAACAGAAAAGTGAAAGAGAACATATGCAAAACTTTAGTAAATTCCTTTTTTTACCTCTACCAGGTCATGCAGGAAGAGCTAGAGTTGCTCACTTCATCTCATAGGCTATAAGTCACACTTTTCATTTTTTATTACTCTAGAGGTTTCTCCCCCCTTGTCAGGCTGTTTTGCATTTGCCAGTAACGGAAGGAGTTTCTAGTTCAGAAAGCAGTGCTGTCAGCAGCTGAGGTTACAGAGGGAAGACAAGCATTGCATCAATAACTGCTGTAAAATATCCAGGATGAGTAAAGCTCAGAATAAAAGCCTTAAGTCTTTAAAACTGACTAATAGATTCCTCCTACCCTCTTTGGCTTAATTGTATAAAAATTCTTTGGTTTGCTTAAAAAAACAAAAAACAACTCAGTGTAATGTTATGTTTAGAGATAACCAATGAAGTCTTGTGTGAGACACAAGACACCTGCAGAATTAATTTTGAAAAAAAATTAAGTAGAAATAATGACAAAGTACTGGGCACAAAGATATTCTTTATAAAACAGTAATGATGTTGTAGAAAAGAATTCAGTTACATTTGCATTTTGTCATTTCACTCCTTTATCAAACAGATGATAATGGAAATAGCCTTAAGTACAAAGGAAATGAAATTGCTGAAGGCATCCAGAAGCATTTTTCTAACCTAATGCTGCTCTGGAAGCAAGTTGAACCTATATAGAGTTTTATGATGAAGTAATTATTATAATTTATATTCTTTCTTACAGGTAAACCTGTAGCCAAATGCTTCCAATCTCTTGGATCCAATTATCTCATGATAATCATGGCATTTGGTGGTGTATTTGTTTTTATTCAAAATAAAATTCTCAATAGTAAAAAAGATACTTTCTGATTGTAGGGCAACTTGCAGATAATTTTTTTTTTCTGGTGAATTACTATTTGGGATGTGTAGTCCTCCCTGACAGGTGTAGATAACCTTCCAGCAGTCAAAAATGACGAGTAACTCAAACCATCCTTAAGAGAAAACCCAAACTTATTCCTTGAAAAGAAAAATTACTTCAGATCTATTAACTCCAAGTGGATCAGAGGGCAGGTGGAAGGGTGATCAGGGAACTTGGAACCACTAAGGAATTTGCTGGACTTTTCACATCAGTGAATCTGTCTGTCAATAAGAAAATTTTCAACAACACTATTAATATGCCAACTTAGAAAACTTCTGCCATTAGATACTGAATTTCAATATGACCCACTGTACCCTACCATGTCAAGAGGTAAAAGACTGTAAACTGGGAAACTGTCAGTGTAAGATTTCTACTCTGCTCCATAGTGAAATGTGGCAACATATTACAGAGAATAATTTCTGCATTGTAGGCAACTGAAATAAGTTTACAGACAAGTGAAATAAGTTTACAGAACCAATTACACAAAGTCCCAGATGTCTAAAGAAGTAGTGGAGTGTAAAGAATGCTAATTTGTAATCTGAATAAACAATATCATCAGGCATTGCACTGAAATTCACAGGTACCTGAGGGGATATCTGTTTAAAAGCTTCATGAACAATTCCAAAAAAACTAGTGACATATGCATTTCCCCATTTCCCAACAAAGAACAGGTTACACTATAGTGACTATTTATTTTAAATTTCAAATATCTTTGTAGTGAGCTACATTGCTGAGTGTATTTCAGATGTGTTTCCTTAGAGAGTAGATGTTTAGGTATCTGGATTAACAAAAGCAGAATATAGAGATTTGAACCTAGAAATGTCAGCTGTTACCATGAGGCTGGTGAGACACTGGGACAGGATGCCTGGAGAGGTGGTGGAGGCTCCATCCCTGGAGACATTCAAGGCCAGGCTCGCTGAGGCTCTGAGCAACCTGATCTCATGCAGGATGTACCTGCTCATGGCAGATAGGTTGGACCAGATGGCCTTTGAAGGTCTCTTCCAACCCTATGGTTCTATGGTTTTAAATCTTTTGAGAATGTGGGTTGTCCAATTCACTTCAAAAAAGACTTGACTTCATGAGACTTCTAGAGTGAGGTGTCCCTGCTCATGGCACAGAGGTTGTCCCCTCCAACCCAAACTATTCTATGATTCTATAAAACATTTAAAACTATTCTTAGTCTGCAAGAATTTATAATGTTGTATTATCCCATTATAATCACAGAAACACAAACAAAAAGCCACGGAAAGCAGCATTTTCCCAGTAAAAGGTACGAATTTACTTATAACTTGACCTTTCATATATGCTTGGCTTCTAACACTCATTCCCACAGTAATGAGTTTAAATGCAGAGTTCTGGTACCTGGCAAATGGATATAAAAGATAATACAAAATTTACTGACAGCATCATCACATATTCCAATGATCTCACTGAATGGCTGTTTACAGAACACCACGTTGGAAATATGACTACTAATATACAAATCTTGGTCCATCATATTCTGAAAATCTTAAAAAAAAAATCTATATTCCACAGCTAACATCAGATACAACTCTGAATTAGAAAACCAAAGGGGATAAAATCAGAACATAGTTGAGTAAATAGAGTAACAGTAGTTATGTAATAGTTTTAGTTTCATGGGGGAAAACAAAAATAATAGGGTATAATAGATTTGTCAAGTGTTATGAAAACAGTGCAGTAAAATAAATTGAAATCCTTGCTGAGGTTGATGAAATTAATAATTTTTGAATAAAAACCCTACTCTGAACAGAGTATTTTAGCCCTTTCTCACACACTGATGTATGGGTTTATCTTTGCTCCACCCCTTGAAGCATGTTCTAGAAAGCTCCCTGCTTCCTGAAAGGCTGACTGAATCCAGGTGCATTACAGAGTAATGTGTATTCCCTTCTTCTGCCTCTCCCTTCCTCCTTTGGTGGGTTTAGTGAGTTTTTCTGTTGTGTTCTACAGATATGCAAATTTCTTCCTTTTCCCCTCATAGATACAGTGGGTTTTGATTAATGAATTCTAGTGCCTGAGAAGTCATATAAAGACAGCTGTCAAACTTTTAATGATGGTGACTTAGATGTGCATAATATAAAATGAACATTCTTCTTACTGCAGAGGCAGTCTACTGATGCCATTCTTTAAGTAAAGACAGACAACCATTAAACAAATGAAAGCAGCTGCTTTTTGAATGAGATATGTACACTGCTAAGCAACAGATTATGATAAAGAAAAATGTATTTGGCTACAGCACAAAGTCATGAAATACCTATGAAACCCATAAAGCATAATTAACAGTATATTGTGGATTTGTGAATCTGCTAAAACATATATATGCTAGTCATAATTTAAATGAAACTGAGCAGGTCTATTTTCAAAAGCTCTTCTTCACATGCACCATAATGACAGGTGAATTATTTCAATGCGCTGGTGAAACAACAAACATTTTCTGAATGTATTTTTGAGGTAGTTAACATGAGGTGATTCACAAGAAATCCTTTGTTTGTGGTACATAGATGAACATTAAAAAATAATCTGTCTGGCAAAGAATATTGTTTATAGCAAGATGTTTAGCAAAGGTCATCTCTTTGACTAAAATGTGAGAAACTGAAGAGTTTTAACAAAAAGAAATAAGGTCTGGATTTGTCTACAGTAAGAAAGCACATGATAAGGCAGGCTATGAATTAGTTATAGAATGACTAATTTCACTCATGTAGATAGCTGCAGCACTAGAGTGCACTCCTGGCAAAAAACTAAAAATATTTGCTGGTGGGGAATATGCAATGAATACTAAATTCACAGCTCTGTACAGCTTCTGCCCAGACAAGCCTTCACTTCATCTGAAGTTCCAAAGTTACACTATTTATTCAAAAAGTCTTTCTCAATTTGTGCATCAGGACAGAATACTTAAAAATATGTCATTGCACAATCTGCAGCATGTTCTAGCAGGAATATGTAGTGCTTTGAAGAACCCAAGCAGAAGTAGATTCTCCATTAAGGTGCTTTTTTCAATACCACTGAGTATATCCACCCAGCATAGGTTGGCATTTTCTCTCACCTATCAACAAATTACCATAATTCAAATTCATATCTTTCCACAAGCTCAGATAATGAGCCATCCAAAAATCAGACTGTTTGACTATAAATGAATCGTTGTCAATTCACACAGTGGAAGAATCTGCCTTTTCTCCTCTTTACTCTTTTGTACCATTTCTCAGCTACATCAAGAGCTTTTCAATACTTTCAGTAAGTACTTTACGTTTTGAGAAGGGCTTTGAATACACTAAACATGCAGAGAGTGACCTACTCAATTGGAAATAACCAATCGATTTGATGCAGGGTGAAAGATTTTTAATTAAAATACATGTTTTCCAGGATATAAAATTAACAGATTGCACTCACCAGGGGAGCTCTGTATGTTCCTCTTAAATTGGAGACTATTTAATTTATCAATGACACAAAGAGAGAGGAAGCCCTAGAACCTATCTTTAATCTTCCTTTTATGTTGCAAAAAATTAATAAGAGATGATGGGTCATGAATAATTTTTCTTCATTTTTATCTTATAAAAATAATGAATAGTAAATATAACTTATCCAAATAGCTTAATTTCCCAGAAGACTGGAATATTTCTCTTCTTTACAGCACCTTCTTAGAATCATAGAACGGTTTGAGTTGGAAAGGACCTTAAAGATCATCTAGTTCCAATCCCCCTGAAGAACAAGTTCAGTCCTAGGTACTGGGCTGAAAGATGATTAAAACCAAAGCACAGAAACAGGATGAATAGGAAAAGTGGTTTTCCACTTAATTGTAGGGTGGAAATTTCTGGGTCTAACCCAGAAATTCCTAATCCCTGTAGCTGAACTAATGAGGACAAGCCTCAGGGAAAAAGGTTCATGAGTTTTATGGAAACAAGAAACAACATCTGCACATAATATTAAGGCAAAGAACACAATTTAAACTTTTTAGAAAGTGATGAAAATCTGCCAGCTGTAAAGCAGAATGTAACATAAACAACCAGGTTGTAAAGCAATTTAGAAATTCAAGTGATGTAATTATCATTATAATTCATGTAACAGAGGCAAGTGATAATGGTATCATGAGGCATGACTTTTTTATTAGCATAATTTTCTTCTTAATGCTACCATTATGGGTTTCTTATGTTGACAAATGACTGCTGCCCATTCCTACACATGCTACCCTCTACCTTAGACAAATTATTTTATGCTTGTGTTCTAATTAAAAAAATCAAAACCACCAACCCAAACAACCCTTTTCATTTTCTTCCTAATTGCTTTGTTTTCTGTATTAATTTATGCCACATTTACTGGTAGCTACAGGTAGTTGAATTAAATTTTGTTAATATCAACTTAAAATATTAATTCTTATTTTTCCCAATCAATCTGGATAAAGGCTCTACTATAACTGCATAATTTCTGTATGAGGAAAATAAACTAGAAATAGTTTTCAGACCAAGAAATTAATGATAAAAAAGTCATGTAGCTCAAAGTTTCCTGTAACTGTTAAATTAATTCTATTTAGCTATTCCACAGCAGAGCATTTCTGAAAACTGTGACAATGCTGTTTAAAACTTAAAGATATCATCACAGATCTACAGAGACTAAATCTAGATCTTAAAAACTGAGTTTTAGTATAAAAGACAATGTAACAATCTGAGCCAACATTTTGGACTATGAGATTCCCACAGTCTTGGGGATTTGATCCTTACTGAGCTATCTTCCATAGTAACCATGGAGGCTTGGAGCTAAACCTCCTGTCAAGTTTACCTCTAAGTCTCCCTGACTTCTGCTTCAGCAGATCCTAACATCTTCAGTGAGACATCAGCCATAGCCATAAAGACATTTTCATCATAGTAACTTTCCAGTTGGTTGCCTATGAACAAACATACTGTGGTAACAACTACTTCCACGACAATCTCATATATTATTTAAATAAAGTAGCTGTTCAGGCAGTCCAACAGCAAGCACAGCAGTCTACCCCTCCTTGGTCCTAAATAGGAAATTATTTACCAGTCAACACAGCCACACAGTAAGTAAAATGAAAATCTATCAAAACGTTCACCCTTTTGCAATTCTTTAAGCAAAGGAATTTAGGAGCTTCTTCACTTTACAAGTAATGAAGTACTTGCTGTTTATAGACAAAGCAAATGACCTAGAAGTAGTGCAGGTGCTAACAGCAGCTGGCAAAGTCATTTTTCAAAATAGGGCAACTCCAGGCATAGAAACCAGAAAAATCTCCACCTTGCACAGCTGGGGAACTGACTCATCACAACAGATTCCTCTGAACACTTCTGTGAAAGATGAGTGTGCTGACTGGAATATTTGACACAAAAATATTCCTGACGAAAAACAAAATATTTCTTTAATGAGAGCATGACATGGACAACAGATTACAGATTTTAAATTAAGGAACAAAATATTTTTGACAAGAGTTTTAAATTTCTGTTCTGAAAAAGAATTTCACTTGCAGCAAATGAAAGTGGAACGTGCTGGCTTTTACTTTTTGGATACTCAAATGGTGTGACAAAAAAATTCTGTTTGTAGAATATAAAATGAAAAGATTATTATCTTCAAATAAAAATAAGTCCCCAAAGCCTGTAACACCTTGATGTTTCTGAGAAGAAAAAAAATGCAATATTTGACACCTGATTATTTAATACACAAAATATAGAATAATATTTCCATATTCTCCATTCTTGAATGAGGTTTCTTGATAATTCATTATGGTTTGTTTATGGATTCACCAATTCACATTACCTGAAAGCTTTTCTTAAATTAACTGCTGCTGCTATAGAGCACAAAAATAAACATCTGTTAACAAGTACTGAAAAAAATTACACTGAAAATTTCTATTTCTTCTTTTCCTTGTGAAGAGAAAGCAAGCTCATGGAAAAAGACAATCAAAAGAATAATAGTTTGCCCTTTATCCTCTCAAATCAATAGGTTAATCAAAAGAATCTTAAATTACATGACATTGGAATGCCCTACAGAAATGAGCCACTCCAAGATCTATGCTATGCTAAGATAACCTTAGAGAGGGCATTAGATATAGTGTACATCTAATTTTACAGAGTACAAAATTGATTGTTTCTGTTTAAAGGAAATGAATTTAGGCTAAATGAACAGAGAGCTAGCACAAAAAAAGTCTATAAAATATGACTTTGCTCTACCAAAAACCATCTCCCAAGCACTGAAATTAATGAACATAAACTTGATATAACATTAACGTATTTTAAAATGATGCCATCACACTAATTTCAAAAGGGAAAAAAAAAAGCAACTAAACCAATTGAGAAAGTAATCTGAAAAGAAGCTCCCTTCTCAAAATCAGTAATGGAAAGCCATCAATAGATTTGTTCTTATCTTGCAGAAAATAAGGCATTAATGAATTGAGAAAAACTCCTCTAAAGCAAACATGCACACACCTAGCTGCTGACAGAAAATATCAGAGCAAAACCAAGCACCTGCACATTTTAAGACTCCCAAATGTAAGCTTATTTCAAGAGATAAAAACCCAAAAAGTCACCAAAGTCCCTTTAAATTAAAACAGCACATAGGCATGCATCTGTAGGGTTCTATACAATAAATAGCTACTCAAAGAAATTAAAACCGTATTGTTTGGGTATGAATCACTGGTTATTGGTTTGGATGCAGTATGTGTATATGTAGATATATATATGGTATTTTCCTGCCCAAAATATTGCTAACCCAACAGATTCTGCTGTCCCAAACCTATAGGAAGAGACCATAAAGACCAGGGCTATCTTCCCTCACCAGGAGCTTTATAAGGAGCCTGACAGACATTTCAGATGTTCCTGCAGAACAGAATCCTCTGTGATTTCTGTGGATAAGTCCTGTGACTATTTACAACTTCATGGCAACTTCTGACAGGAGCAACTTGATTTATTTTCCTGAAATGAGTCTGATAAGATTTCTTTCAACTTTTTACTCTCATGTATTTAATATAGGCAAGGGCTTTTCCCCTGCTCATGTTTTTCAAGACAAATACTGGGATAGCCAGCTATACCTGTAGAATATTCAATTTTTATAATCTTTTTTTCTACTTTTCCATTTTAAAATTACTAACCTAAATACAACTAAGCCATGACCACTAGCTCACAGTACTGGATGTGACTGAATGACCACAGGTTTTACCCCAGTTTCAAAAAGCCACTCTTCATAAACTGGCAGAATAAAGCCCTTCTGGAAATTAGTTCAGCCTTGAGAAGATTTGCCAATAGACTAACATTAAAGGACTGGCTTTTGCTGCATTTTATGAGACCCCAGGTTACAATTAACTATTGCTGTAGTGTAAGTTTGAACAACATAGAAAACTCTACTACACTCACACCTCTTCAACAGAGGCAAACAAAAAGTATGAAAAGTCAGATCACAAGTTGCTTTCACTGCAAATAAACAAAAAATAAATGGCAATATCTGGATTAGAAAATAATCAGCTGCTTCTACACAAGTGATGAAGCTACTCTTATTGTGCCTCCAATAAAACATATTACCTTCAACAAGGCTGAGACAAGGAATACTGGATGCCAATGCCTCAGGTCCTAAGTCATGGTAAAAAGAACTAGTGAGGTGAATGGTCTTTATCACAAAGCAATCAGTAATAAATACAGCATGCACTATCATGCAGTGTCATAAATAAAATACATCTAGTCACAACATTTGAAAATGGGCACAGATATCTAAATTCAGTGAGAGCATCATTTGAATTGGAATCTCTTGTCTATTACCACAACGTGATGGTAGACACAATATCTAGCACATCCTGATTTACACTGCTATAAATCAAACCACAATCACAGTCTGGGCATACTTTTTTGTGTCAAAAGCTGGCATTTCCACATAATTACTGTCCCTAATAGAACCAACTTATTTTTTAGAATTCTTTGCATTGTAGTTTTCACTTCCACTGATTTAGCTATGCAATTACTTTCCAGCAGTGGCAACAGCAAATATGCTTTCTCCTTGCTATGGAGACAGGATTTGTTTTGTCAGTAACAGTAATTGCCTGTGTCACCGAGATTGTCAACAACCAAAGGCCCCCCCCAGAAAAACCAAAAACAAAAAAAACCAAACAAACCAGAAAGAAATGGTGCAAAAAGATTCAGTTCAAGAACTTGTCCCTCAAAAAACCCACATGATAGGGCTATCACACATCAAGTATCACATATCAAGTGAAACATCAAATACTGGAAGAATAAAATGAAATGTTTCATAATTTTGACTTAAGGAGTTCATTTTGAGAGTGGAGAAAGCACAAGAGAAAGAGTATTTTAAATGTAATTCATTTCCAGAGCCACTGCTGAGCCACGGGAGGCATGAGAATTCCCCAGATGCAGCAGAGAATCGACCCACATCCACCCCACACACTCTCCAAAAAAAGAAGTATTTCTGGGGGGGTGTATTTTGAAATGCATTTTTAAAGAGATTGAGGTTAGTCTATGCTGGATACTAGATGTGAGATTGAGGCACACTGTGAGAAGCTCTAATTGAAAGTACATTTTCAATTATTTTCTTCAGGCACTGGCAATAAGCTGGTCAGGGCAACACCAAACTCATTATGAGCTAATTTATATTGCTCCACTCTGTGTAGCTGTACTTTGTCTGAAACAGTCACCTCAGCTGAAAATTTGTATATTATAGTGCATCTCTCCAACAGTACTTTATGTTTTAGGGTTACAATTGTAATTGTTTCAAATTCAGTGCTGCTAATCAGTAATACAGATTAAATTTCTAAGAGTTTTCTAAGAGTTACATCTAATTAAAAGCAATCAGCTGAAGTTTAAATCAAGACCTTACATACTGAATACACATTCCTATATTATCAATAGTCCTTCTACCCCAAATTATATTCAATTCATGAAAAAAAAAAGAAAAAAAGGGCAACAAAACCAAAGCAAATTATATTTTCCTACTGGAGCATGAAACCAAATGTTTTTCACTCAAGGACACATCACACAAGCAAAAGAATGGATCAAGTCATTATTGTTTTACATTTATCTATTAATTGCAAATGCAGTAAGAACTAAACACTACAGAAGCCCTTATCTTGCTAAATGCAAAATAAGTTTTCAGCACTTAAACAGGTATTTAAAACAGAATCTGAACTCCAAGCCAAAATTGCAAGCTCTAGTTCAGCAGCCACTGAAGACTTAGTAAAAGTAAAATCACTTCAGATACGTCCTAAATATCTCCCTGCACCTAAAATTCTACTTCCAGATAACCTTTTAATTCTTGACATTACTTAACAACTCAGCGCTTAAAACTGGTTGGGTTCTATCAATCTGTCACCCAAAATTACTCTACAATTCTTTAATTGTTCAAAAAATTGCTTCAGTTGGTAAAATCTCTCAGAAATTTCTGTCAGGGGATGGTTCTAAACATTACACTACAGATGTAAGCATGCAATTGTAAACTTTCTTTTTCTGCTTCTCAAGAAATCTTTTAAAAATATATGTTCCTTCTTCAAAGGTGTACAGCTATAAGAGAGAAAAACTGCAGTTCAACTGATCTTGCAAGCTTCACAGAGAAGTTCCAAACATATTGTTTAAAAGAGTAATTTTTCTACTGCCCCTTCAAAGAAATTTTCTTCCAAGTGTCTACTTCAGGATATAGATAAAGATTCCAAAGATTTGGCTGGAAACAGATGATATTGTGCTGGGGTGTGACATTATATTTCAGGCTTCACTATTTTGTTTTTTAAATCTTTCTCTTCTTTCTCAGTGCTTTTCTGGTCAGCACAAAGTCCTTCTATCAGAGCATACTTTCAAAGCACTTAAAAATCAAATACCTAACACTAAGGACTCTACATGAATCATTATGCTGGATATAAGAAATTCCTTATGGTGAGGGTGGTGAGACACTGGAACAGGCTGTCCAGAGAGGTTGTGGAGGTGTTTAAGGCCAAGCTGGACAAGGCACTGAGCAACCTGGTCTAGTGGGAGATGTCCCAGCCCAAGGCAGGGAGGTTGGAACTAGATGGTCTTTAAGGTCCCTTCCAACCCAAACTATTCTATCATTCTATGAATATGAAAAAAAAATTCAGATTTAGGTGCTGCTAATAGATTTAAGTAGTTGTTTCTTTCTCTGCTAAAAATAAATTATTCTAGCTCAGTTTTTTCTATTTTCAATCTTATTACTAGAGATAGCTACAGAATCTACTCAGGAATGATTGATATCTTCTCTTTCTTTTTAAGTGCTAAGCAAGGTGTTTTAATGAGCCTAAATCCTTTATACCTCATGGGAACAATCTACAGATTCTAATAAGAACTAGCAAAGAAAGAGGATGATTAGCATCAAATATACACCTGTTTATTACTGATAAGTACATCACATTTAAAAGTCTCAAGGACTTAATCAACATGAAGAGAGTTTCTGAGGGAAAAGACAGGGAAAATTGATACCATTTTTTCCTCTCTATGAGAAAATATAAGGTTTCTTGGCAAATGGACAAATAATATTCTAATTTGTGAAGATAGTTTACAAGAATTCAGTAGGGAGGATCACATCTTAGTGAGCATATTACACACAGTGTGCCAGAAAAAATAAAGATGATGAACACTGATCTACCAAAACAGTTTTCTAAGTTGGAAGAAATACACACTGTTTACAAAAATCAACATTTGAATATCAGCACAATCCACCTTATAGGAATAACCCTGGAGGTTTCCCCCAGGTGTTTCCCTGTGGACTCTGACTACCTCAGGAGCCCCTGTCTTTTCTCTGTAAGCTGTTGTCTGGGATACAGTGCCCTCTGAATGCCTCTAGGGAACAGGTCCTTGCTACTGCTCTCTTCCTCTAACCCTGAGGTGTTGTCACAGACAAGCCCTGCTATTGTAACCCCTTTCTAGTTTAAAACCTTTCCATAAGCCTCACAATCTCTTGGGGAAAGACCCTGTTCCCCCTCTGAGACGGGTGTCTCCCATTTGATATCAGCAAGAATCATCACCAAACCTTATCTCCAAGCACTATGCCTATTTAAGATCTGGGTAGACTCAGTATTTAGAGATATGGTTTAGTGATGTTTCCTGTCAGTTAAGTGAATTGCTGGAGCCCTTCCAATCAAAGTGACTGTGATTCCAAGCCCAGTGTTGTGAAGGCCAAAAAAGGTGTCATGAGCAATAACCCACTGTGAGAAAGTATCATATCTGGAAGAAAAAAACCCATGAAACTGGCTTACAAGGGAAAGAGTACTATATATCAAATATTCATTGTGCTCCTAATTAACATTCATTCCTAGTCTCTCCAAAGTAACAAAGGAACATGGCAAATGGAAAAAAATTACAGGAACAGCAATATTTAACATATACATATGACTTTGCTCACCAAACTCATTATTTTCTGGTTTTTTCAGGCTATTAGCAGCATGCCAAGAAAAATAGCTTCTGTGTGTGGTCATTTCTATGCATTAGTATATTTTGTAATTTTCTGAGGAACCATTTCAAACCAGTACAGCAAATGCTAGAGGCAACACTAGGCTATCTATGATTTTTTCCAACTGAATGACTTTACTGTATGATTCCAATAACTGTCAGTTATACCTAATAGCAGAAGAACTGTTCCATTTATTAGATTCTGCTTATTTCATTAATCCAGTCCATGTTCCAGACTACCTCCCAGTGTTACAGTTTGCCTTTCCCCCATATATCATTCTGAAATGTCTAGTAGGGAGCAGCAAATCAAACTTATTCCTCTATTCACTCTAAGTAAACAACAGAATTCATTAGTTACTTCATGGATGCTTTTCAAATGGTTGGCATTTCATTTAAAGCAGGCTACTATGATCTCTTTTACAAAGGTCCATGCAATAGTTTTATAAATTTATTCAGAAATAGTCTTTTCTCATGTCCCCATTGGTGTATCAACACACCATTTGCATGGCTGCTTTTCCTCAGTACTGCCACATTGTTCTCAGGCATCAGAAGACCACCAAAAATGAGAAAGCAAAAAAATGTGACAGAAGTCACTTGCAAAATATACTGGCAATCTGCATATGAGCAGAATATCAACATTTGAGAAACCTTGATATTTTGACACTAAAATATTAGCTTAATATTTCTGTATAGCACTTTCCTTCACTTAGTAGCATCCTTCTGCTGTCCCAAACTCAGCTAGTGCTGGAGATGGTCAATGAAGATAAAGCAGAAGCTTTCAAATAAGACATAGATCTGCAGTCCACCTTGGCTATAGTGGAAGCATGAGAGAGTTAACTGGGAGGAGTACAAAATGTCTGAGTAACAAGGGAAAAGATTAGGAAAGCTAAAGTGGAGGTGGAATTAAAGCTGGTCAGGGACATAAAGGGAAATAAGAAAAACTTTTACAAATATGTCAATGAAAAGAGGAAGACTAGGGAAGACGTGGGCCCTTTCAAAAAGACACCGGAGAGCTGGTCACAGGGGGTTTGGAGAAGGCTGAGGTACTCAACAACTTCTTTGCCTCAGTCTTCACTGGTACAGCCTCTGATTCCACAACTGAAGTCTTGAAGAATGTGGCCGTATACCAGGGGAAGCAAGATCCACCCACTGTGTGTGAAAAGCAGGTTCGTGAACACCTGAGAAACTTGGAGGTGCACAAGTCCATGGGACCTGATGAGATCCACCCACAGGTCCTTAGAGAACTGGCAGATGAACTTATCATATTTGAAAGGTCATGGCAGACTGGCGAAGTTCCCACTGACTGGAGAAAAGGGAACATAATCCCCCTATTTAAAAAAGGAAAGAAAGAAGACTCAGGAAACTACAGGCCAGTCAGTCTCACCTCTGTGCCTGGCAAAGTCATGGAGCAGATCCTCCTAGAAGTACTGCAAAAACACATGGAGGATGACACAGAGGTGATTGGAGGCAACCAACATGGTTTCACCAGGGGCAAATCATGCCTGATGTTTAAGACCAGGCTGGACAAGGCACTGGGCACCCTGATAATTGATTCTATGATTCTAGTCTCCAAGACACTTGCTTGCATGCCTCAATGAACAGTGACATGAAGGACTGAGATTCTCTACTGTGGCTGTAAGAACAATCAAGGAACTATAGTTCTTTCAAGAAACCTTGTATCATTGAGACAAAATACACCCACAAGGCAATGAGAATGTGCTTATTAGTAATAGGACAGTTTTCAATATAGCAGGTGAGCCCTTACTAGGAATATTTCCCAAATCCAGTTTATCTGCACTTGCCAGGTTGCTGCCTTTGTTTTGTCTTTACTTGGTTTTCTGCTTTGGCAGAAAATTTAAGCCTCCAAATTCTGTATGTTATGAATAAAGAACATGTAGATGTGTTAGGAACAAGAAAGGTGAGAAAAGGTAACATAAAAACGAAATACAATATATCTGTTAATTTATCTACTAGTTATTAGGAGTTAAGTGTGAAGTATCAATAGTGACATAACATCACTAGTAGAAATTTAATTTTTTAAATCAAAGTAGACTCAAGAGTTAGAAACATAAGTACTTAAGAATATATTGGACAAAAAAGATACACATATAATGAAAACAACATATATAAGTGATAGAACAACTCCTATAAATGATAAAAGTGGTGGTTTGAATGGTCCCTGGGTTGACATTGACTAAGTATACATGGAAGATCTTTTCCTCTCATCTGCCTTTGAGTCAACAAACTTCAATCTCCCCCATACTGCTTCCTTTGGCTATTCTGTAGCTGCTCAGCAGTAAGTGACTGAGTAGTTTCAAATCCTGAATGTATGAAAAGGAACCTGGCCAGGAAGACAAGTTCCTAAGGAAGAAAGAATGAACAGAAAAGCATGTGTACAAAACAAGGGGATTCTGTAGTCATATACATATCTATAATAATATTTTTTTGAGATATAATACATATACATATATCTCAAGGCACGTTCCCATGAGGCTCACTAGCAACATGTGGCCACCCCTTGCTGACAGCCTCCAATTCTTGTTTTCATCAATACATGGCAACTTGCAATTTCCCGAGTCAAGCTTAAGCCTGCATGGCCATATGTCATTAGGTGGAGGGAAATCTATACTGGCAATTTGAAGAGCATCTAATACTTTGAAATACTTTGACAGGTCTTTTCATGTGAAAGGGAATGCAGTTATCTCTGGAACTGGTAAAATCATTCCAAGTAGTGGAAGTTTTGGGCTAGCTGTCAAATGGTTTGGAGTAAACACAAAGACAGACAATTTTAATTTGAAAAGCTCAATTCCCCATGCAGGTTTGAACATTGCCTTTTCTCTTAAGAGGGTGCAGGGGAAGCTTGTTTATGAAATCCTGTTGTATTAGTCTGAGATGGCAGAAGTACCAGAGTACTTGCAGAGATTTCATTCAATTTGGCTTTGATTTAGCTAACCCCTACTGAGTCACGTATACAAGCTCTAAAAATGACTAAATCCTTGAAAACTCAAATAGAGCTGACGCTGTGAATCAGAATCTATTTTGTCCATCTTACTGGAGGTGATTACATCTGGTAATACATCTTTCTACCTCTATGTCTAGAATGCTCCAGGCATTGCCACTGTGGTATGGCATGCTTCAGAATATATGTATGCATATATGCAGTCTCACTGTTTAAGAAACTCATGAAAAACCACTAATTTTCACATATTTTTCTTTAAGTTCAGAGATTTAGGAAGGGAAACAAATGTTTACTAGTTTCAAATATTAGTTAATGCTGAAAATTAAAGATTATTCTTTAAAACTATTGTCTTGCAGATTATAATGATAACTGAAACCATCAGGTATGGTGCTCTGATGTTTCACATTCAGGGTATTCACTTATTAGAAGGACTGAAGGCTAAGGAATTGCACATTTACTACCACAGGAAATGGTAAATACCTTTTTACAAAAAAAAAAGAAATTCCATATTTAAATATTTGCATAGGTTTTGGCAAAAATTCATCATTAAAAAGAGAAAGTTTTCAAGTTTTCTTCCTTCAGCTTGAAAATATATTATCAAAGACAGATATTTAAATTATTTAACTATAAAAACTGTGTTAGTAGCAAAAATACTTTTCTCTGCTACTGCAGTCAGCTGTATGAAAAATACCTTGCTTTAATTACATTTTTTAGCTGCTATACAATCAATTCTGTCATTCTATCATTAGTCACATGTGACCACTCTGCACAACCGAAGGTCAAACATTTCACAGAGCCTGCCTAGTTACAAGTGAGACTATCACAATTAGTAGGCAGAAAGGGCCCTTTTTCTTATTTTCATAATCTCAGAGACAAATAACCATCCATGTACCCAGGAGCAAGCAGTGAAAGGAATTAATGGGTCTGAAATGACAGAGCAAGTTCTATTTACAATAACTAAAACTATACAAACTAGCAGATGTTTGACTCTTCTTGTCTATCTTTCATCCTTGAGAATGTACCTTTCTGAATTACTGAACAGATACACTACACTACTAGTGACAACTATATGTAGAGAATAAAGGAAATTTTCTTTGTACCACATACTTGTGAGTAACCAGCAGAGATCAACAGAATCCCAGATGTGTGGGTAATGTGAAATGCATAGTCTGTATATGAGGAAAAATTTTAACATCTGCACAGCAGTCAAAAAGCATCAAAAATGGTTCACAAATATTTCATCAAGAAAATCAGGGAAAGTTAAAGAAAACAGACCTCCAAAAGATTTCTGTCAAGTCTAGTGCCTTACACAGATTAATACTGAATATCATTCTCCAGGCAAAAGAGAAGACATACTTTCAGAAATTCAGTTTTAGGAAGCCTTTAAATACAGTTTGACTCTTGACCAAACCTTATATCAAAATATTTGACCTGTTTTTCTAATCAATCCCAGTTTTCTGCACGTTCTTGTTGAGTTTTTAGGGAAGTCTTAAAAAACACAACTCTGGATGCAGGATCCAAAAATCACAGACCATCTCTTCCTCATCATGTGTGAAACAGCATTGTCACTGGGAAAGAGGCCACCTTTTGATCATTCACTTTTTTTTTTTCTTAGTGAAGCTCTGTTTCTACAAACCAGAGTCTTCACTATTTGTTCTTAATTTGGCTTTCTTGTAGAACTGATATTTAGTTTAGGTAGCTGTTTGTAAGAACAAGAATAAAAGCTGCTGAATTACACTACAGGGCCCTTCAAAATAGAAATACTTTTCAGCACACAGCTGTATGACAGATAGCCACAGATACTGCAAGGTGAACATCAATGAAATATCTGAGGTTGGACTTACCATAGAATAAACCAATAACAGCATAAACAACTTAGCCAAATATGTTGGATTTTAAAGGCTTTTTAGAAAAATGTATTTTGAGAGAGCTCAAACAAGTTAAGTGTTCGGTCCTGGGTTGTAGCAGAAAGCCATTACCAGAAAATGGGGAGTGATTCACCTTTGTCAATATCAGTTTAGTGAAAAAGAATGGAAAAATCTATTTTTAAGCTGTTAAAGAACTGGATACAAATCTCACTCCAAGCCTTCTAAAGAATTCCAGAGATAACTGCACAAGAGAAGCTCGGTGTTGTGCAGAATGCTAACTGCTGCATCTGGCTTTATGTCTGTTTTATTCATCTTTTCTAGCAGAATGCACAACTAAGCCTCATACCTCTTTTAATGCTCCATCTGTTAAGGCACATTCTATAACTCTTCTGTCTAATTATGCTGACACACAGATACTGCAGCCAGTAAAAAATTAAGACTCATCATAAAACACTACTATTTTTTGTAATTAAATAAAAATAAATGGAGTTATGATTAACACTAGCATCAAAGTAAAGAGGAATCTTGCACTTCAATGGACATCCAAGTTGTTTTATCACCATTTCACAGCCAGGTGTTTGTTTTTATACTATTGGCTTCAACCCCAAGTATATAAAAATTTGTACAAAATTCACCCCTAAAATTTTCAATTTCCTTTGGAGTAAAGGTGATGGAAATCTCTCCTCCATTCCCAGATTCATGCCAAGTAGTCATTTGCTTTGTTGAGTTGATTTGTTGCCATGTAATATAATCTACTATCCTAAAGACATCCTTTCCAAGTCCCATTTCTCTCCTGCTTCTGCTTTAAAATTTTATAAGAAAACTAAGCTATCTACTATAACCTGCTGTAGAAAGAATAATATCTGTCAAATACATGCTCATATAAATTTTCACAAAACTCTTGGCCAAAGAAAAGTGTCAAAATCTTTTTTTTTTTAACTCTATTCAATAATAGAGATTAGTCAGAGGTAATTTTAAAGGGTTGTATTTATTTAGTGAAAATTGATTTTAAAATTTTAACTACATCTTTAATAGATGTATCTACATAACATAGTTCCTTGTGGGAGCAGATTTTATCCAACAAGCTCTGTTTAACTTAGTTTTTGTGAATTCTGATACCTCTTGTTTAGCAAATGAGAATATTTGCCTGTCTTAACTATTTTCAGTTATCAAAATTAATAACATGATAAAAATGCTCTCTGTTAATATTGGATTTGTTGTCTTGTGGGGTTCTTTTGCCTAAAAATCACAATGTTTTGGGTTGGAATTGACCTGAAAGACCATCTTGTTCCAACCTCTCAGCCATAGGCAGGGACACCTCAGCAAGAATAACATCTGATGTAGCTGCCCAGTTTACATCACTGGTAACTAATGGTCAAGAAAAATTATAAGAGAAATTTTATATTGATGTTTGTTAAAACTCTCCAATGAATCAATGTACTTCAGAAATCAAGACTAATATGCTGAAAACTGACAAAGAAAAATTGTTTCTAAGACTTTTACTATACAATGATTAATTAATAAAATCTTAACCACCTATCAGATCACTTTATTCTAGCTTTACACTGAAGGAATTTTTGCCATAGTTTTCCAAAACTGACTACTCCAACTCATTCTGCAATCACATCTGTTAACAGAAGCACAGGGATTGGAAGAGACCTCATGAGATCACCTAGTGCCATCCCCCTGCCAGAGCTGGAACACCCAGACCAGGTTACACAGGAAGCATCCAGGTGGGGTCTGAATGTCTCCTGAGAAGGAGACTCCACAACCTCTCTGAGCAGCCTGTGCCACTGTTCCATCATCCTCACCATGAAAAAAATTTCATCTTGTTCTGTAGAAACTTCTGTGTTCCAGTTTGCACCCATTACCCCAAGTCTTACCATTGAAGCTCACTGAGAAGAGCCTGGCTCCATCCCCCTGACACTCACCCTCTACATACATATTCCAAGTTCCTATTGCTACAGCATCCTGAAGGTTATGCAGTTCTCCACATTTTTCCAAAACATTTCTGATAATTTCCTGGATTTTACCTTGGATAATAGCTCTCTCTTCTTTGAGCTCTCTAAACCTTTAGATAAACTTTGCAAAATCACCAGTTACTTGGGAACAGCACATCCCTTCTCTTATTTCCAGGGCTGTAACACTCTAGATGCTGTTGAAATTTGCTCTAGTGAAGTCTAGTTTATTTAATTTTTTTTTAGCTTCTGCAAGGCACCTTTATTCCTACTGAAAATTCCACCAGCAAATCTCTTTTTTTTTTTTCACAGTTAAACTTTCTCTTTCGCACTAATAGTTAATACACTTTTATTAACTTGATTACTTTCTCAGTAGAGGTTCAGTTGAAATAACCTGTAGCAAGTCCACTGACTTCATCAGATCCGCATAGCTGTGAGATGCTATGAATCAGGCATATCTATGCCATGAATATATTTAGTTTGAATGCTGCAATTCTTTTATCTACCAGAAAATGAAATTCTAGCAGTCTCTCATTAAGAACAGAAGGATTCCAAGACAGTTTTGAAAAGGCATGAAATTATACCATTGTCTAATACAGAAGGAATTAAGACTGAAAAATCCAGGAGCTTTCTTCCACTTCTAAATTTCAAAGCCAACTAACTAAAATAACCACCCTGAATTACTCCTCCACCACCTACTGATCAACTCCCCCTCCAAATTTAATAATTTTCTTTCTTTCCTGACTAGGCTCCATAATTACTATTGTTTTTCTTCCTTTTTTCTGAGAGAAGTTCTCTCTCATCATATTATTTTTCTACTTTCATCACATCTTATTCTTCTATACTTGCTCAATTTTTTACTGTACATGAACATATTACTTCTCTATTTATGACTCTACTCTGCACATCTTAATTCTCTTTTATTGCTTTTTATCCATCAAATCAATTTTTCTCATTCCCTTCTGTTTACTGGTCCACATCCTTTGAAGGTTTAGTGTTAAATGTTTCTCTAAAGTTTCCCTCCACGCAACACTTTATTCTATAGAAAATCTTTATGACTTTGTTTCTTCTTTAAGATGAACACTGAGAGCATTTCATAAATAATCACTTTTGTCTTTCAAAATTCACATAATAATCTGCTACACAGCAACACATGACAACTGAGATGCAAGAAACAGCACTTAGAAATAAAAAATAAGAAGTGATAAGGTATAATCTGGATGATTTTGCTGCTGTGTTAAAGATGCAAGTTCTAAGTTATTTCCTGTAGATATGAGTCTGAGTTACCAGCTTTTAAGTCGCTGCAGCCAACTCTGTTCAACTGTAAACATAAGACAAATAAATAATTTTTCTTTTTCCTACTTTTTGGAGTTGAGTAAGGAAATGCTAAAAAAAGTATTTCAATCTAGTTCTACAGGAAAGGTAAAAAAAACCCATCAAAAGACCCCTTGCCATTGCCTTGATAGCAGACAGAGGAGCTTAGACATGGGTGACATTGAGGACGCCACCAACCCTCCTGGCCAACCCTCCTCCTGGCTAACCAGTTGGGGGGCCACCATGTCCCCTTGGGATGTGCTGAATCAACTTACCAGTGATGTCCTGGAGAGCTGACATCAGGAGGAGCAAATAGGGACCAATGCCCTTCTTTGGGGCTAAGAAATAGGAAAGTGGGTGGAAGAGGCAAAGTGGAAACAGCTGGGGAGGGAGAGAGGAGACTCCAGTGGAGCCCAGGTGCTCAGTGTTTTGGGAAAAATGGATTGATGAGGGAAGTGAGGACATGGAACCTGAATTTTTTTTTTCCCCCTTCTCACTGCATGGGGGTTGGACTAGATCATAGATG
Organism: Turnix velox; assembly: GCA_013400935.1. Lineage (NCBI taxonomy): Eukaryota > Metazoa > Chordata > Aves > Charadriiformes > Turnicidae > Turnix > Turnix velox. The sequence continues at coordinate 172,422 of VZTY01020056.1, forward strand.
GGTTTGGGTTGGAAGGGACCTTAAAGATCATCTAGTTCTAACCCCCCTGCCATTGGCAGGGACACCTCCCACTAGATCAGGCTGCTCAGTGCCTTGTCCTGCCTGGCCTTAAACACCTCTTGCCTCTCTAGGCAACCTGTTCCAATGTCTCACCACCCTCATAGTAAAGAATCTCTCATATCCAGCCTAAATCTACCCTCTTCCAATTTACATCCGTTATTCCTGGTCCTTTCATCACATATCCTATTAAAAATGCTACTTCAGCCTTTCTGTAGGCCCTCTTTCAGGTATTCCAACTCTGTGCTTCTATGAAATGAGGAATAGCCACATCTACCTAAAGTCACAGTTGCTAGAAATCAGTAATCCACATTAGAATTTGCTTTGTTCTCTGCAAGGATATGGTTGTTTTATTCAGATGCTTACACAGTAATGGTGGCATTCTACAATCCAAAGCAAAGTAAGAAACGATATGCCTCGCCTGGAAGGCTTTTCTCTTTTCACTGTTGTCACAGTTGAGTTATTTTACAAGAATATGAAAGGATTATTACAAGAATTATTACAGCATAGTATCAAGTAAACTAAAAAGAAAAGCTACTATAAAATTCAATGTGTAATATGGCTGTGCTACAATAACAACAATCAGTCAATAGTAATCCTGTTAAAATCATCACATTCTGACTCAGTTACAGCCGGAAACAGACACATACAACTAATGAAACAATAGTATTTTCTCTCAGAATATCACCTACAATCTCAAAAGTAATAGGGCAAGCCATGCTATGAGTGACTTGATAGTAATATACCATGGGCTTTAAAAATACTTAATGGTATCATCAGACAGAAGGTGTTATTCTCTGTACTTTTTTCAGTGAAATGAAAACAATCACTTAAAGAGAATTGGGCCAAAATTTAAGCTATTACAGGAAAAGTCTCAGTTTCCTTGCTCTTAAAAACTTCCTTTCTAGTCCAAAGGAGGTAATTTGAAATAGTTCTGATAGATTTTTGTTTAGGTAAGCAATAAAATTTCTACAGAACACAAGTTTCCTCATTTCTGTATATCAACACATGAACCCTAATTAAATGAAAGGGGAAAAGGTGTTATTTTGGCCAGGGGAAAATAGATAGCTGATAGCCATTGTGTCACCTGGCACAAGTAGGATGCAGGTACAGCCAAAAAAACATGAATGAATTGAGAAGAGCAAGTTTATTTTTGTTACTTGACTAACAGGAAGGTTCCAGAAGAGGGATCCCAGAAGCAGCATCCAAGCAGAGTTATACAAAGGATGGTGAAATCACTGCAGAGCTCAGTCCATGCCACAACAATTGTCAAACTTTAAAACTATTGATTTCATAGTGTTGCCTTGCACACAGTAGAGGAGTGCAGGCAGATATTTAGGATATTTGATTTTGCCATATGGGAAAGATAAGAATGTGAGAAGGCAATTGGATACACTTCAGTTTACCAGACTTTAGATTAATACTGTGACAAATACTACAATTTTGGATTAAAAAAACAAACAAACAAAAAAAACCAAAACCAAAAACAAACCCACAAGCATTTTATCAATGGCCAAACCTACCTATATTAATTTCAGATTTTTCTCAACATTAAGTCATCCCAAACTAATCCATCAGTCAAGACTGCAGTGTGCTACATAGCAATAAACATTAAACAAAAGTATGATATATTTGACATACATAGTGAAATATAGTAAAACAAATTTTCTGAGAGCAAAAAAGGAAATCACATCCTGACATCCTTAATAGAGGTGTTTGAAATGTTGATTGAAAGCTCTTATATTAAAATTACATTAAAATTAGCTTACTTATTTGCCCTTGCCATTGTTCTAGCATCACTCCTGTTGTCATTACTTCAATGCTCAAAATTACTACCTCTGCCACAGTAAACCTCAACTTACAAGAGATTTTCTGCTTCTGGAGAGACCAATAGGAAGTCTCTTTGAACCCAAACCATTCTATTGTTCTATTCTTTGTTTATTGATGCATTTTTCTTGTAATTTACAAGGGCAAAACCAACCAACCCAAGTAAAACCAGAAAGTAAAATTATAGAGAGGGAGGAAGAGGCAATTGTATGAACACTCAGCTCACTACCTCTTATTTCACAGATTTCATAATGTAGCTGTAGATATAAGAGATATACTTGCCAAAAAAAAAAAAAAGGAAAAACCACCATCAGATTTAGTAACAAAGCTTTTTCAGACACTGAGAAGATGAGGGATGTGCCATCAGTTGCTGGAGTTACAGACTATGTTTTTCCTTTGGGTGGTTCATACATCTCTCTGAAAGGCAGGCAGGAAAAAAGTGAAAATTTCCTTCTTTTTAATGAGCTTAACAAAGATAATACCACTTTTTTTTCATAACAATCCACCACTACTATAATCCTTTGTTCCCTAGCTAGTAGCCCTAGCCAGAGATAATATGAAAAAACAAAGCAACCAACCATCCAGCAAGTGCTGTTAATACACTTGCAAGGACATAAGTTCACATGCAAGCAGTTGTAGAGGTCCATAGCTGCTGTGCTACCAGGCATATCCCATAGTAATCTCTTAAATAGCACTTCACTGAACACAGTGAACATGTCTTTAGAGGCTGCTCTAGGGAATTCAGCTACAAACTACAGTTAAGCCACTAGAACTCCTCATTCCTCTGCTCTTCTTTACCCATCTGTTTCTGCTGTGTTTTTTACAGGGACAATAAAACAAAGAGTAACTACACTGATCAAATCTTTTTTTCCTTCTTTAAATTTTCACAGTAGTAAAATCTGAATTAGCAATCCAATGCCACAACAGGGTATTTCTTTTGTACTTTACAAAGTCATAGTGAAATATGCAATAGATATATCAACTAGATAAAATACCCTCACCTTATTTAGGTGCCATGGGCTCTAAGTGGACCAATTCTCTTGAAAGGATCTTTCTCGCAAGAGAGAAAAATATGTGCTTTGACACATGGAAGCAACAGCTTGCACACTGCAGTATCAATCACAAAGAGAATCCTTTGCCTGCCAAAGCTAAAGGAAAATTAATACCTGACACTGTTTCCTGCTCTTTTCTCTATCTTAATTTTTTTTTTATTACCTACCTACTATCACCCATTTGTAAAGCACAGTTCTGACTGCTTCAAGGATTTTTCTGAATTGTAGCCTGACTCAGAGCTTCCTGAGGTAAGAGCTGCAATGTTTAACCAGCAGTCAGCTGTCAAGCTTTGTCAGGAGAAAAGACCCAGCACTTTTAACTAACCACATCTTTGCTAAAGCTGCTTCAGCTTTCCAACTGGACACTGCTTAACATATGCATTATAATAGCTACCCTTTTATGAACCTGCTGTTGAATTAGGTTAGAACCAGCTACAGCATAGCTCTCTGGTGATAGGAATGAATTATTTCAGAAGTGGTAATGGTCCAGAGGATAAACCAACCAGTTAAGAATATTTAGAGCAACCAACGTCAAGGTGATCAGACAATCCTGCCTTGCCTTAATATCTATCCACAGAAAGTAACAAGAAATTTGGAGTTGGCTCTTTATTTCAACAGAAGCAAAAAAGTGAAAATTAGTTTTCTATTGTCAATACTCTTGCTTATTAGGGCCTTCCTTACCTTGACAACAGGCAGAATGAGAAAAATTACTTTCTAACTTTATAAAATAATTTGTTTTCTTACATTTTAATGTAATGATATACTGATAGGATATTATAGTTCCCTCACTAAGTATAGAGGGTTTATTTCCCCAATAACAAACCAGTTTACCTCACTCTACTTTGCAGAAGCATTGTTGGCTGCACTCAGCATTCTTAGCAGAAGGTTCCCAGCACATTAATATCTATTCATAACTCTGAGTTATGATTAAGTCTGGAAGAGACAGCTAACCTTTTCTGTCCAGTGCTCCTATTTTCCTTTGTATTTCTGCCATTTTCAGAGTCCTACTTCTCAGAATCTTTCATCAATATCTGTCCTTATCACTGTTTCAGGGTGTAGCAAATACCAACTTAGCTACAATTAAAAAAAGGGACCATTAGTTACTGGGAAGGCATCCTTTCCCCCCTAGCTACTATCAAGGTAAATCTATACACTGAATATAGGTAAATATTAAAAAAAAGAAATCAACAGTATGAACAACAGATTCATGTAAAAATTCTAATACACATTATAATAACATACAAATTATAACAGTGCGTCACCAGTTCAAAGAAAATGTTGAAATGACTTTGTATGCCACAAAGGAACTCTGAGGGATGAATGTATTTAATCACATTTAAAGCACATGTCCTGGTTTTGGGCCAAAATTAATAAATTAGCCCC
>VZTY01020062.1:0-25997 GCA_013400935.1 Turnix velox
GCTCCAGCCCTCTCATCATGAAGATAGGTATAAAAAATCCAAACCACACAAAATCAAACCAGCAGCATGGTCTAGTCTTGCTTCCTCACTGAATTATATAATGATGAAGAAAGCAGGCTGGAATGAAAGGCACCATGTATTTCTTCCTAACACGCACTTTTTTATTGCCTCTTTCTCCACTGTACCCCGACCATATTTTCAAATCAAGCACTTGCACTTCTCAATGATTATGACTTCAGCTCTGTATAAAACTTATCCTCAAATCTCTTCCTGTTTTATCATACAGTATTTCTTCTACTCATCTCAATCAAAGAGATCTCAGAGGTGTGTGAAGTAATAGTTCTGGGAACTACTGAGATAAATACTGCATAAAATAAATTTTAAAAACACCCAACACTGATTCATTTGCTGTCTCAATTCCATCAAGTAAGACATAAATTTCTCACCTGCTGCTGAATTTCTAACACAAGTCTTTGCAAAAGCTGAAGTGGTTTGTTCTACTTCCTAGACAAACTTTTTTTTCTCCACTGATACTTATAATTCCCGTTTAGTTTTGCAATTTCTGCAACACCAGCATATTTTTAAAGGATTTCATATTTAGCCTTAGGCAAAAACTATGCCAGATTCCTCAATAATATTGCCAATGGTTTCTTCTTGTGATTTCCAGCATGGCTTCATTTGATACTTGGGGCTACACAAATCCCTTTTAAGCTGTGCATGACACTAAGCATGTCTGTATTTCTTCCTCAGAGACTTAGGTGCTGCATTTTCACTTAAGTTTATGAGTTTAAAGCAACTCCTGCCAAGAATGACTTCAGAGACTATGATGCCAAGAGGTAGTTCTGCCAGTCAGCATCAGGACTCAGTGACAAGAGTCCTACACTGAAAGACTGGGGTTTGAAGAACTCCAAGGATCCCATTTAGTTATTAAAAATAGTAACAACTCAGCAAACAAATCCATAACATGGCTATGAAATGGATCTGCGCAGAAGTCAGGAAACATGAAAGAAAGAGTCCACAAGCTCTTTGGGTATGCAAGGAATACAAGTTCTCTCTGGGACACAGAGAAAGAAGTGCATCAGTGTGTTGGAAACTTGCCTTGGCACTTAGCTCATCATCAGAGTTGGTGTTTGTCACAGGAACAGCTCACACATGCTGCTGTCACTTAGCAAAGTGAAGAAAACCTGACTACTTCTCCAATTTCTACAATTCTATGATTCTAAGTGCTTCACTAGCCAAGTGCTCTTCTTCAACAACCATTACTCCAAGAAGACAGAGAGAACTGAGACAACATATAGGCAACTAGCAAAATTTAGAAGGTCATTCTGGCACTTGCTCTTACTTACCTTGTGTCCCACCTGCATATATAACTATACCCCTCCCTGCTTAGTTCAGCTCTTTAACCCAATGCCTCCTGATTTTGATCCTAAGCTTCTTGACAAAATCTTATCTTGTCTTCTGAGCTTGCCTGGTCCAATAAAAGTTGTGCACATCTCAACTCACAGTACACAGCACAGATTCTACACAGCACACACATGTGACACAGCTAAAGAGCTCCAATAATAACTTCCACAACGAATAAATTTCTCACCTCTCAGGGCTGTTGTACAAGGGAACCATGGTGCAGAATACTACTGTGAGATCCCTAGGAAAAGAAAAAAGTTCCAGGGTTAGTGTCAGGATCAGCACTTGCAGCCATATTATAAAATCAAAGAATGGTTTGGGTTGGAAGGGATCTTGAAGATCATCTAGTTCCACCCCCCCTGCCATGGGCAGGGACACCTCCCACTCGACCAGGTTGCTCAATGCTTCATCCAGCCTGGCCTTAAACACCTCCAGGGATTGAGGGGGCATCCACAGCCTCTCTGGGCAACCTGTTCCTGTCTCTCACCACCCTCACAAGAATGGACTTTTGTTATCTCCAGCCTAAATCTACTCCCTTCCAATTTGTATCCACAAATTTTATCAATTCCATCTTCTTTGAAGTAAAGACTCTAATGCAGACTGAAGCTGTGATGTATCCCCTGTGAGGGTATGACACTGACACTCAACAGCCACCCAAATGACAATTAAAAGAGAAGAAACACCACAAAAAAAATAGCAAGGGAGATTTAAAGCAAAATATTCAAGCTCAGTATTTCTTGGCTGCCTTCCTTTAGTGCTTTCTCCTCTCTCCTCAGTGCTTTTTGGAGAAAGGATTAGAAAGAAACCTGACTCACATGGAATTTGAATAGGAGGACTTCATTTCAAAGTGACACTGTGGGAATGTTAATTAATTTGCTAATGGTTAATAATCTAATCTCATCTCATCCAAAGACAATTAAATAAAATTAATACAAATCTACAGATGCATCCAATAGGAGTAAAACATAACACAGAAGCCCAAAATCTCCATTTTATTTAAAAGGGATAAAACTTGTCACCATGCATCTTACACTTGATTAAAAAGTTATGGACATGAAGTGAAAAACTGGTACAAATTCCACTATTTTTTGTACTAGAAAACCACAAAGCTATTTTGCTTTACTCCTCACCTTTCCATTCCAGCCCTACCCTACTGTTTACTAATCTAATAAGAGAGGACAGTTAATGTTCTTGGCAGCAGGACACACATCTGGATAGTAGTGGATTCCAAGGAAGGAACATCTCTCAGTTCCATCATCCCATAACAGAAGATGGTGTCCTATAAAAGAGGGGAGTATATCCCTCTTTTCTCATGCTGGCTGGCTAAATGGTGAAAATTAATATTTTAAGCAAGCTCCAAATGCCCTCAATTGGGAAAACAGCAATATAAGATTACTGATATAATTCCCTGATATTCTGTGATTCTGTGAAAAGACAGAATTGGGTTTGCAAAGAAGAAGAAATTAATCTCTCCAACCACCAAAAAAAACCCAACCCACATGCCTTTTAAAGTTTCTAAGTAGGTCAGTATGCCTGAAAGGGTAACCGATTGTTATTTCCAAATGGTAACCAATAAAATAACTGTTTGACACAACAGGGTGAAAAGTTCTCAGAACAAAGCCATCCCATCCCAAACTTTGCCAGATACTAGTATATTTTCCAAGGGAGCATGTCCAAGCAGAGGCACTTCTCCCTAGGAAAAAAGATACTCTACTAACTTACGTCAAATGACAAGGAAAAATAACAAGCAAGTTCCTGAAACTTAAATACCAGGTCATAAAACCCGAAGGAGGAGGAGGATAGTTTGCTCAAAATCAGAGAAAACTTAGAAAAGGAAAAGGAACAAGAACAAACAAAATAAAGTGCTGGCTCCAAGGAAACTGTCACCTTCATAGTCCACCAAGGGAAAATAAGCTTTAGGAAGGCTGTGACAGGGAGCTGCAGCAGCACTTTGTTTTGCAAAGAAAACTTCATGTACCTGAGAGTTCAGAATTACATTCTGAGAACTCAGAATTGCTTTCTGAGAATTTAGCATTATATTCTATGTGTTTTTCTGCAAACCTGTTCCTTACATTCGCAGTTCAGGACTGAAAGGAACTTCAGTATCTTGTCCCAGCACATTGCAGAGCAGTATGTAAACACAGGCAGTGTGTTTTAATTGGCAATCTGTCCCCAGTGACCTGGGCTATGACAGTACAGGATGCAGCTGGGCATGTCAGGAATACAGAGGAACAAGCTCCACACACACACACCATTGTCCAGACAACCAAATGCCCAAACAGGGAAATTTTAAATACCCCTTGGATGTTTTGAAACCAGGCAGAACAAAATCCGGTCTTCACTTGCCCAGAGAAGTTGTGGATGCCCTCTCAATCCCTGGAGGTGTTTAAGGCCAGACAGGATGAGGCACTGAGCAACCTGGTCAAGTGGGAGGTGTCCCTTTCTATGGCAGGGGGCTTGGAACTAGATGATCTTTAAGGTCCCTTCCAACCCAAACCATTCTAGGATTGAACAGAGTATTTTTTCCCCATCTACTCCCATTCCAGGGAACTCTCAAAAAAGCACCAAACTGGAGATTCCCTGAGTGCCAGGGAAGGGGCTCTGCCCTGGAAGTTAGCTTTGGGGGTCCATCAAGCTCCTAAATCTGCCTCCAATGCCACAAATTGTCATTAGCAAATATATGCTGCCCTGCTATTTGTTGTGGAAGGAGGAGAACATTTTATTTTCTATAGTCCCTTCAGCAAGGCTGCATTACAACATTCCACCACTCCACATCTTCAAGCAGCAAAGATCTGCAAGCTTATAAAACCCCTTCTTAAGATTTGTTTCCCCTTTAACTATATTCACCCCCTGTGATTAATAACAATCCGCCAGGATCATTTCCTGAAAGCACATTATTTACAGCATTAAAATAAAAATTAACACTTCATAAAGCACAGACTGATCTGCACAGGCTTAGTCAGAACCAGAATTATGCATTTGTGTTCAAAAGGATACTCCTGCCACTGAAAAGCATTCATGCCTTCATTATACTTAATTTATTATTCTTTACAAATAAAGAATGAGTGTAAAGAATGATTATCTGTCAGGTTTATTAAGCTTCCCATTTACCAATGGTTTTCAAATAAAAGGGTTTTCTTCCTTTATTCTGGTAGCTTTGCATTTTTGAGATGGCTTTTTAGGAAAGCTAACTGAAAAACAAGGTATCTCCTTTTATTTGAATTAATATTGTAAAAATACAAGCAGATTTTTGAACAATTTTGGGGGATTTTGCTGAGGTTATTTTTCACTTCTAGAATTAAAAGTTATTAAAATTAATGCAGTTATATTAAAGATGGGCTTATGCTTATAGATTTTCTATTTTTTAATCAAAGAAGCCATTCCAATTCAGAAGGAATAACAAGTTTTACAGAATGAGGTTGCTTCAATTTTCTTTCTTAATTAACTTAATAAAACTTTCAGCATTTGACTGAACAAGGCCACGGGGAATCTGAAGTCAGACCTGGATTGAGCAGGGTTTTGGAAACTGGGGTCTTCATTTACAGCCCAAATTTTACTAGAGGGCTAAATATAAATAGCACAGGTATTTCTGCTTCATTCTACATACAAATTAATTATTTTAAAATAGCTCCTGCTATCAGGATAGCTACAATGACCTCCATATTCTGCTGCTACAATTACCTCCATATATATCCTTATTTTCTTTCCTGCCTCTGTGTTTTCAATTAACACAATTTAAAGCAAATTTCTGGCAATTAGTATTTCTTTATGAAATACTAATTATCTCAGCTGAGGACTGAAAAAAAATTATCTGTCAGGGTTTTTTTGTTTCTTTCTCCTAATTATTATGAGCAACTGCATTAACAGCAGCAATAGCTATTACTGACTTTCCTTATGAGATTAGAACCCATTTCCACATTCCATGTTGATTTACTGAACTGAGATTTTTCTTCCCCCATTTTGAAGCATTTGAGGAAACACTGCTAGAAGTACATCCTAGAAGTACAAAGTACAAAGCTAAGTTCTGTATTTCAGAGCTAGTGATCAAGAAACTAGCACATGCTTTTACTGGCATACAGTGGATATTTGCCAGCACAACTCACCTTTTTTTTATATATATATATAAACACAGCTGTTTGCAATGAATCAGTTCTTATAATTTCCCAGTTGAGCCATAATGAAGGGGAGCTGGCAGCTTGAAAGCACCACTTGTTAATGTTCTTTCTTAATCCAACTTTGGGAGGCTACCTCTGCAACAACTCTATCTTATGAAGGTGAAACTGGAAATGAGTGCATACACATATACGTAACATAGAATCACAGAACATCAGGGATTTGAAAGGACCTCAGAAAGATAATCGAGTCCAATCCCCCTGCTGGAGCAGGAAAACCTAGATCAGGTCACACAGGAAGGGGTCCAGGTGGGGTTTGAATGTCTCCGGAGAAGGAAACCCCACACCCTTTCTGGGCAGCCTGTGCTACTGTTCTCTCACTCTGAACCCTAAGTTTTTTCTTATATTTCTGTGGAACCTCCCATGTTCCAGTTTGCACCCACTGCCCCTTGTCCTATCACTGGAGGTCACTGAGAAGAACCTGGCTCCATCCTCCTGATGCTCACCCTTTCCATATTTATAAACACTGATGAGGTCCCCCTTCAGTCTCCTTTTCTCCAAGGTAAGGAGACCCAGCTCCCTCAGCCTTTCCTCATAAGGAAGATGTTCTAATTCCTTCATAATTTTTGTTGCTCTGCACTGGACTCTCTCCAGCAGTTCCTTGTCCTTCCTGAACTGAGGATACCAGAACTGAACACAATATTCCAGATGTATATATCTTTGTCCATACTACAGAGAAAAAGAAACTTAAAATGTCATTGAGCATTTTGTCCTTGGCAATGAACCACCTCTAAGAGTCAGGTCCTGCCTTGGCCACACTGCCAAATGAACAGGATAATGAATAGATCATCAGATTATAACTTTCACACCACAGCCTAGACTTAATTCAGATCTTTGCAGCTTAAAGCTTTTTGAAAGCTACATTCAATAATTAAGCTGCTCAAGAATTTTTTCACCTTATTTCCCAGTGAAGGCAACCAGGAAATTCTTGATGTCACTTTTTTGAAAAAGACATTGCTTGGATAGTTACTTGATATCATACCTATTTATATCTACTCAAGACCACAATAACATTAGAGGGAGCTGAAAATCTTAGTTCCAGAGAAGAGGATATGCAAGATTAACTTCAGTTCTAACTTTCCTATTTTATTTAGTACAGACCATTGATATGTGGGAGCAGCAGTGTTGAGATGCTAATTGCCGACAGTGTTTCCTGCCTTGAGAAGTGAAACTACTTCTGATATTTTTAGCAGACAGAGCCAAAAGTTGATGATACTCCTGAACAGATTAAGCTGCCTGAAGGAAATTGATATTTTCCCTGCCATTAGAAAAAGCTTTTCTAGGCCCATCTATAGACAATTGTTATGTAATACATGCAACACCTTTTAACAGCTTAAAGACACCTGAGGCAATGAAACAGATACCCATATAGCACAGTCTGTTTCAAGTACTACAAATGTAGATCAAGAGACAAATGCATGTGGTCTGGTCTTCATAGTAAAGCTGGAACACAGAGGAGTTCTCCACTTTTTGATTGAACTTTTGCCCATGGTTTCTTTTTGATAATCAGTGTCTGTTCATATCTCTTAAAGAGCATCTTGCTTGAAGGAACTCCATGAATCACATGCAGCAAGCTCTAAATGTTGCTGCTTCGAAGCAGACAGGTCCTCTGAGAAGAGTTTGGGTGCCTATCAATCACTTGCCTTGGTGTTTAATAGTACAAAGATCAGACAAATTAAAAAAGATACTCAGAAAAAAAAAGATATGCAATAAATAAAATTATCAGACTATCTCCACTCCAGGTCCAGACTAAAGCATATAATTAGTATGCATTAAATACAATTATTCTGACAATATTACTTTATTAACTTCATGTGTTTTAAGTCAAATTCTATTTTGGCAATAGCCTGTTAACAGGTGACCTGAGCCGTATCTCAGAAAAGAATGGGGGAAAAGCACATCCCAGTGTTTCCTTTCTGATAGTGTTTTGCATAAGCCATGCAAAATTCCCTCTGCAAGCTCAGCTATTTTCTAGGGGGGCCAAGCAGGTGAAATATAGCCTAAAGCTAAAATGTGGTTTTTAACAGGTAATTATGTCTTATTATCTCAATCCTGCAATAATGTCATGTCATGGAAGTAACTTATTCCTTTATACAAAAGTGCAATCACACACACTGTAGCCTTCATTCAGGGAGTTCTTTGAGGAGAGGCAGGTGGCAGGGGTCAGGGTCATGAAAGTTACACAAAAGCACAGATGTCCCCATAGATGTTTGTTTAGATTATAAGAAAATGAATCTAATGTAACATGGACTAATAGAAAGTCTGGAGTAGGAGAGGGGGGAGGAAAAGATATAGATAGGAAATGATTAGTGGAACTTCCCTGAAGGGGAAATCTCTAAGAAAGGCATATCATATTAAGATAAGCTATTATTCTCAACTCAACAGGAATCAATTAGCTGTGGATTTTATGGTTGGTTTGGTCATCAGCTGCTCTATCTGTATTATTATAAATGTCTTTCCACATTGATTTATTTTATGAAAAAAAACCCCAAACACTAAACAAAACAACAGACTCCCATGACATAAGGCAATCTGAGTTTTATGACTCTGGAAGTACAAAGGCGAGACCTAAATTTCAGAAGGACCAGCTTTATGTCTGTTGAAGAAGCCCAGCAGACTAGCTTCACCAGAGAGAACAAGCTACTTATTTCAGCCCTGCAAGACTCCACTGAACTCCCCTTTCTGAACACATGAGTAAGTGCAGGAATGATAACTTAAGTTCAGCTCTCAACAGTCACAAAACAGTGAAATTAGTATTCTTATATAAAAGAGATATCATGGGCATTCAAAGGCAATGAGTATTTTTCATGGTGATTTGATCTGCCTGACACACACTGTGCCTTGAGAAGCAGCAGCAGGTTGCACTTGTTAGTATGTGGGCTTTGAAGTCCTGCTTTCAAGAGCATTTCCAGTGCTGACACTCATTATGTTGCTACAAGGGTTTCCTTTGCTCTGGGTTCATCAGTGCATCAAAGACCTCAGAGGCTCTTGCTGGACATAAGGCACTCATTGGCAAAGAGTTTGGCTGCCTGCAAAGCCATATCACCTCCAACACGACAAACAAAGCCATAAGATGCTATGGATGCATCCATGATCATTCCTGTCCTTGGAGATAGATGGTCTTTCCCTATTGCTAGGTAAGGATGCAACACGAGCCCTTCTAAAAACTGACCTCATCTCCTCCACAAGCTAGGACAATTCTTAGAAGACTCAGAGAGCAGGAGCAACAGGCTTCTTTCTTTATCCTTTTAGGGGTCTCTTTGTTCTTCTGTGAACATTCAATAGGCTTTTATAAACTACCAACATTAACAAAGTAACTCCTTTGCCAGAAAGAGATGGATGCAAAGAGTTAAATACGAAAAAAATTACATGAGGTTGAATTAGATTAAAATGTTTCAGACTCAGACTAGATTTAAAGATACTGTGTATGAAGGTATCTCAGTTTTGATCCCATCATGGTCCCCAGGGGACATCCCAGATCAGAGGTGACCATGGACATCCCGGATCAGGGAGCAGTAGTGGAAGCCCAATCCTTGAAGGCATTCAAAGCAAAGCATGATGAGGCTCTGAGCAACCTGATCTAGTAGAGGATGTCCCTACTCACTGCAGGGATATGGTAGCCATTGACAGTCCCTTCCAACTCAACACATTCTATCTCAAGCTTTACACTTCCCATTTATTGGCAGATCTTGATGAGAATTTTTATCAGGCTGGATCATACAATAATGGTGTATTGTATGAGGATTACAGAGCCCCCTTTCAGGTGGTTTATTATTGCAGCAAGGAGACGAAGTCACAGAATTTCCAGAGGGTTCACTTTAAAGTATTGTGTATTGTGTATCACGTGCAGCGACTGGTGAGACAAATCCACCTATTAGAAGCTACAGCTCTACCAAACAAGTTCTTTTTTAAGACTAGTAATAATTCAAACCATATAACCAAATGTTACAGTCCATTCTCATCTAGTTCTGTCAGACATTCCTAAGCCATACTGTAAAAGAGAAAAAAAAAACAAAAAACCCAAACCACAAAAAAACCAAAATAGACAAAACCCACAGATTAAAAGCCCCCAAGAAAACTGAAGGTAATCACTTTGCAAGCCTTATTTATTTTGTTATAATGTTAAGATTCCTGGAAGGCTTTCAAGATAATGCTTATTCTTGAAAGAGTGCCACTAAAAACTTCACTAATTTCTGAAGAGAGTGTGAGCAAGCATCCAGCTGAACAAACCACAGTGTCCCACAACCACACTCACATCCCTCGATCCACACAAAAGCTGGAAAAGAAAATTTCGGGATAAAGTGAATGCTGACTGATTGCCTGAAAAAAAAATAAAGTATTTGCCACCATGACAAAACCTGCCCATTTGCTCTACCCCTACGTGCAACTAAGATGGTTTTTTTGAACACTTTCCAGCTCCACTTACTGGCAGGATGGGAAGTGGATGTTTTATGTTAGGCTTGAATCTCCATGGCCATGACATTATTCAAATAGCTGATACAAAGATCTGCATGTACAGCTGCTTCTGCTAACACACACCAGAAGAATTTTATTGTGACAACTTCTGAAAAAAATTACTGAAAAAGAAAAAAAAATCAAAGGAAATGTGGTAACACTTTAAATATCCAGTAACCAGTACTTCGTCACAGCACAACACCTACAGGAAGTGCATGTGACATTCACATAAGCACTAAATTAATCCTTTAGGACAGAATTAGTGGTATTAAAATGAATTCCATATGCATTAACAAGAGATTGCATGAAACAAAATGTTGCACAAACGTTTGCATCCCAATCCCAGCTTTCAAATAACATCAGCATATTACCCTAAAATCATTACTTTGCTATTCTAGTTCCTTTCCTAGGGAGCTCTAATGATAGTTCTTGCCCTACAGTGAATTCATATTGCATCTGGCAGAGGAAATTTGGCATTTCAATTTGCATAACTGTTTTCAATTGCACAAATTTGCTGTTCCCTAATTCTCAGTGTACTTTGGACAACAGTTTTCAATGCTTGACTCTCAGTCAAGAGCAAAACTCTGAGCCAAAAAACTTTTTCTTCTCTTCTGTTGGTAGGTTCTCAGGCTTTCTAAGATGAAGATAACAGAAGGATAAGTATCAGATTCCAAAGGACAGAAGTTTTCCATCATTTTCCTGTCAATTCCAATAAATGGGACTGATTGACAGATAATTAATCATGTATAACAAATGGGAACTGCAGTCTGAGTGAATATCCAGACACCAAAAAAGTTCAACATTTCCCAAGAAACAGCATTCTCCATTATTTCAGATCAAAAGTGACAAAGATAAATGATAGTATTTATATGAGACAAGATAAAAACCAGTACAGCTTTATTTCTAACCGAGTTTCAGCTATGGAAGGCAGACATACTGCTCTAGAGTGTAACTCCAGGTTGTACACTGCTGAATGCTGAAGGAATAAACTATGAGTGAAAAATCTGGGTGAAATAGCAGAATGAAGGCAACAAAGGACAAGAGGTGTGGGTGAACTGGAAAGATGGCAATGTGAGACAAATCAAATGGTGAGGGTGGTGAGACACAGGCACAGGTTGTACAGAGAGGCTGTGGATGCTCCTTCCCTGGAGGTGTTAAAGGCCAGGCTGGATGAGGCACTTGAACAACCTGGTGTAGTGGGGGGTGTCCCTGGACATGGCAGGGGAATTGGAACTAGATGATCTTGCAGGTCCCTTTCAACCCAAACCATTCTATGATTCTAAGAAGCTGCAGAACCTTTAGCTGCTTCTAGTGGTAGGTCCTTGGAGAGCTTGTAAATCCATGGAAATGCCATTAGTGTGATCCAACCTGATCTAGTGGGAGGTGTCCCTTCCCATGGCGGAGGAGCTGGAACTAGATCTTTAAGGTCCCTACCAGCCCAAACTATTCTATGATTCTGTGCACGGTTTCAGCACACACACTGAGACTATTTACATTCCTTGAGAGAGAAACAAAAAGCTGACATGGGGAAATTATAGACAACTACAGCTGTGGACAGAGAGAAGGGCAGGCTAAGCCTAGTGAATTTTGCTGCCAGTGTGTCTGCCATTAGAAGCACTGGTGATAAAAATTATCTCCCTGTTTGCCATTGCTGTCCCATGGTTTGCAAATAATTTGCTCAATTTTCCAACACTGGCTGCTGTGATATACTCCATTGTCTGCCTGTGACAAGAAATCTTGCTTCTGCAGCAGCCCATCCTCCATGGCTGACTTTGGAGATGTGGACAGACAGCTCAGATTCTGAAAAGGGCAAGTTATGGGTAAAGGAAGCCAGAATCATATTCATAGAATCATAGAATGGTTTGGATTGGAAGTGACCTTAAAGATCATCTAATTCCAAAACCCCTCCCATGGCCAGGGACACCTCTCACTAGATCAGGTTGCTCAATACCTCATCCAGCCAAACACAGGAATCTACTAATGGCAAAGAAAAGCAGAAAGAATGGTGTCTCCTAACAGCTCCCAATGGGGTATGTGGTTCTCCTTGCTGATGCAACAACATAGAACAGATAAGCAACAGAGCTCAAAGAGATAAAATCTACCAGAGCTACAATGTCTCCATGTGGATCCATGCCCAGTGCCTTCCCAACCTTTTTGAAGACAGCAATGGCAACCACAGGGTCAGCTGGGGACACAGACACAGCAGGACTTCCCAAGTGGAGGAGAGAGGAGGAGCTGAGCTCAGTGAAGTGAAACACAATGCCAAGTTTCTCAAGTACATCTTAGCCACAGAAAAGACAGGAACCACTGGTCTATGCAAATCCCTTCTGTCACGTTGAAACCTTCTTGGCAGCCTGGCTGTTCCTCTTTTCCCCCCCCCACTTCCATTAACTGCTGCCACCATTCCACCCACTACAGCTGTTCAGCCATCTCCTGCTGCCCACTCACTACTGTGTCCCAGTCTCATCTTTCTCCTGGCTTTTGCTGCTACTTCCCACTGCCCAGAAGGAAAATAGAATCCTAGCAGATCTAGGAAGAAGTCAAAAGGATAAATTCTGACTTCTCAGCCGTAAAAATCACCATGACAGAATTAGATAGAAAACCACAGAAACACAAGCTGCAACTATATGTAGCATAATTATGGCTTTCACAGGTTTTGCTGCTTGATTTTTTTTCCCCCCTCACTCCTCTAAAAATCCACTGCACATAAGAAATTACCTATTCCATCTGGAAGGTCAAAGTAACCAGTTTTAGGAGCTCTTGAGACAATAAATTTTTAAGAAAAAGGTGTCCTGCTTTTTTTAAGCACTTCTCAAAAGTTGATATGTAATAACCCCATTTAGGTTTCTTAAATTCCTAATAAAGAAATGTAGAGAGTGAACTCTAGGACACATATAGATACAAGTGTGTGAGCTGCTGTGGAATCTAAGTATGTACAAGTTTAAGTTTACATCAGAGACACCTCTCAGTTACGAGGTCTGAAATTAAAGCAAAATACCACAGAGCATGAAGGAGCTGAAGCTGTATTAGTTGCTTTATCCCTGCAGTTAAAGAAAAAAGCATATATCCCAACCTCAGAGTCTGTGTGGAGTCTACTAATGCTACTGCCAATGAGTTAAAATTTCAGTTCCTATGTTTGTCTTCTTTGGAGACATTTCAGACTGTTTTTATAATATGTGCTCTGACAGGGAGGTCTAAGAGCTGCCAAACTCCTCTTCCTCTCTAGTCAAACTTTGAATAATCACCTTTTCCTTAATCCTTCCTCTTTTTTTCTTTTTTTGATATTGTGGAAGAGAAAGTTAAATCACTGATGCTTCTTTTTCAAAAAATAAAAGAATATTACTCAAAACTTAGAGCAGTTTTCAAGTATTAGCACTTTCAGAACTACTAACAAACAAAACACACAACTAAAAGCCAATAAACACTTAAAAATCACTACAACCATTTAAGGTGTGGCTTAATAAGTGAAATTCTCTTCCAAAACCTTCTGTAATTCCAAACCAGTAGGATCTAGATGACTCTTACAAACTTATGAACACACTTCTGTCTACTGTTCCAAACTATTTTTTTACAATTCCAGCTTAAAGCAGCTTTGAGCTTGAAAAAATTAATATTTCATTGGTTTATAGAGACCTTAGCTCATTGGGATTATACTTCTCCATGTCATTTCGTATTCAGTAAATTATATTCTTGATCAAATCTTGATTCAAAAAATGGGATAGGAGGAATCCACTTGGAAATATTTAGAATATCCTCAAAATTATAATTTCAAAAAAAGATAACTTGTTTAAATAACTTGTTTGTTTTTTTTCCAAGGGTTAGAATCAGATTAAGCAATCAATTATGATTTCAAAAAATATCTAGATTAAATAACTTATGCTTATAACAATGTTTAGGGGTAGAAGGCTATAAGATTAAGCAATCCATAATTTTTAATGCTAAAAACCCTATATACTTGAATTACTTACACAATGTGGTCATAAAAGTATTTAGATGTGAATTTGAATAGTTCACATCAGCTCCAAAGCCTGCCATACAGGCACTCACAGGCAGAATTGCAAGGGGGAATGGCCCATTTTCCTTTTTATGGCTTGTGAAGAGTAGATACAAATCACAAAAAAAACACAACCCAAGCTTAAGTCTTTGCATGGGTCTCATTCTCATATCTGAAAGCTGAATGGTAATGAATCTCCACTGCATTTTCCATCCCTTCCTCTGCAGAAAACAGCTGCTAACAGTTAATGTGTGCTGGCATTACCTATGCTGTCTTTCCTGCAGCTGTCACAAGGGCAGCATTTTCTAGATGCTTAAATAAATTGCTGATTTTAGTAGCAAAAACAGGCTATAGTTTGAAGGGCACTGAAGAAGTACCAAGCCAGTGAGAGGCTATTTAGTAATCCAGATCCTAAAGCAGACACTATCAAATAACCCTGGTTTCTGGTTTTGTAATTCTGCATAATTATGGCTTCAATTCTTCCAAATGGAAAGAACATCAAACATCTAATCCTGCTTCTGGAAGGATTCTATACTACTTTGTAAATCCACTAAATTGTGTGGGCTTCACTGGAGCCTTGAAAACAAAAGTTAAAGAAACTGAAAAATTCTCCATTGCTTTCTAAACTTATCCATTTTGCTTCTCATTTATTATTCTATTGTTATGGCTTTAATTGTTTTGGGGTTTTTTTTCCATTCTTACATAGAAACATAGAACGGTTTGGGTTAGAAGGGACCTTAAAGATCACGAAGTTCCCAACTCCTGTGCCATGGGCAGGGACACTTCCCACTAGACATGAACATGGTCTTCCCTACTTCACACCATACAGAAGTTATTACAACTTAGTGTTGGCTGACTTGTGGAGACTTCCAAAATTGACTCTTAAAAAATGACTCATGAAAGTTTTTCAGGAGGAACATTCAAATGATCTTGGTAAAAACAAAGGAGAAATTTTGTCCAGCCTCACTCAGAATGAAATGCCACATCAAGAGACAGAACATGTTTTGCTGGTTTTTTTTTTTCCTCAAAGGAACAACCCTCTAAAGGGTCTGCACAGGTGAGAGCTCTAGTTATAATCTAAATTCCTTTCAAGCAGAACATTTCATTAAAGGCATGCTAAAAAATATGTCATCCTAAAAGGGAACAAAATCACCAGCCATCATGGCACTGCTTGTTCTATCTGCAGTCTGTCATGCCAATGCTGACATTTGAGAATGCCCACTCTAAGCTTTATTGAATAAAATCTGAAGGCTGAGAAAACTCCTACCAGAAGAGAAAGCTCTTCCAAGGGACACTTAGTGCAAGGGCAAGTTTCAATCTTGTTTTCTTAAAGCTCTGTTCACTTTGTGTTTGATTGTTCCTCCTAAACTTGTCTTTCCCTGACAGGTGGTGTGGTGACTGACACTGACCCAGCTAGACTCTGCTCCAGCAGCCAACTCTCTCAGTCATACTCAACCAGGAGATTCAACCCTGTGAAGGACTCACACAACAAGAGCTGCTTCCTTGCCAGCCTCCTCATCATCCACCATCTATTGGCTGCAGCTTCTGCACCCTTACACTTCGCATGACCAGACCACCAAGAACAGGAGAGAGATGTGAACATGACCAAGGAAGGATGAGATGGTCAACTCCACATTTTGACCTAGAGACAATTACTTCAGTGGCAATCTACCAAACTCAATATACTCTATATTTCAGAAGATTTTATTCTAAGCAGGCTAAAATGCAGCGATAGTTCTTCTTCACATACTGCCAGTGACTCAAGGACAAGGCTCAACACAGCAAAAAGGAGAATACAAAACTCAAGTCCCAGCAACTGCTTTGTAGAAGGAAGATGGAAAATCTTCAGAACATTCTGTCTCCTAGAATCCCTCCCAATCACAGAATGGTTCGGGGTGGAAGGGACCTTCAGCAGGATCATCTAGTTCCAACGCCCCTGCCATGGGCAGAGACACCTTAAACACTTCCAATGAGGAATCATCCACACCTCTCTAGGTAACTTGTTCCCTCCTCTCACCACCCTCACACAGTAAAGGACTTTTCTTCTATCCAGCTTAAATCTCCCCTCTTCCAATTGGTATCCATTACTTCTAGTAGGTTTTTCAGTTCTTTACACTTTTCAACTCTTTTTTTTTAAGTGTTAGAAAGCGTCTCTGCCATTTTCTAACTCTTTTTACTGTAAACAGTGATGTTCAAATATTGAATATGCTTTCAGGATTCTTTTGTTATCTGTGGTTTTCTACTCCAGCTTGTGAGCAGTTTGGCAGATGGTATTCATTTCAAAGCTTAAGTAAAGTGATCTTTCATATTATTACCATTCATGCTTGTTCATAACTGGCTTGCTTTCAACAAAACACAGTATTTATGTCCTCTTCTCCACTAGTACATAATATGCAAGATTTTTTTCTTTCTTGGGGTCAGGAATCACAACCAGCTTCAGTGTCTATATAAACATGTGTCTGATTGTTTATTCCACTTGAAGAGAGATGAGGTGCAATTGGGGAGGGGGGAACATAAATAGCAGCACAAACTACTGCATGGAAGTTAATTAATCAAAAGAAATGGGAGTAGGTCATAGAGAGGGTGATGGTCAAGTAAGCACTTCACATGAAAAACATTTAAAAACTTACATATATTTAAAAAAAACAGTTTAGATCTGGGGCCCTCACAGGTGCTGATTTAAGTAAATCAGCAATTAAAAACTCAATGTACTGATACACAAAAAATCAGCAGTAGAAATTCAACTGTACAAAAAATTGAGAACAAAACCAAAATAGCAACACATTGACTATGTGTTTGGTCAACCCCCAGGACTCTACCTTGAATCCTTCAGCCTCAGGTTTTGTCTTTCACCAATATGAAATACAAATTGTAGGGAATACAACAACCCTAAATTATTTGTCTTTTCTACAGCATGCCAAACAAAAGACCTGAGAATCTCAAGGGGAAAAAGGTTTTCTGTGACTTCCAGTAACTAGCCACATAGGAAATTCTGGCTTTCAACAATATAATAGCCAAGTGTGATGCCTTTCTGTGAAAGTTCTCAAGTCTAGCAGCTGGAGTGAGAACTAGCTGTGCTTTGTCTGCCTGGAGTAAGGCGCAGTTTAGAATTAACATCTGGAATATTGTGCCCAGTTCTGGGGCCCTCAGATCAAGAAGGGCAGGGAACTGCTTGAGAGAGTCCAGTGCAGAGACACAGAGATGACGAAGGGACTGGAGCATCCCCCTTGTGAGAAACAGCTGAGGGAGCTGGGACTCTTCAGCTCGAAGTAGAGGAAACTGAGGGGGGACCCTCAATCATGTTTATAAATACATAAAGGGTGAGTGTGAGGAGGATGGAGCCAGGCTCTTCTCACTGACATCCAGTGATAGGACTCAAGGCAATGGATGCAAGCTGGAACACAAGAGGTTCCACAGAAATGTAAGAGAAAAAAAAACTTTGTGAGGGTGAGAGAACAGTGTCACAGTGAGGGTGTGGGGTCTCCTCCTCTGGAGACATTCAAAACCCATCTGGATGCCTTCCTGTGTGACCTGGCCCTAATGACACCTGTCCTTGTGCACTAGCTGTTGCTGTGTCGTCACTGGGAATTCCTAGGAGCACAGAACCTGCAGGACTTGTTCATTGCTAAAGTGGCCATTGAATGGGGCAGGTCCCCACTTTAAATGAGTCAGCCCTATAAACACAGAGCAAAATGAGTTGGGTACTGAGGGCTTGGGTGCCAGCTGGGAATGGACACTGAAGCAGTAAGATGCAATAAATATTTTCGGTTTCTATCACCAATTCTTTGGTTTTATTGGTTGAGTACTAGGCTTCAATTCTCAAGAAACACTGAGCATGAGGAAGTGCTGTAAAACCTCTCAGCAGATTTAAAAAGAGAGAAGTCTAACCAAATTCTGTCTGTAGGTATTTTTTTCCACTTAATTTCTCTCCATTCTTTCAGTAGGAGAATAATATTTTCTGTAAACACTCATCTTCACATGTGAACTATAACCATGCTCCACCCCATACATGAGGATGTAGGAAGTAAATAAATGTGCTGGAAGTTCCTGAGTGAAAGGCAAGACACTAAGTATCTGGCAAAGCACTATTATTCAATAGGAATTATCAACATGCAGAGAAGCACTGCATACTAACTTCTCCCATTAACAAGAGTTTCTGAAGTAATTGGAGAAAAAATATCTCCTGAGGAAACCATTCCATTAACCCCACACAACATGGCCAAAGCCATCTCATTTTTTAATCCCTGGCTTTCAATAAATGTGGCCTCATCAAAGCAGACTGTACCAGAGCTGAAACCTAAAACCTCAATGGAGTTCAAGATGTTAAAGTTTCCATTGCCTATTAGCCTGGTTAGTAAGGAGGATGAATCCTACCTGCAGCCCAATCTGGCAATCACAAGCATGGTATAAATGAAATATTTAAAAATATTTATTTTCCTCTACAATAGACAAGCAGCATGCTTATGGTGTCTCGTTCTATTTGAAATAGAGGGGATTTTCATCCCTTTTTAACTCCTAGCATCTCATTCTATATCAGTTACCTTGTCCATATTCCTAAACTCTGCCTGTCTTCAGAACATAATTTGTACAGCATCTGCATCCATTCACCCAGAGACTACACTAATGTATGACTAGCATAAAAATAAAGCTCCAATTAAAGTTCCAGTTGCTTGGTTGTGGGTTGTGTGAGCACAGATTCTTTGAGATATCACTGAAATTACTGCAATACCATTGTCCAAGTGGAAACCAGTGATGAGAGCTGTTCCCCAAGGATCAGTACTGGGACCAATGCTACTCAATATCTTTGCTCGAGACAGACAGTGGGATTGAGTGCACCCTCAGCATGTTTGTAGATGACACCAAGCTGTGCAGTGCAGTTGATATGCCAGAAGGAAGGGATGCCATCCAGAGGGACCTTGACCATGAAGATGATCAAAGGGCTGGGGCACCTCCCTTATGAAGACAGGCAGAAGGAGCTGAGGTTGTTCAGCCTGGAAAAGGCTCAGAGGGGACCTCATAGTAGCTTCTCAATACCTGAAAGGGGCTACAGAAAGGCTGGGGTAGGACCTTTGAATAGGGTCCATGATTCAGGAGTAAGAATAATGGATGCAAATTGGAAGAGGGGAGATTTAGGCTGGAGAGAAGAAAGAAATTCTTTCCTATGAGGGTGGTGAGACACTGGAACAGGTTGCCCAGAGAGATTGTGGATGCCCCCTCTCTGGAAGTGTTTAAGACCAGACTGGACAAGGCATTGAGCAACTTGGTGTGGTGGGAAGTGTCCCTACCCATGGCAGGGAGGTTGGAACTACATGATCTTGAAGGTCCCTTCCAACCCAAACTCTATGATTCTAAATAGATGCCAGTATATCCTAGGAAGCACAGTGAAGTGCAACACTGTGTGCCTTTCATGCATCATTTCAGTGTACTTGTAATGGCAGTAGAAGGCATAAAGTCATGATTTTTTAATAAAATTTTTAAAGAAGCAGGAGACTGTTTGGAATTTTTTTTTTTAACATTTCCAGGTCATTTACTACATGACTTGTCATACACTTCATGTCTTGCATTTCATCATCTTGCTGATGAGTCTCCCATAGCTAGTAGAGTCATACTGTGAAGGAAACCGTCAAACTTGATTGCACCCAAGAGACAGGAGGCAATTCAGGATATTACGAAGATCATTGTTGATGTCAACAGATAAAGAGTCACTGCTAAGACAGAGCTGGCAGATGGAAGGCAGACAAATCAGAAATTGGAAAATACTACAGTTGGCTGCCAGTGTGAATTGCTTTCAGGTGGTCAGGTTCATCCCTAATTAAGATGGCACCCTCAGCATGCAATTCTAATGAGCCCTCAGCAAAGCCATAATGAGTCCTAATTCTCAGCTTGCAGAGTTGCATTGCTCCAAGTGGGCTGGTTACTATGCAACAAGTGAGGCAGATCAAGCACCTTGCACTTGCTAAGTGCTGAAGGAATCAGTTGAGACTTCAAATCTGATTATTTCATCTGTGTGTATTTGATCTACTAATACCACTGGAGAAATACACATCCAGGCTGGATGAAGTATTGAGCAACCTGGTCTACTGGGAGGTGTCCCTGCCCATGGCAGGGGGGTTGGCACTAGATGATCTTGAAGATCCCTTCCAAACCAAACCATTCCATGAAAAGGAGGACATTTTTAAATTCATCTTACTAGTTAGTTTCTGTGGAGAAGTTTATCTTAATAGCATTTCTGTAGGCATACAGTAGACTGACACACAGAGCTTACATTAGGTCTTCAGATTATTCAAAAGCAAATCTTGAAATCTAGTGAAAAATCAGACTCCTGGCATGCTTGCCTTGTAGTTAAGTGACATTTATACTGTTTTGCAACCTTTCCTTTGTTATAAAAGTTAATTCTCTTTATAGGGATGCATGGCCAAGAGGCTACAGTGCTGGCAAGAGGACTTGGCCATTCCTGACTTAACCACAGAATCATTCTGAAAAGTATTTGTTCTACAGCAAAAGCAACCGACTAAATAAAAATACATATGCAGAATCAGTTGCTATTTTCCATATAGAACAGCAAAACAGTTTCCTTGTCTCCTGAGTATTTTGTGCCAGCTGTTGTTTACAACATCCTAGAGCTAACTAGCCTTCAAAGGTGGTAGTTAACATGATGTGGTTAACCACAGATAATTTTAAGGCATAAATATTCATCCAGAAGCTATTTGACCTATGACTTTTGAAACAAAGAGCCGTTTTTACTTCAAAGTGTTTATTCACATACAGTACCATCACAGGTGGTAAAGAATGAAATTAAGATTTTTTTGTGTTTTTTTTTTTTAACTCTGTGGGTAAGAAATCACAGATCATCATGGATTGAAAAGGACCTCAAAAGATCATCTAGTCCATTCTCCCTGCCAGAGCAAGAACACCCAGACTAGGTCACACAGGAAGGCACCCAGGTGGAGTTTGAATGAGCACACACTCTTACAGGGAATTATATTACTGTTATTACTGGTTAGGAATTTTCTTTCAAAAAATATATTAGGAAATGCTACAGAAAGTGAACAGGTAGTGGCAAAGTCAATTTCATAATAAAAGATCAAGTTCAAACTATGCTACACAGTCACAAAATTATCCTCATTCTGTCATTTTCAAGAAGTAGTTTATTTTTCTGGTCTAAATTATTCTTAGTTTTGAAATTCACATGTACTTCAAGTAAAGGTTTAGTGAAAGCACCATGGAAGTGAATTTGGCATGACAAGAGAAAAAAAATCTTCCTATGATTACCAGAAAGTACTGTGACAGAGCTATGCAGATACTGTTCAGCTGACAATACAAGCAAACATAGTAGAAACAATGCATAATTATTGGAAAAGTTTTGCAAGGACAATGAGCCAAGAGCTCAGATTCTTCTGACACCGCATCTAGATCTTCAAGGCATAGATTCATAGAATAGAATCATAGAATGGTTTGGGTTGGAAGGCACCTTCAAGATCATCTAGTTCCAACCCCTCTGCCATGGGCAGGGACACCNCTCAAGGTCCTTATATTGAGGTCTCCAGAACTGGACACATCTTAGATACATCCTAAAGGCAAGATCAAGCAGGCTTAACTTAGTAACTTACCAAGTTGTAAAGGCTGCCTATTTGAATGGCTTTAAAAAAAAAAAAACCAAAAACCCAAAAAAACACATATTCCCTATCTCTTGCTATGGTTAAAGGAACTTTGGCCTTCATCTTTGTGGCAACAAAATTTAATTCTGCCTGTTCTGCTGAAAGCTCTGAGAAACAGTGTCAGGGTAAATAACATTAGCCGATCTCATTTTTCTACCAGCTTCAAATGAACTCAAAAATCGAGTTGTAATAACACTACCCTTCACAAGCAAATAATTTACTGAATCACATCTCATAAAATTATGCTAATTAGAATTATTTATCTAAACAAGCTGCATAGTTTTGAATGGTTGAGATGCTGCTGAATTTTACCATCTAATTTCTAAAGATAAATACATTTCTTGCCCAAGATAGACCTGAATTTCACTGAATGATTAAGGATGATGCAGAAAAATCTCCAGCTTTTTTTAAATCCCAGAGTTTATAATAGAAAAAAATGTTATTAGCATCCCCAAAATTGCCTTCTACCAGCTGCATGTTATAAAACCAATTTGTGCTTCACATAATTGTAATCTCAGTTATTCGTAACAATTAACTGCTTCGTTAAAAGGTTATTTAACATTGGGATGATAGGATTTATTACCAGTTGATAATTTACTCATTAGTAGAGAGGGGCAAAGCCACAGGGGATTTCAGTTTTAGAAGCCACATAGTGTTTCTTATCTTTATTTTGCCATCCCAGATCCCAAGCTGACCAGGAAGTGATGAAAATACAAAAAGTTCTGCTGATTTCAGTTTTTGCTCACTGATCCATAAACAGTTTCCCCTTTTAAAAATGGGGATTTTTCTACTTTTATCAATACTCTCTTCTCTCAATCTAAAATTCTAGCCTTTACATCGTAATAAAGATAGAAGATTCATAAACACATATCCAAAGGGGGGGGGGGCTTTGCACATGGTTTCATCAAGATTTTATTTATATCAGACTAGGAGTGATCAAGCAAGAGATGACTCCAATTGATGATAGAAACATTAAATGCACACAAGACCTAGGACCCACTACAGCTCCTCAGTTTATATAAGATCAACTGGACCAGCTATTTACCTCATAAGCTTCAAGAGAGTTAAAGCAGCTGTTAAATATCCCTGCTGAGGATGATCCTAAAAATCTCATACTTCCATGAAAGTGGCTGTTTTAAGAGAGAACAAATGCAAGTTCAGATGCACTCAGATGCCACAAGAAGGAGATAGAACTATTGAGAGGGTCCAGAGGAAGGCAACAAGGATGATGTGAGGGCTGGAGCTCCTCTGCTGTAAGGACAGGCTGAGAGAGGTAGGGCTGCTCAGCCTGGAGAAGAGGAGGATCCTAAGGAGACTTCCCAGCAGTGCCTGAAGGGGCTCCAGGAAAGCTGGGGAGGTGCTCTTTGCCAGGGCATGGAGCCACAGGACAATGGGAAATGGTTTGAAATTAGAGTGGGTAGGGGATTAGGTGAGACATTAGAAAGAAGTTCTTCCCCATAAGAGTGGTGAGACACTAGAACAGTTTACCCAGAGAGATGGTGATGGCCCCATCCTAGGAGAGATTCAAGGTCAAGCTTGCTGAGGCTCGGAGCAACCTGATCTAGTGCAGGATGTCCCTGCTCAGTGCATGGGGGGTTGGACTACATGACTCTTGAGGGTTCCATCTCTATGATTCTATGGTGTATAGGGACTAAAAGCTCTTACCAATCACCATCACTTAGACATCACAGACATTGTCTAAAACAGAACCCACAACCCAATCTGTTCAGGGCAGCAGAATTCAGAGGTCCACATCTCCAGCAGTGTGAGAAGCACAGTTGAAGTAGGAGTGAAACAATTCTGTCTTTAAAGCAGAGATGCTAGAAGTGTGGTACTGACTGGACTGGAAGAGGCTGCAATGGCCAGAATAATAATAAAAAAAAAAATCTACATGCTGCTCCACATTTCACTGCAGAAAAAAAATCCCGGGATGCTTACTGCCACAGAACTCTAAACAGTTTGAAGCTTAATTTATCCATCTATATAAAAGAATCATCCAGAAACTGTGCCTCCCTTCCAATACATTTACCTTGCAGCAGCCCTGAGAGCAGGGAAGTTTCA
Source organism: Turnix velox (assembly GCA_013400935.1). Classification (NCBI taxonomy): domain Eukaryota; kingdom Metazoa; phylum Chordata; class Aves; order Charadriiformes; family Turnicidae; genus Turnix; species Turnix velox. Next base: position 23,745 of record VZTY01020062.1, read on the forward strand.
ACTGTAGCTACTCTCCAGATAAGCCAACTTTCAAAGCCTCAAAGTCACCGCTGAGGTAGGATCAAAGATCAAAGGCTTTGCAGCAGGTGGTTCAGCAGCTGTTCCTGTCCAATTTCTGCCCAAACAATTCACAGCTGGCTATGAAAGGGCCTACAGAAGTCACTCTGAGAGCCTCTCAGAATTAAGGGAAGTTTCAGTTTCTCTGACTCAGGCACTTGGTTTCTTATGGAGGAAGCAGATTATTATTGCATGACATTTTCTATGCAACGGCACGAGGGAGAACTTTTCCTCTCAGCACCTGGTTAGCTGAGGACTTCCTCAGAGTGAACAGCTGTGCTGAGTCATTCTGAAAAGCATCTTTCAGTCTGCTTAAAATGCATAGGAACACTTACCTACCTCACGGGCACAGGAGATAGGTGTAAAAGAAAGGAAAGGGGTTGGAGGGGGTAAAATCTTCTATATGGTGGAGGTCATTACAGATCAGCTGCAATCAAGAACTGTCTGTGTCCAGTTCTGGGTCCTCAGTTGAAGAAGGACAGGGAACTGCTGGAGAGAGTACAGTGCAGAGACAGATGATGAAGGGATTGGAGCATCTTCTTTCTAAGGAAAGGGTGAGGGAGCTGGGACTCTAGCTTGGAGAAGAGGGGACTGAGGGGGGACATCATTACAAATATGTAAACGGTGAGTGTCAGGAGGATGGAGCCAGGCTCTTCTCAGTGACCTCCAAAGACAGGACTCAGAGCAATGGTTGCAATCTGGAACTCACTAGAGGTTCCACAGAAATTTTATCTGATTGAAGGTGACAGAACAGTAGCACAGGCTGTCCAGAGAGGGTATGGGGTCTACTTCTCTGGAGACCTTCAAACCCCACCTGGACACCTTTCCTGGGTGACCTGATCTGGGTGTTCCTGCTCTGGCAGGGGGATTGGACTAGATGATATTTTGAGATCCCTTCCAATCCCTGACATGCTGGGATTTTGTGATGGAGTGCTGTATCAAGAAGTAAACATATGCAGAGGACTAAATTTTGCCCTCTGGTTCCTGGTGTCTCTTAGCAAGTTGGAAATGGTCCAGAAAACAGTCACAAGAAACCACCCAATGAAAGAACAAAACTCAGCTTTTCAGGACAAAGGGATTTATCTGTCTGTGTTTTTTACTGTGCTGGCAGAAAAACTCTCATGATAAAGATGCACTAAATCCAAAGTGGGAAAAATTAAGCCAGACCACACTGGGAGTACTGCACACTTTTCAATACTAACAATTATTAACAAATCCTAATTTAATGATGTGAACTCACCATTATATGACATCCTTCTATAAATTTATGTGCTCCAGTTCCTCCAGAAGGTATGAGATGGGGGAAAGCATTGGATTTAACAGCTTCAAGACACATAAATGGATACACCACTCACTTCCCATCTTGGGAAAGTGCCTCTAATGTCACAAGGAAGCCATAAGATTGGAAAATATCCCCTGCCCACCTGCTGTCACAATCATCTTTTGAGGATGTAGAGTGCCCCTACTCACTGTACAAAAGCACTGAGTAAATGAGCATTATCCCAAAGCACAACAAATTCAGTGGTCAGTACACACTGATGTGATCAACATCTTAACTTGTGCTGGAGCTGTAAAAACTCTAAAGCTTCTATTATGGAAACAGTTTTAATAATTATTTGCTTACATTTCCATCTGGAATAAAGACCTGCAGCACCACGCAAAGAGAGGAGATTTTTCCTAACAGGATGGAATGATCTTGGAAAAATGAGGAGCTGATCTAACATGGCTTTCCTATTTGAAAAGTTTCACTTTGGCAGAAGCTTTGAAATATTTATATTAAAAACTGAAATACTGATTTGAAATGAAACATTAAATTATTGCATTCCCAGGCACAGTCAGCACCCTTCAAAGTGCTAGGTAGAGATTTTCCAAAATGAAGTGTCATTGAAAGCTTTGACACGAGGTTCTGATTTGACAAAGCTGCTTTTTTCCAAAGATGAGACAAAAAGAAAAGTTTTTTGTAAAATTATTAACTCTGCTTTGAGGCCTCTGGAGAAAAGTGGTGCACAGTCTCTGTATGCAATGAAATACAGCCACAGTCTTTAAAAGGTAAGATTATAAAAGATTTTCTCCCCTTTAACTTCTAGTTAAGCAAATGTTAAGCACACCTGCAAGAGTCAAAGAGGTCTGTCCCAGAAACTGACCTCCTTTTGCAAGAGAACAGTTTGAAAGCAAGGAAAAGCAGAATTTTTTTCC
>VZTY01020064.1:0-15174 GCA_013400935.1 Turnix velox
CTTAATTTTAATAGAAAATAAAATAATATATATATACCAGATCAAATTATTTATGTACTTTCCCTTGTGCTTCTAGCTCAAGTACATTTCCCAGGAAAAAAGTCAAAAAATGGTGCTATAAAAGGCACCCTAACATGTGTGTTCTAGGTAGTCTGTGAAATATTTGCTTGTCTGTTTAACTTTAACAAGGATTCTATTCTTTGTGTATTTCAATTACTTTAACTTCTTACTCCGTCTTCTCTGAACAGTAGATTACTACAAACTCGTATAAATCCATTCAAATCAGTAGAGGTACTGCTAATTTACATTTCTGGAGATGAAATCTAATTGCCATTGATTTTGAGAGTTACACCTTGCATTTGTATGTTGCTCCTTACTTGCAGAACTCAAACTGTTTCCAAATGAGATAATTACCTTCATAATCCCTATTTGGCAGAGAATGGAACCAAAACTCAAGAGGTGAAGTGACATGTTCAACAGTCTTGTACATGTATTTTTTTAGAGTACTTAGACTAATTATAACATTTTGACTAGCATCTTAAGCCCCTGAAAAATCAAGCATTGCATTTAATATATATTTAATATATCATCTTTCACCAGATATTTCAAAATCCTTTTATGTCCAAGCCACAGCTTGTGGAGGGAATATTATCATCATCATCATTACTACTACTACTGCTACTACTGATGATTAGAGCAACAATTTGTTATATCTTACATATTTTATTATTTTATTTTTAATAACATATTGAATTTTTTCCCCTCTAATTTTATTAGTTTAGGGCAATATAGACGAGAAGGTAATATCCATAAATTTAATTTTTACATATTCAAAATGCATCAGCTAGAGCTGAAGATGAAACTTAGTTAATAGTTACAAACTTTTTCTTCAGATATTTGGACTGTAAATTCCAGAAATTCCAGAAATTCCAGAAATTTGGACTGTATCATTATTGGTCATATTTTCCTTTCTGGCATCTTTTATTTTTTTAAATTCCATAGGCTTTCGCAGACAACTCACATCTTGACATCTTGATGAGAGATGAAGAAAAATGTTCATATTATTATATATTTGTAAAAGATAGGAATTATTTCTATTTTAGAGAGTGGGGGAAACCATAATAATAGCAAAGGAGTAGAACAGAAATATTTACTTATTCTCTTCCAGTGCACAAGAAAAAATGTGCCTCCATATACTGGAATAAAAAAGACAACATATTTTCACATTATGAACACTTAGCATATGCAAATTATTTGTGCAGTCTATAACTGAAAAATATATTTTAAAACTAATTAAATGAATAAATGAAATTATATATATATCAGCAATCAGAACTAGGAATCATTTAAACAAAATTCAGGAATATTGGAAAAGATAAGTAAAACTCTAATGAGATTTATTACTTGAGATTACAAACGAACATTGTTAATTCATCATTTTCCTTTATTCTCAGAATGAGAAGACGACTATCTCACTTGGACAAAAATACAGTCACTGATACTAATGATGAACCATCTCCAGATTAACACATAAAAGCAAGTTCTGATCACAGAAGCTGACAAAAGTGAGTTTCCTGAAGACTAAACAAATTGTTTTGAATATTCAGCAGAAGCCTTTTTGGGGATTTGTATTCATGATAAGGCAGATCTGTGCAGGTTCTCAGGTAACCTATTTCTTCAGACACGTAGATTTGCAATTATTGCATCAATAACATTTTTCAAAGCTACCATTCTCATTGTGTCAATCAGCTATAGCACTAAATTGGCATGGCACTCACCCACATTTTTTTCAACAAAGTATTTACAGTCTGTACTTTATCTAGGAAATTTACCTTCATGCTGAATTGTAATTAAGCACTGTAGAAGCCCACAAACTACATTTTCATGCTAGGTATCATCTCTGATCCTTAAGAATATTTCCAAGCCTGTGCATCCAAATGCATGCACACAGAGTTCTGAATCCAGAAAGAGAAGCATATAGGGGTGTGCTAATCACAGTAAAGGTTCTCTACAGCTAAGGAAGCATATGGATTAAAATCTATTTGCAGTAACAGTCTTTCCTTGTGCTGTAGTCTACATGTTCAGGCAAGCTAGTTGCAAGTTATTCCTTCACTTGGACAACTCAATTAGTTGTAATAATTTCTTTAATTCCATGGACTCTATCACAAAAGCATCAGATCATTCCAATAAAAGGAAAGTCTTTAAAAGTGCAGCAAAAGGCAAATATTACAGAGACAGGTCTTGCTTGTTTTGTTTCCTCCTTCCTCTTAATTCTTTGCTCTGATCTTGTTAATATCTTCAGCAGAATTCACAGGCAATCCAGATTTTTCAATTAACTTTCTTACATCTGAGACCACTGCACCATGAGCCCCCTGCAACTTACCGTTTGTTATTATGATTTTCATCCTTGCACAATTTTGAGAAAGCACTGCTGATGTTTGAAATCAGCTTGAACAAAGACCAAAAGAAAATTCACAATGATGGTGGAAATGATTTCCTAGACAGAAGTCTCAGTAGGTCATCTGGCCAACATTTTGCCTTGAGTAAGAACACGTAGTTTTTCCCTGCAATTGCTTGTAGATATTGCTAACAAATCTCAAAAATGCAATGTGTTGCCAGCTGGAAGTAGAAGGATTTGACTGCTCTAATGAGTCCCATAGTTTCATTTTATCATTGCACTTACAGGTATTTTACCCAAATTGCTGCTATAAAGAAATGCTACACAAACAGAAATTGTTTTTCTGCCACTCAAGAAAGCAATAACACACTTCAGCAGGCAAACTGAAACATGAATATAAAGAACTCATGGTTGACAAAAAGTTCTAAACTTTGATCTCTGGGATTTTATACATAGGTATACACTTTACTTGTAATATCTTATCGTTTTATGTTTTTATACATAGTATCTCTGAATTCTTATTTGTAATATAGAATTAGTAGGCAAACAATATCATCATCTTACTTGCAAAACATGTCTAGTCATTTAATACCCTGATTAGCCCTGCCTGGGGCTTCCTCCTTTCATGGGTATAGGAGCTTCATTTAAGGTCATCTGTGGGGGCTTTCAGTCACAGTTTGGGTCTCCTTTTTTTCTGTGTACACCTTCTTCTTTGTACAAAACAGATTTTGGACATGGTTTGTCCCTTTTTCTGGCGCAGATGATATACATCTTTGCCAGCTCCTACCTCTGCCTGCTGTTTTCTGTCCCTATGGGATCAGGTCTCCTCATGAGGGCATGGTCTGCTCTCAGCTCCTGGCTTGCTTCCCTCACAGGGCAGTTCAGCTGTTCTCTGATACACACAAGCGATCTATACATCTTCATGATGCCAGGGAAGGCAATAAGACACTTTTCCATCCATTCTGTGCATAAAATCAGAATTTGTGTGAGATGTGTAGATGTGAGAACTAATACCTTGTGAGGCCTATGAGATTTGTGAGCATTCTTCTTTTTTTCTTAATCAGATTTGACAACAAGTTGAGTGGAAACAGAGGTTTCCTGCAGCACTTCTACCATTTAAGCAGTAAGCAGTATGCTGTGTACCTTTTCCCATTTTCACCTAGTCCATCAAAATACACTAGAGAGGTGTCTTCTCAGTACAATATAGACCTCACAATAGAGAACTGAATGAAGGAAATTAGGAACTCATTGAGGAAATACCTTTTCGTTCTTTGAAAGACAAAGAATGGCAATAGTTTCAGGGGTGAAAACCTCGTTTTGAGTGGAGTGAATGCTCCTTTCAGTGAAAACTCCTGTAATAGCGTGGCAGGATCATAGCAGAAATTGACTTTCATAAGTATATTTTTTTTTGCCCTTGTTTTGACTGACCATTACCTCTGAAAGTGAGAATAACAATTTCTTGCCATTTAAAGAGAAGCTATTTCTTTACAGATAAAGAAAAAGTAAAAGATAGGAAAAAGAGAAGAGAGTAATTATGAAAAGACATATGGAATTGTGGGACAATTTTCCCCACAGGTGTTATCAGCTAAGGAAGATGGAAAACTACTCAGAAGTTGACTCAGAGTTTGAGAAATCATAGGTATCACAGGTAAGAGCTTTCTTTGTGGACTACATAATCTGAAGAATAGATGACAGATGTTGTAATCACTTCACATAATGTTACAACTAGCTGCTGTTACCCTCTATTCCTCACTTTTCTTCCCTATGATTTGTACAAGAATGATTCCATGTGTTTCAACCTACAGATCCCTGATGCATTATTTTGCTACAGTTTTGGTCCCCTATTCACCTGATGAGGAATTTTCATCAACCTGGAGTCCCTGTTCTTTTGTTTCCAGTGTTGGTTCCTTCTGGTATATGAAAGGTGTCAATCTACAGTATCATAGGTTTGGAAGAGGGCTTCAAATGTCATCTAGTCCATTCCCTCTGTAGTGAGCAGGGACATCCTGAACTAGCTCAGGTTGCTCAAAGCCTCATCAAACCTGGCCTTGAATACCTCCAGACAGGTTGCCACCTGTCTGGGTAACCTGTACCAGTGCCTCACTACCTCCATGGTGAAAAACATTTCCTAATATCTAATCTATACTCCTTGCACATGAAACAGATGTGCTTCATGAAATTACTGAATTGTAATAGAATTTTACATAAATGTACACAGAGTTAAATAGAGCTCCGTTAAAAAAACAAAAAGAAAAAGACAAGAAAAAAAAGGTTAAAATTATGCCTTTAGTAGAAATCTCTGAAATAATTACATTTTTTTTTAATTCTCTTTTTGATTTCTTGTAATGGAGCTATTGAGTCAACCCCTGTCTCTGAAAGGATTAATTTTTCTATTCATTCAGTTGAGATATCTGACAGATATTAGCTGGTGAAGCAAAAAATGAAGAAAAATTGCTAATCTAAGGAAATGATATTTCTTCTGTTCCATTGATTCCTGTTGATAACACACCACTGCAATGAACCTTAAATCAGAGTGGAAAGAAGAATCTTACCCAATATATTAACAGTATTTTTAAAATGTTTCATCTTCACACTGAGATGAAAGCACTTGACATTACTTCTTAAAGCAGAAAATTTATGCAGAGTATTTCAGGTTCAAGGCCCGAAATTTCTCTCTTTTTTAGCCCAGATTCAGTTGAGTTTCTGCTGACTTTTAATTATGATTTCAAAATACTCTGACCCCAGTTCTGGAATCCAGGAATTAGAACCTTCTGGATCGTTTCATGTACCAAAATCTTAGAATGATACTAAGCAGTGAAACACTCGAAACAGAATTATCAGGTACTCTCCAATGTAGTCCATATTCAATGCTTGCCTCCATTTAAGCCTGTGTCCTTCTCTATTTTTCATATGTTTGACTTGTATTTCTAAGATCAAGCAGCATCAATAATGGGACTGAGACAATTTTTCATTCCTTCTATCATATTTCATACACAGAAGAACAGTGGACACCTGAAGAGAAAAAATTGAAGGGAAAATAATATAAGATAGGGGACATACTTTTTTTTCACAAATGCATTTTCAGGTAGTTTAGGGACCAGGTAGATCTCTACTTAAGATCAACAGGTTCAGATATTGCAAAGAGATATAACTAAGATATTCTTGCAGATTTTCATTGTAATGGCAAATGTCAGTCTCAGGATAACTAACTGAATAACTCACTGAAATAAACAATTGGTTATTTTCAATGAGAACCAAGGAATACATGGCCCTGATTTCTCAACTCTGGAAGCAAGTCATTCACTGTAACTGACATTAAGAAGGAAGAAGGGATAACAAACACTCTAGGTAGCAGAAGTCTAAGCCAGACATTTCTCTTGGAGCATGTCATACGAAGTTATTGTTTTTAATCAAGGTAAAACTAATTGGAATAAAATTTTGCTATGAGAAGTGTCCCTTTACTATGCATGGAATTTCTTTATAGAATACTGCAGATCTGTACAATAAGAGTTAAGTTTTTCAAGTGCTGTATTGTAATTACTGTCAGTCTTTGCTGTAAATATGTGTCAAAATATTTCACATCTTCACCAGAGGTTTTAAAAACAGAGGAAATAAAAAAGTATCAACAAAAAAACAAACCTCTAAGAGAAATTTTGAATATAGACGCTTCCTGTACAATTGCCAAATTCCTTTGGAAATGTCACAGGAGGATATGTGACTGTACAATGATCTCAGATGCCTTCTGTTTTACATTCAGAACACACTCCTGTTCAGCTTACATATATTCAACCATTCTGAATAGCAATTTTAGAAGTATTTAAGCAAGTCTAATAGTTAGAATAAGGAGGTTAAAGAAGCCTGACTTTCAGTACTTTCTTCATGCAAACGATTTTATTTGAATAATAATAGGACAGTTAGTTTTATTTAAAGTGTTCTGTGGCTTACTCAAGCGCATAATTAAGTAAAAGGTAACTGAAAGCCCATACCTAGAGACTAGAAAGGTAAAAGCAAATCAGTCTGTATGAGAATTCTTTTTTTGAGAGTAAGATACCTAATTCCTCTTGAGTAGGAGAATACATTTCCATACTTTGTGCGTTTTAGATTATGTAAGTTTTAGAACTTCAGATCTGTATTTTGCTCTCTTTTTGTGCCTTACAGGAAGCTCTGTATAAGAACTTTGAAGAGAGGAAGAGCTATTTTTCTCATTAAAAAAAAATTTAAAAGAAAACAATAACTGCATGAAACACAGCTAGCCCTGATTTGTGAATAAAGTAAGATACATCATGAATTTACTTAAGAAAATTCATATAGTGTAGTGGTTCAATTAATGAGACTTTGAAGTTGCACATTAAAGCAAGTGGCCAAGGCAAGAAAATGAAGAATTTTCTGAAAAAACAGAATCGTGAAAGCATAGCAAAGGTTAAGATTTGAATAATCCATCTATGCTAGTGTTGTTAACACTATTTCTGATACAAGAAAAAATGGCATTAAAATAAAATTTGTTCAAAAATAATTAAAAAAAAAAAAGTAAATGGTTATAATGGCAGAGACTTCACCATAAAGTCAAAGGGATAATTTAGATATGGTCAGATTTGTTTTTGCTAAAAGAAAGAGTTTTAGAGAGGTAATTATGTGATAATGAAGGTTTTAGTATTCTTAGCTATCAATTAAAAATCAAATGGTAGTAATAATTGCATTCTGGATACAATTGAATGAGACTGCCACAATTACCATGGAATTCACCAAGAATGTTCTTTGAACTTATTATTGGAAGGATTCTGTGTTGACAATGATAGATGAGGTGACAGTAGACTTATTGTAAGACCTATTAATGGAGAAACATTTTGGACTGAGTATTCATTGGCTGATTGTGTTCGAATGAAATTTCTAAAGCTTGGAGCTCAAAACCCAAAAGCATTCATTAAGGAAGAAATTTCATTCTGATGAAGTGGGGATTCAAGTGTTAAGGCTTTCTGGATTTCTTTCTCTGTAACAGCAAAAACATAATGTCTAGCTGTACCAAAAGTAATCATAAAAAACTTGTTGGAGTGCTACAACTTCAGTTAAACAAACAAACAGAGTTAACAAAGATTCTGTAAATGTGGGGGGAAATAATATCTCTCAAATTATGCTGGGTAGTTGTATATTTTAACGGTACCCTTCTCCATACAGTTGTAACTGCACTGCAATCATACTTCCTATTTTAAACTTTCCTTTTCAATTTGGATAGCTGAGGAATGTTTTGTTACTGTGTCTATACCCTATTGCTAGTAAAAAGATATAGATCTGTAATAAACTTTGCTGCTGCTACTTAGAAAGCATGAGGATGTTCACTTGCCAGAACCGTTTGCAGAAGAGGGCCACAAGAGTGATTAAGGGAATAATGAGGCGATCTTACGTAAGGAGGTTGGAATGATCAGTCTACAGAGAAGGATAACTACTACCTTTATGATAAAATGAGCAAAGAGGGAGCTGGGGAGAAAACAAGCATGAGAGATAATTTTGTTACAAAATGTGAATACATTACGTTGGTCTAGTCTCTGAGCAACCACCTAGTTGAAGGTGTCCCTGCTCATTCCAGGGAGATTGCACTACATGACCTTTAAAATTCCCTTTCAGTCCAAACTATTCTATGATTCTATAGGATAAGGAAGAGTGGACATGGACAGGTAGGTTAAGTTACTAATAAGATTGTAATTCTTAATGAAATATATGGGCTTATAACTATGAGAATCGAGACTAACTTTGTTTCAGTTTCCAATGTAGGTAGAATGCAGCTTTCATTTGAGACACTTTCTCATGAATCTAATAAATTAATTTGCCTAAAGAAAATTAAACACACTTCACTTTGTGTGATTTTGGTTACTATCTAATTAGAATATACAGACAAAACCATAATATTACAGATAATTTTAGAAGATTAGCCTGTAAATTGCCTTTGTCTAGGTCTTCTTTAAATATCCTATAAACTAATTTTGTGAACCAGTATACTGGATCTTTTGTACTTAATATTTGAAGCCTTCCTCTGTCCTTGTGTTCCCATTAATTTTCACACTTCAAAGAATGGAAGCGAGAATAGAAATATCAGAAATTTAAAAAAGGTAACGTCAGCAGAAGGTACATTGTAGGTAAGTTTATGTTCCCATGGTGAATGTTAATTGCAGTTCTCTTGAACTTTCCATACTGTTCGTTGCAGTTAAATGATAAATTTCACATGGCAGTAGGCTTTTATTTTATATTTAATGTATATGGAGTTTCTCTTTCATCAATAGTGAGTAACAGTGTGTGAAAGAAGTAAATATAATAATACACTCAGGGACTTAGTAAAATGGTCACACTCCAGAGCACTTAAGCTAGAATTTGCAAAGTTAAACAGTTCAGTGATTTTATTCAATCCCCATGATATGAATGCAGAGGTCAAAGGGATTGTTGTTTTCAAGGAACAGCTGTGTTAGTTGAAAAGCATGCCAGAGAAGTATCCAGTAAGGAGACGGACTACATCAAAAAAAGTAGAAAGTGAAAAAAAAAAAAAAACCAGAAAGAAAAGAGGTAGTTCCAATATCTAAGAGGAAATATTCAGTGTCTCTTTCTTCCAGTCCAGTTGCTACAGATTAGTGTTCACATGTATGAGAGTATAAAGCTGGAGAGCTGTGCTGATATAACCTGTGGAAGAATCACAATGGAAATGGGGCAGCATTATTAGGTGGAAATTGATTTGATTGGGCAGACCACTTTGCTATTTATATGACCTTTGTTACATACTTAACACTCTTATAGATAAACATAAAACAGTGCAAAATCTGTTGCATATAGGAAAACTGTGATTTGTATTCTGATGTACTAGAAAAACTGCAGGAAGAAAAGCAGACAAAGTTATAACCTCTTCTTTACCCTATTTCTATGCAGTGAGCGCATTGTCCAGTCCCATCTATCTGAATTAGTGTAGAACACCTGCATTCCCTGATAGATTATACCATCAAATAGCCTGAAAAAAATCAGAACTGAAGCTTCAGAATAGTGGAACAAGGAAGAAAATATATGGGATCAGAAATACAGAAACTGTAAGATGAAAATCTTCTCTATGTTTTTCCTCATGCCACCAGTAATAACTACAGTACAACAACCAGTAATACTGATAACCTATGGGAAATATGCCTGAAAACAATACAATGTTTTCCACTTAGGAGTGGAAATGTTATAAGATGCTGAAAATCTAAATTATTTTGTCTTCTGAAGCATTATCATTTTGATAAATATCTGTTGTCCTGTAGCAAGATTAGTTTCTTGACTGAAATCACAATAAAGGACACATGACTCACAAATTACAGCTGTGTTCTGGAGTCAGTTAATCTAATTTACCCCCAAAATTTTCTGCACCCTGAAGACTGAAGTCCAACCAAGACTGTGGAACTATTTTGGATTAAATCTGTTTTTCAACCCCATAAATAATGAGAAAGGCATCTGTGGTTTGGTTTCTTACAGAATGAAAAAAATAATTTCCCATATATATTGCTATGAAAAAATTCTTGCTTTTTTATCACTCCTTCACAGTTCCACGAAAAAATAAAGGATAAATACTGAAATTAATTCTTAATTCTTGCTTTTAGTTATGACTTTTTAATGTTATTACTATCTACAAATCTTTCTGCTGTTGCTCCTGTTGTTTTTGTTGCTGTTTTGTTTTAAAGTTTGCTTTTTGTAAATAAAGTTAGTGCCCAAGCTTGTCTCTTGGGCATATGGATTGTGTTAGAATGCAAGATTAGTACATATTGAGTGAATGCTAGAAAGGTAGCTACAGCTGTCTTTTTAAAAACAAATATTTTCATTAATAATTTGAAAGCTAGATAATTTTAGATTAGCCAGGTAAGAATAGTTGCATCAGTTTGATGTATGAGAAAAACAAAGAAACACATTCACATTACTGCTACTTCTCATATGTTTTAAGAACCACTAAGCAATTAATTAACACATTTTATTTCTTTTATTTTCAATTTTAAATAAAATGTTTTAATATTGTAGAAATTAAGACTGGTTTTGAAGTTGCCAAGATCTATCATTTAAACAGTGTTTAGGATTTGACTTAGAAATATTTTACACATGGAGCCTAGAAAACTTTCAGCTGTTCTTACGTGCAAAGTGGCAGACCAAAAAGGAGTCTGATAAGCTGCAGAGTGAGAATATAACAGAGGTGTTTTAAGAGCATTAACTTTGAGCAAGTTTTTTTTTTCATGCAAAAGATTTATATTATGCAAGAATTTCAATGTCTGAAGAAAATACCTCTAATTTTCCAGCTGGTCCAAAGGCCCTTTTAACCTAATCTATTGATAAACTTTTATGATATTCACTAAGTAATTGCTTCGTTCATTAGTAAACCCCAAACTGGAAGAAAGTTTGTTAATTTCTGTTCTTATACAGTGACTGAATATCATAGGGTGCAAACATCCAAAACCAAAACATTACTCCCAAAATATAACAAAGGCTGTCTGTTGCAAGGGGATTTATGCATTTCAGTTTACCATTTTTCTAGGCATGAGAAAAGATGAAATTCAGGTATCTTATCCCTGACTCTGATTAATGATGGGTCTTTCCTCTGTCATGGGCTAGTGTTTGCTACTTTTGCATAGTTGCAAATTATATCAAATGATGACATGGAAACTTTTTTCTTTCCCTAGAAGACTTAACCTGTTCAATTAAAAAAACCCATGAGAAAAAGCTTGATTTCTGAGGGGGTTTGGAAGAAAGGGTTGGGTGGTGTGTTGACGCTGGAAAAATAAGTTTTAGAGAATCACTTTCAGAATTTTCCATTTTAAAGCAAGACTTAGAGGACACAATATTTTTCAGCATTTCTATGGTGGTTGTGCTTTAGGTCCTGTTTTTTCAACTCATATTAAATATAGCCTTACTAATTTCATTATTATTTAAATGGAAAAGGTCTACTCGTATAGTTTGTACCACCTCACTTGTAAGGGGGAGAAGTGTCTGCCATATATATCTAAAAGCAACTAGCATTTCCCTTCCCCCTGTAATTAATATAGCTAGTGTCCTGGAGCTTATTCCATAATGTACTGACATGAGCTAACATATAAGCTTCTTCAGTTCAGAGTAGCCAATTATACCTGCTGACTGTCTGCTGGTAGCCATGGTATCTGCAGGCTTTGCTGGTTGTTCTCACAGCAATCTCAGAGCTTAAATAAGCTTAGACACTGGATCAGCTAGTTCAAAATTCATACTACTCTGGCTTTTGCAGAGGAATCACACTGCCACTCATTAGGGACTGAAGTGCAAGGCTGTGGATCCCAGAGGGCTTTGTGCTGTGCCAGGTATCCCTTACAGAAACAGGAGTGATACATTTTTTTCAGCCTCATGCAAATGTTTCAGCAAAAATTATCAGAATTCCAGAGCTCCTATTTGTGTATCTATTCTTCATCTGAATTTGGTTTTATGCTGTGTCTGATTATTTTGTGAAAGCTATCAACAAATAATCTACGCCAAAGTTGATAGTGCTTCTTTCTTTATACCGTGGGTCTAATTTCATTTGAGATAGCAAAAGAAATAAAGTCAAAGCATTCCAACCTATTATTAATCATTGAATTTGCTCTCCATGTTGTGTCCTTGTTCTTGCTTTATCTGTTTGCAATTTGAAAAGGACACCTTTGTGAGAAAGGTGCCTTTATCTTCAGTCTCAGTTGCAGTGTGAAAAAGCCTAGTTTTCAGAATTTTATGGAAAGCAGTTCAGTTTAAGTTTTTTAAAAGATTTTGTTCATTGCATATGAATAGATGCACAATTTAAGCCAAGAATTCCCTTTCACTACAAGGAACAGAGGTCCAAAGGAGTAAACTTACTGTGCAAAGATTAGAAAAGTTATCAGAGGCAAGTTACCCTTTAGTTCTTAACGCTGTTGCCATACAAAGAAAGTTGAAACATTCACAGTGTAGTAGGTGCACCGTGGATTGTTCAGGTAAGTGTGTTATTATGAGTAACTAGGCTTAAAAATTAGTAGACAATACATTGTCTTCCTGTTATGTATAATTTGGAAAAATACAGCTTTCTTAGCTTTGTTGATCAACATGAAATTATGACATGTGATCAACTATGTAGCATGTAACTATTAATTTTCTTTATGACTTCACATGAGTAGCCAATATGCTTTTCTAAAAGCATATTGATGCACCAGATCACCTAAAACCTGTCACAGTAATGCTATACAGTAAAGTTTCTTTGATGTGCAAAAATAAAACCTACATGTCATCATGTGTAAGCAACTTTTCTACATATTAAGATTCTTTTTATGAGAATATTGCACTTTGGTCTCACATAGTCCTTCGGGATATCATAGTGCATCCTGACGAGAATCCTTATAAATTTTTCTCATGTCTTTTTTCCCTACTATGCTAAGCACATGCTAATACCAAGCCTAGCACTGCCACACACTGAAATAGGAATTACACTGTATCTATTACTAAGATCCTCCCTGGCAGTAGGGCAGCTTCCACAGATCCCATGATGGCTAAAAATTATGTGGATTATGTACACGAAAAACACAGAATAATGGACAGGGGAGATGAGTGCTTTATGTGTGGGGAAAAAGAATCTTTGTGGGAGAAGAAAAGAGTAAATATCTGAAGAATTAATAACTTCATAATTGTACCCATTTTAGTTGGGAGAATTCTCCTGAAAAGTAAATCCATGAAAGTAAGAGAACTGTTAAAAGAGGATAAATGTGACTGTATTCGGTATTGTTCTCATTGTTGGAGGTGACAGCCGTGAAACTGAACTACCATTTGATGTATAATATATTTCACAATGTTAGACAGCCTGACTCTAAAATAAATGCATACTCAAACTTAGGCACACTTATGTACCAATGCGTAAGACTTTGCAACACAAACTTGATCCCTCCCATCTGACAGGTTACTGAATTTCAACAACCAGCACTGAGATCCCCTATGGATAAATCCAGTGATCCTGAAAGTACTGTACCTTGTCTGCACAGAATACTAACAAAATAATAATAACTTCTTCAGGGAAGTATCAATAGATTTCTGTGATTTAACTCCTTAAATTAAAATTACAAGTGCTTGCTGTAGGAACAAAGAATGGAGATTAGCATAATATAAACTGACATTTAGGAAAGGTTGAGAGTAAAACGCAGAATGCCTAGTTCAAGTAAACAGATACTATGAAAGTCCATAAGATGTGGGAACTGACTTGTGATGTGTGACCACTTGTAATCAATTGGAGGCTTACGTGAAGCACAGCAGCATTTGCTTTGATCTGTGCTCTCCCTTTTACAAACCTGAGAGTCTGTGCTTATTCAATGAGTTGCCCCAAACTGGCTAGACTGTGACCAACAAGTAGTGTCCATGTGAGGACAGGAAGAAAGCAGTGGCATGTCCCATAAGTGAAGGAGGTTTGTGACATCCAGACTACTAAATTTACTCAGACCCAGCAACACCTGACTCTGGGATAGCTGCCAGGATATGGAAGATCAGAAGGGATTCCTTTTCTTTCATTGCATTTCCCCCAACTCACGCTCTTTTTATCTAAAACAATGGGATCAGGGCTTTCTAAAGAATGAAAGCTATACCTACAAGTTTTAAAATAGCTGTTAAAGGCTCTCAATGTTCTGTAAAAGACAATCAACTGCATGAGTTATTGCACTGTATTTTGAGGTATTGTGCTTGGTTAAGTTTTGATTTAGCACTGTGGTGGAAGGTCGGCCAGGAGTTCAATAAAAAAAAGAAAAAAAAGAAAGGATCAGGGGCGTCTTGGACTTCCTACTTCCGTCATATTTACTTGGCAACTGATTCACCTGGCCTTACAGCTGATGGCAAGAGAGAGAGGTAAACCCTAGCACAACATTCCTCCCCAACTCCTCTCCTCCACTTCCTCCCCCCTATCCCACAGAACAAATGAGCATGAGTGGAAAGGGTAAAGATGAGACTTGAGAATAAGAGCTGCCGATTTACCTCCATCTCCTCTAGCTGCCAGCACCACTCCCATATGCCCTGCACCATTCTCCTATGTCTCTGCTGTCCCCAGCTGCACTCCCCCCACACCTGAAGCATTTCCAGCAGAGTGTCAGGGAACAGCATCTAGACTAGAAACATGCTTTAGGGAAACACCAAATAATGGGAACCCGGTCCCCAAGCAGGAGCCCCAGTATGAACATCTGCAATACAGAATTTATCACAGAATGACAAGGGTTGTAAGGGTCTTCAAGAGATCATCTGGTTCAATCACAGATGTAATTCTTTACAAAGAATTCCAGAAAAGCATTAATGAGGACGAGCTTCAAAGCTCATTTAGCAAAAGTATGCTAGATGAGATGCTGGTCACCAGAGGCAGACACCGAGGAACAGCCACTTCTGCCCCCGTCTCTCTCCTCACCCACTACTGCTCCCCCTGCAGGATTCAGCTTCGATGATGAGTCACCTCCAGCCAGAACTTCTGTCCTCTGGTACACTGCACCCCAGGCCTCCCCACTCAGAGGCACGTTGCCAGTGCCCCAGCAGATAGCTGGGCATTTGAGAATAACTCCACAACCAGGGCCAAGGTCTCACAGACTCCAAACAGCAGTGACAGACAACTGGGAATAAGTGCTCAGGCCTGAGCAACAGTCCATGTACCAACAAAACATTACATAAAAGTAGTATCTGATCACTGATGGAATATGCATTCTCACCTGGAGTATTGTGTCCAGTACCGGAGCCCTCAACATAAGAAGGACATTGAGCTGTTAGAACAGGTCCAAAGGAGGGCCATGAAGATGATC
>VZTY01020064.1:19953-116700 GCA_013400935.1 Turnix velox
CATGGCTGCACGACTAATTTGTAGATCATGGAAGTGCTGCTTTGTTTGTCTGAGCTGATGGATGGATGTTGGCCAGGGAGGTGATGAAGGACCCAACCTTGGAGACATCCAAGTCCAGGATGGATGGGGCACTGAGCAACCTGATCTGTCCCTGCCCATGGGAGGGGGTTGGAACTAGATGATCTTTAAGGTCCCTTCCAACCCAAACCATTCTATGATTCTATGAATTCGGGAGTTTTTTTTAACAAAATATGTATATATTTGTAGTTATACACTATTATATTTGTTCTAATATAAGGAAGATTATATAACACTAGCATTTTTCATATAACTGTTAAATGGCATTTGGAAACTTCAAGCTATAGTACACATACTATTTTAAGAAAGTTCTTTTAGAAGGTTGTTTAATTTCTGCAGATCTGCTGATAATTTCTTTCAATGTAAAACAGATTTTACATAAAAAAACTTAATTCCTCAAAACCACAAGGGCATGAGATTCTGATGTTACTTTCCATCAGTACTGCAAGACAGACACTTAAGGAACTGCTAACACTTTCTGCTAGAATTTTTTCTTATACAATAATATAAGTTTCTTTTAGGATAACATTGCACTGGTGACAATTTAGTCATCCACTTGTTTTTTACCTTTTCTTAAAAAATACTATTTCCATTTTAAGAGTATGACCTCTTTTCCTAGGTGAAGAAGTATTTTTTTTTTTACCCTTATTCAAACGTTGTTTTCTTAGTTTGGTTCCATTTCTTCCATGTGACTGATGAGTCCTTCCTTTACCATGTTAGTGTCACCCAGAAAACATGAAGATTGCAGTTACATTAACTTTCTCATCACTTTTGAAACTATGAATCAGACCAGCCTCTCCTGGTATAATTCACAAGGAAGACTCACCATTTCCATCTTTTTTTTTTTTTTTTCCTAAGGAATGTTTTCGATTCTTAATGTATATCCTTAGACAACAGGTTTTCTGATACATATATTATGTTACTAACAATCAATTCTAGTCTTTGAAAAATTACATTGAGATTAATATCATGTAATTCTTTAATTTTTAAGAAATCACAGCAGTTAATGGAAACATTTGGTAACTATTACTATCTGAATCATCCTTTTTCCCGTTCCTGAATATTTTGCAGAATATTAGCTCTATGTCTGCTTAAAGAAATTTCTGTAGTATATCAACATTCATTAAAAATAGATTTAAGCAAGTCGCATATCTTCTCATTCAGCCCTTTCCTAAGTCCCACATGTGAGGCAGCAAGACCTGATGATTTAAAATTGTTTATCCCCTGTAAATCCCCATTGGATTATTACATTCCTCTACAAATGAAAAATAAAGCTCTTTATCACTTTTATGTGATATATTTCCCTGTTTACTTCTAAATGCATAAATAATTTATTGAAAATTTCTGGCTATTCTACAAACACTTTCATAATCATTGTGAAAAGCATTATCCTACCTCTCTTTTTATAAAGCTATAAAATCTGTAAGATTTTTTGTGTTCCTAACCACATTTGAAAGCATCTATTTTTTCTTCCTCCCAACATTCATTTTCCTTGTTGTCTTCAGAATTCCTTGATAATTCTCTCCATTCAGTACGTGGGTTGAAGTTTATGTGCCCTTCTGTAATTTGAATTATAGTTCTATTTCCTAACATTTTTGCTTACAGTATGAAATAAAGCTTCTTAGACAGCCATATAGCTTTATTAATTATGTTACATGGCTTGAACCAGGTACCTAATGGAGGGGTTTTTTTATAAAAGTGCAAGTTTAGCTAATAATTCTTCTAGACAGACAAGACATAACGTTCAGAGATCATAAAGACCTTTCATTTTATATTTTAATTTTGAAAAAAAGTTCATGAAAATGACCAGATGTTATTCTGAAGTGAGATTAAATCCATACTTGCTGCCTTTGCAGCTCATGATTCACTGATGCATGGTAAATAAAGTTCAAGTTTAGTTCACTTCTTTTCCTTTTAGTTTTCTACTACTTTTTTCTTTTGGATTCTTTTTTTTTTCTTTATCTGTATCAGTGCATCCATCACCATAAACTACAAAAGGTATAATATTTATTATTTCTTTCTTATCTCCTTTTCTTTGTCCCTCTTTATTTTTATAGCTTTCTGTTTTAATTTAAAGTAAATTACATATTTCTTAAAAATTAAAGATTCATAAATGAAACTCTAACTGAAAAGATTGTAAAAAGTGAAAAAAAAACATACCCAAAATGCATTCATAGAGAAAATGAAGAGTAAGTGAAGGAAGTGGAAAAAATGCCATTGAGTATGTAGGGATAATTAATTGTCTATGTTTTTCTTTATGTGGGCATTATTAATTATTTTGTCTTTATTTTATTATACACTATATCAATAATTTTTAAATTTTAAAAAAATTTTTAATGTAAAGCCATACCTACACATCTATCCCAGTATCTGTCGGACTGACTTATTTCCATGTCTATGCTTTCAAAAATTGAACTATCAAAATACATTGCCCAATTTTTCATCTAAATAATTTCATAAATAATAAAGTATATTACCTCAACATATAAGATAAAGGCCAAAATCAAGATTATTTATGTAATGAAGCAATAACTTCTGTTTTTATAATAAAAAAATAGTTTTCCTAATTTGTTTTAAGATATTATCACAAATTCCAGAAGCTCATGGTGATTATTCAGAATCATATAGTATGTTTCTACAAATTCTATCTTCACTATACAGCCTCCACAGTGAGAATGGAATGGACCTACCCTGCCTGTCTATTTTATTGTTGTCTGTATTTATCAACCATTCTAATAAGCATGGAAGAAACAAAGGACGTAGTACTTGACATGAATAATCATGGTGCTTAATTTAATTTTATTTTTTATGGATAA
This sequence comes from Turnix velox, assembly GCA_013400935.1. Taxonomy (NCBI): domain Eukaryota; kingdom Metazoa; phylum Chordata; class Aves; order Charadriiformes; family Turnicidae; genus Turnix; species Turnix velox. Next base: position 22,848 of record VZTY01020064.1, read on the forward strand.
TGTTATTTTTATTGGTAAGATTTATTTAAAGATGAAGCGCTCACAAATTCTGCTGACAAGGATGTCCTGAGTCATGGGAGCTATTTCTGTTTACAGGCTACCCACTATCTGGCTTAAGGATATCAGATAAGCTCAGATTAGATAACTCCAGCTCCTTAGATCATAGGTCAAAGATCATAGAATGGTTTGGGTTGGAAGGGACCTTAAAGATCATCTAGGTCCAACCATTTAAACCACATATAAAGACAAAAGCATATATTAATTGGAAACATTAAAAAGAGAAATCAGTTGGAGAAACTCAGGCCAATTAGCAACTCCATTTTTAAAGCTCCACAACCTGTAGTTACATTTTCCTGTGTCACAGAAATCTGACATGCTGAATTGTATCTCAGCTAGAAAACAGTGTGAAACATAGCCAAAGTCACCTTGCACAGCTTTGAATAAAACGTAAAGAACTGTTTACATATCTAATCTTTGACTGGAAACAAACACAGCTATGCATCAGGAACTGATTAACACAAATAAGAGGCTCCAGGACTGTGGGAGATTTATCCATCATTTAGAACATTTAATTAAGACCACAAAGAAATTCTACTGAATATTGGTACTTTGCATTCCAGATTATTGTTAACACATTGCTGAAATCTCAGGGGCAGGAGGGGGCAGGGGGGAGAAAAACAAAACACATAACACAGAATATTAATTCTCTCTTCTCTGAAACACAAGAATCAATGACAGAAACAATCAGTAATGTTATTTTACAAAAAAAGCGATTCAGAAATATGTGAACAAAATCCAGGTACTTTGTATCACAGAAATAAGTGAAACAGAAAATAAGTGGTTTAAAGAATAGGCAAGCAATTTACAATAGCTGGGTATACTGACAAAAGTCTAAAAAATACATTTTGTTTGCTGCATAAAGCAAAGGAAATATGCCCATTTGGTAGTATTCTGCATAGCTGAGTTTCTATTTATTTACTCACTGTTGAGGTTCCTATCTGGTGCCATTTTTGTCAGTCTAGGCAATAAACTTCTGAAAATAACTTTGCAAGAAGCAGAAACAAATCCCTATCCATCTTTGCGTATTTATGGAATCGGAAAAGGAAGGTTTTTTTAAAGCACTTTGGAAATTAAATATGTTTTCAGCTTCTGGCCCATCTTATAGCTTTTTCCCTTATACCAGCTCCATTTTTACCAACAATGGGAACTTGCTTATTAATGAACACTGAAGATTTGTCAGTCACAAGAAACTAATTCCAGTAAGGTATCATAATTGAAACCTTTGTACTTCACAAAAGCAGAAAATCTTTAGGAACTTCCAATGAGTAATCCTATTCCCATCTGAATATAGAGACAATCTTCTTTTTTTAGCTTTTATACAGAAATAAGTTTAGAACATCTAAATGAAGCCATAGTACCTGTAATGTACCTGCAATAAAATTAAATTCAGGTGGAAATTCAGGTGTGAAGGTAGAGAAAGGTCACTTTGAAGCCAGGAATCTAGGTACTCTATATAACTAGGAAGTAAAGAATCATTGTGTTTATGTATGTTTTTTGTTCTGTTTTTAATTGTGAAACTTTGTTTTTCAATTGTTTTGGAGAAATTATGATAATTGGTGCATTTAATGCTGCATCAATCCACAGAGCAATGCTTATCCTCTTTATCTTTTGCTGTAATTGCCAGTGGGCATTTTAGGTTAATTCAGATATGTATAGCAGACTGATATTTAGTACTAGCTACCTAATTTAAGGAGAGAAAAATTGTTTTGTAGGCTCCATCATCTACTAAAAATTTATTGAGTACAATAGGAGCTTATACATATACCACACTTTTAGACAGCTGTTTGGTTATCTGAATTTGGCACCTGAGTGTTACCAGCAGTATTTTAGAAGGGCTCACTTTATAAATGCTTCTAGACTCCAGTTACCTTGGAAAAATACAGGATATCTAGTACAGATCCCAGTAAAACTGGAAGGCTCACTGGTCTCATCAGCATGGGGGCTTCTACAATGAAATATAGACCTGCATAGCATTTTAGGTTGCTTGAACAGTCTTTTTGGCTCTCCTCTGCACCAATTCCAATAGATCCACATCCTTCTTAGGTGTGGTGCCCCTGAGCTGGATGCAGTCCTCCAAGTGGTTTCTCACCAGAGAGGAACAGAGTGGCAGAATCACCTCCCTCCATTTGCTGGACATTCTTGTTTTATCTGAGCTGTGAGCACACTTTCACAGAATCATAGAGTTGGAAGGAACCTTAAAAGGTCATCTAGACCAATGCCTCTGCAGAGACAGGGACATCTTGCACTAGATCATGTTGCTCAGAACCTCATCAAGCCTGGCCTTGAATGCCTCCACGGATGGGGCCTCCACCACCTCTCAGAGCAACCTGTACCAGTGCCTCATTACCTTCACAGTGAAGAACCTGTTCCTAATGTCTCATCTAAACTTACTGTGTTCTGAAACCATTTCCCCTTGTTCTATTGCTCTATACCATCCCCAACTTTGTTGTAGGGCCCTTTCAGGTACTGGTTGTGTCCCTACAACCTCCTCTTCTCCAAGTTCAGCAAGCCCAACTCTCTCTGCCTGCCCTCATAGAAATGGTGCTCCAGCCCTCGGATTATCCTCATAGCTTCTTCTGGACCTGCTCCAACAGGTCTATGTCCTTGCATTTTCCCCCCCAACTTGCCTCTCAGTAGGTTCCATGGTAGGCTGCTATGAGGTCTCCCCACAGCCTCCTCTTCTCCAGGCTGAACAGGCTGTATTTGTTCTTGAGACTGCTTCAGCCCATGTGCAGGACTTTGTGCTTGGCTTTTTTGGACTTTAGGAGGTTTGTGTAAGCCCTTTGAGTCTGCCTAGGTCTCCCTGTAAGGCATCCCTTCCCTTAAGCTATCTACTAGCATATGGTTATGTATTTAATTTTGTCAATGTAATTCAAGTTACATTTATGAAGGTACATTGTGATTTCTAAATGTACCTTGTATTAAAACTTCTCAGCCATTACTGTGTAGATGGATATAAAAGACATTTATAGTTACTGTTTATGATACTCTTCTTAGCTTTGACTTTCAGACTGCGTAAGTGAAGATGTGGCACAAATGCAGTTATTACTGCACATCAATCCTTTCCACTACCAGAAATACTTCCCTGAAGATTATGCCATGTATTTACATTGCATAGGAATGGTTCCATTCAGAGAAGTGTCTCTAATTCTCACCGAGACAGACTAGATCTAGTGGAGTGTCAAAAAAATAGTCAATACTCATGCTGGTGGTAGGTAGGAACCTGTCTGAGCAGAGCTTTGAAAAGAGGAGTCTTTTAAACTAGATTAAATTAGTCTTTTGGCTGACCAACAAATGTAAGCAAAGAAATATTCCCTGCAATCTTCTGGAATCAGTTATAAAGTCAAGAGTTTGACATCTAACCTAACAATAGGAATGATTGCCATATAGGTAAACTAAATATTCCCATATGTAATATGCGATTATATTTATGTTAAAATAATAAAATGAAAATACCTACATGTCAATTTCCTTGACGCTGTAATTTCATTATTTTCTAATGAACTTTCATATTTCTAAACCAAGGAATGTATGGATAGGGCTGGGGACAGAGATAGACATTTGCATGAGTAAAATAGGAAAAGAATTATGTACATTTTCTTGAATACAAAGGGAAATCATGTTTTTGTAAATTAAGTTAAAAGTTTGATATCTTGCCTTCTCTGTCTCTCCTTAAACGTAATATACTAGTAGTTATGATGGGCTATTGAACTTCATTCCCATGAATCACAGAAAAAAAGTCAAACAAAATAAAACTAGAGCTGCAAATGAAAGCAATTAATAAAATTTGAATTGGTTTACATTTTGAACTTAACAGTAAATTAAGCCAGCAGTCTGTACTTCTGCTAAATTTTTATTCCACAATGGTGTACCTTAGTTATATGCATGTTCAATGTATCTGACGAACTAAGTGAACCATTTGTGGGAAACCAACTGAATTTCATCCTTCTCCTCAAGTAAAGCTGAATTTTAAGAGGGATGAGAGATTTATGAGATTTCAAGGTAGAATGAATAAACCCAAAACATTTTCTGGTACCCGAGTGAAAACCTAAGGCTTTTGGATTGTATGTAGCTTGATGCAACTTAATGTGTTCAAGAAAGTTAGTCATTGCTAGAAATAAACTGTACTGTGTAACTTGAGAAGGGCTTGAATCAGAGTCAAGGAACCAGAGCTCTGCGATTGGCTAGTTTAAGTTTTTTCTGAAATAAGAAGATTCAGCAAACGGTTACCCCATTCTAGAAATAGGTTACTAAAGAGTATTGGTGAATAGACAAATTAACTCATAGACAAAGTTTTAACCTATATGTTTTAAACTGGTAGAGGAGGCTGTAATGTCTTTATGCTGGGTTGGTTTATATGAATACATGCATTTCTTCCTTATTTTTCTACTAGAAATCAAAACATTGTGAAATGGGAAAATTATTCTTTTTTTTTTTTCTCACCTATCCAAGGACTACACAGCAAGGATACTAAACTGCTAAGTTGTAGGAATCTCTCTGTAGAGGGAGTATGAATATTTTATAAAATCTAGAAAAGTTGTGTTCTGATTAGCTCAAACATATCTGGAGTATTTACGTATTAGTTGCTACTTTGGATTATGTGGCTCAAGCATCAAGTAGGATCAGAAATCAGAAAGTAGGGTTATCTATAAAGAAAGAGCAGTTGATTCTTACACAACTAGACATAGGAAAATATTTTTTCATTAAGCTGATGTGAAACTTGGAAATGTTAAGAAACAATAACTGTTGATAAGTAAGTTTCAATGTCAAAGACTTTCATGGGCCTGATGAGGCAAATTGTTTCACTTGCTCTATGGCTTCAACTCCAAAGACCTCAGCTCACAAACATTGTTTCTGTTAAGCAATGCTGTCTAACTGAAATTAAACAATAAAAATGAGATTTCTGTCAAATCCTACTTATACATTAGTTTTATTACAGAGAGGAGAGAACCTCCTAAAACCTCTATTCTTTTACAGCATGTTTAGATGCTTCACTCAGAGGACATTTGCCTGCTGCTTCAGGTGTTGAAGTGCAGTAGAGGAATCTTCAGTTTTAACATGAATGTAGGTTCTAGTTCCACCGAAGTAACTAAAGAGTGTGTTAATGTGTTTGCTTTGCACTATTCATACTTTCAGGCTAGAGAAACCGTAAATGTAGGTTGATGATCTTACTGTAGCTCTCAGTGGAATGCTGGCTAGTTGAAATAAACACAAATCTAGCAGCCTGGATGCATGGAAAGTGTTGGCAACAAGTGTTTGAGTAACAAAGGTGTTGTAAGTCAGGAGCCTCTTGCATATATATATAGAGTTGTTAAAGCTCTGTGCCTGTAAGCACTATGCCTTAGAGCAGCCTGTACTATAAAGCTCTCATTTTCATGAACAGTAAAATCTCCCAAAATTTCAAAGAAATATAAATGCAGTAAAATTGTTTTCCCTAGCTCAAATGCAGTTTATTCTTTATTAAAATACGTGTGCTCCTTCGTAGTATTCTTTTAAAGCAGGCAGCTGTCAAGAGTGTGGTAAATGGAGCTAAAATATATGTAAGGTCCTCTTGGAAAAAAATTGAAAGGCTTAAATATGAACATAAACCACTTTCTAAAGCTTCTGAAATACAGTGTGCTGGCTCTGAAAAATCTTTAAAGTTCCCTTGAGGATCTGCACTATAAAGTAATGGGTACATTTTCTTTATCACTCCAAGAGGCATGTTTTTTTAAGATTTTCTGCTAATACAAATAATATGCATGAGGGTTTGATGTGGATTCGAACTCAGCAAGATTTCAAAACTGGATAGACTAAGTATCTGTATATTCACATCATAAATATATTTATCTTTTTTCCATAGAAGTTACTTAGAACAATAGTTCACATTTATCAGTTTAAATTTTCTTGAATATTTTCCTATCCTTTGTATTCATAAAAGAAAGCTATCGCTCTTCTTACAAATTAAAGGATTTGTCAGATCACAAATAGACATAAAATATTACAGATGTCAATTTTTTTGTCCCTAGATAATTTAAATTTCTACTTGATTATTTGCTTCTTTATACTATTTTCTAATACTGAATTTAAAATATTTTATCATTAATTATAATGCATTCTGTGTATGAGTTTAGAAAATATCAATGAACTTTCTTGCAACTGGGCTATGAAATGTGAATATGGCACTGTTTTCTGTAAGTGTCTATCAGACACATTAGTATTCTTATCCTGCTTATAGCATCTAGAAATGTGTATTTTCATATCCACATTCTTGAAATGGACTTGATAGATAAGTCTTAGTAAGGCAAAAGAGAAGATTTGTTTACACAAAGATTGTTAAACTTTCTGGAAGTAAGAGTTAAATCTCAGGAGAGGAAATAAAAAGGAAGCAGGCATTCAGTGAGCCTCTCATCTTTCTACAATTCCTAGAGGTTATGTGTAAGAAGATTAGGAAACAACACAGACAATTGAAGAACTCCCTAATGAAAACAAATTTTCCATGTTTGATGGCTTATATGTCATAATTTTTTGACAGCAACATAATGTGGAAAGACAGTTCAATGCAATAAAAAGGTTTCACTTTCTAAGTTGTTTGGGGATAGTTCTCATAGAAAGAAAAATTGAAATGACATTGGAATAACCCAATTCCAATATTTCCAATAAGCAGATAAGTGCTGGTTGAAGTGATGCTATCCTCTCAATGGTTATTTAATTTTCCTAGTGAAATTTTAGGAAACAAAAGGGCTTGAATAGCTTGGTGAATATGTGGTATCCATAGGCCCTATCATGACATCCTTGTTTGGACACAACTAGCACACACATACATTAGCACATATATCAAACATTTTGGACAGAACACTGAAGAAATTATATCCAATTCATCCCTTTGTCCAAGAACCCTTAACTAGCTTAAATTGCAGGAAAAGCATTTGTACTTCCTTATATGTTCAGCTTTGTAGCAGTACTTCTCAAAAATACCTAACCAATTTGCTCTTTGAAGTATTAATATGTATTTGGTATGTGTTGCTGTGGTCTTTTTGCCTGACTGTTCACATATTCAGTATCCCTTAAAGGCAACATCTTGCCTAAAACAAACATTTTGTAAGTCCTTTCTTTTCATTTTATAAGTGCTCACTTTATTTTGGTTAAATTAGAATTCCTTCTGTTATTCTGAAGTGATAATACGTCAGACAAGAAGAAGCAATTTGCTTAATTTATTGTTCACTTGACTTTTGTGCCAAACAGCTGTTACACCCTTTTAGGCTAAAATTCTCACTACTTCCACTGATTCCCACTGAAGTTCCATGAAATTTTTACTGTCATATTGCAGCCTATCCAGGTACATACGTACTCCAACAGAACCATTATAAAGTAGATAAGCTTCCAACAATAACATCATACCAACATTGCTTCTTTCACTGAAGAATGGATTATTGTAACTAGGAGACCACAAGCTGCACTTAAGATAAGTCAGCTGTGTAGTGCCGAGGTTTTTTTTTTGTTTTGGGGTTTTTTTTGTTTTGGGTTTGGGTTTTTTTTTGTTGTTGTTTTGTTTGTTTTTTAAAATAAAAACTGGAAGTACTTTGAAGGTTGGGGAGGGAGAAGGAAAGGAACATAGTAGTTTCCAGAGGAAAAATCAAAGCAATCTGAGATCACTTTAAATTTATTGTACTTGGGATTTGCAGATTATGAACCCAATGAGCCAAACTCTTGTGAGGCATCCCCTATGTCCTCTCATGCCAAAATGGGAATCTGGGAAGGACAAAATCCTGATGGTCTCAACAATCTTTATGTGTATAGAGGCCTTTTCTTCATTGAGGGGAAAGCCTTGGGAAGGCAGGGATGGGTATTCAGGCCTCTCGTGGGTCTCACTGACTCATGGACTGTGAACAGTTTGATGTAGAACAGTCTCAGTGTATGATCTTTGAGTTCAAAACTTACAAGCTGCACAAACTACCTATGCATTGATGACATTGAACGACTAATAAACTTTCAAACTAGTTATGAATAATCCAATAGAGAAGAAAAATGTAGAAATTTCAGCTACGTTGTGTAGAGTTTCAAGCAAGCCAGGGGAATAGGGAAAGAATATTTTCTTATTATGCATGACAGATGGATTTGAATTCTAATTACAGAAATTTGGTTCTGTGGTTTTATTTAGAGTGAAACATTTTTTTTCTCCTAAGATCTAAAAGATTTCTGTCTGAAAATATTCTCTCTGAATACATACTTTTGTTCATTGAGCTGAAAAATCAGTTCTTTGAATAATCATTTGCCAGTAAAGCACCCATAACAATAAATTTTTCAGAGATGTCATTCCTTATTTGGATAAATGACTGATAATAATGAATTAATTTTTTTTTATTTGGCAAAGGTAGAATTCAAAAGAGAAAAAAATTATTTCTTAAGTAAACAATTGTTCTTTAATCTATCTGCTTTTGAGTGTGCTTCCTTAACTACAATATCACACATTTTTCTATTCAATTTTTGAAGAAAATGAGATATTCTATATTGGGCAACAGAAATGTAAGCATTTAAACTAAGTCTCAGTATAATAGAAAATTTTGCAGTATGCTTTCAGACAGAATTGTGTATTAACTTTTCAGAGACCCGTTTTCTATTTAGCCCAGGCTTAGTTTCTCCATAACTAGCACATTTTAGCTTGATTAGAAAGTGCCCTTGTACATGCTGCAGACAGGGTACTGATGTCTTATAAAGCTGTCCTTCCAGATTCAGTAAAAATTAAATGGCAAGTTCAGATCCTCTTTGTAGGTCTTGATATAAGAAAGTGCATGGAGCAAGAGACAGTGTACCTGTTGAGGTGATATTATGGTTCAGTCTTATTCTTGCTCTAAGAGGGTCCTTTCCAGGCAGAGCAGGGTTTTACAGAAAGAACCATGTCAGAAGTAGAAGAGAATACTGGTGTTTACATCTGGGTATGGGTAGTCCATTCTGACTCTTTCCTGCCAAAGCCTTCTCTCCTCAGTTTGAGTTTTCCATCCCCACACTGGGTAGGAACTAAAAGAAGTATTTGTAATTGGAAACCTTAGGATGTTTTGGTTTCCTTTTCTTCCATCTCTTTTGTTGCTTAACTCAACAAAGTAATTTTAACCATATTGCAAACTTTTAAGTAAACAGTACCTAAATATTGTCTCTACTTCAAAAAAAGTCTTTAAGTAATGCAAGAAAAGTGTTCCTGTTTTCTCATTTGACAACTGATGAAGACTACCAAAGTTAAGTTGACAAGAAAACTCAAAAGTTGAGACATGCAGAATGTGACTAGAAGAAACTATGGGAATAAGATGAAAAAAGAAGGCTTCAGACCAGAATTAAGGAAAGATCTTTTCATCATGAGGATAGGCAAATATGCGAACAGGTTTTCCAGAGAGGTTTTACAGTCTCTCTTTGTGATGGTTGACAAGGTTTGACTGGACATAGCCCTGAGCAGCCTGACTTGGTCTGAGAGCTGATTAGGGAATTGGACTAGGGATCTACTAAGGTGTGTTCCTCTCTGAATTATCTATGAATGTCCAGATCTGATTGCTTTTCAACAATTCGGTGCTAACTGTTGATTTTTGGCCAATTCTCTGTATTATTTTAAAATACTATTAACATTATAAATTTTATATAAAATCTCTGAAATTCATGTCACTTTTCATTTTCTTATTCTTCTTTTAAATGTTAGCAATAGACTGTTGGCTCAGACTTGTACATGGGTTTAATTAAAATGCTGCTTCTGTTTTTTCCAGATCATTAATGAAGATGTTATAAACTGACTTAACACATTGCTTTGCTTATACTCAACACAAGTAATGAAAAATTACCTTTTTCATAGGAGTAACCCAAAGTGCTAATTCCTTACAATAATTGGCACCAATGTTGCTATAGCTCATAATTAGCTGAATATAAATTAGCTTGAAATATGACTGAGATTAGTGTTAACCTAATTCTTCATTTACATTTACAGCTGGTTTAAATTATTTGAACAGTCACTGAAAAACTGAAGCCTGCCATCAGCAAGGTTTCACCTTCACAAATGATTTTTTAGGATTTAGTAAACAAAGCAGACAAATATGATTAATTACTCCCAGGACTTTGCCTTTGCAATTACTTGTCAGCTGCTTTTATTACAGTGATTGAATATGTGTTTATTAAACTAATTTTAAAAAGAAAAATATTCCCCAAAAAACACCAAACTCCAGCCCAAATGACCCAAACCTCCCAGAAGTTCCTTTTCTCTTCTCTTTATTTGTATATTAGTAAAGACAATGCTACTTGCTGGTCTTCTCATATTTCAGTGGTTCAATATGTGAATATGTACAAATTTTAATCCCTTTTCATGTTTCACAATGCAATGAACTTATCTTTGTACTTATGAAATTGCTTCAAGGAAATTTCAAGTTTGACCAAAATCAGACAGTGAGTTGGACCACCGGCAGGCCTTCTTGTCTTCTGCATCAAGGTAAACCTGAATAAGCCCCTTGGTTCCATTAATATTACTTTTGACTTGTAACTTCAGATGTTTGAAGGAAGGTAGCATCTATGATTTTTCAGTATTTGTACTGAGCACATGTAAAAGAATAAGTCACCTATATTTAGGATACAGAAGAATTAGAAGTTGAAAGTAAAAAAAAAAAAAAATAGCAGTAATCTAGTATTCGCACCTTGCCTAAAGGTAGTGATCTTTTTCTGGAAAAGAAAAATCAATATCTTCCAGGTCTCTGAAACATGACTTAAGCAGCTGGAGACTGAGAGTTTCAAGTGAAAAGAAAAAAGCCTCAAAGTAGTGGAATGCCTTGAAGTATAATTGAAGTTTTGCTCATTAAGGGCAAACCTGTGAAGACTTGACATTTCATCAAGTTTTCAGTTAGAGTTACTAAGAAAATAGACTTCAAAAATTGTAGAGGACTCAGGTTTCTTGCAGTGTTGATTTTTGACATAAACCTTGGAATCACTCTTTCAGTTTTTGAGAAGCCAGTAGTGTAATTTGGAACTTCTTAGTCACATGTTGACCAAGAAGAGCATAAGCTAAGGGAAATCGCACTGGTATCCTCATTAGAAACAGCTGCTAAATGTTGTCATTGTTCTAAACACTTCATTAATTTCTTTCTCTAGACAGGATCTGACTCTTTGGTACAGCTCTACAAAGGACTAAAATGAGGCTAACTGCTCACATTTTAATCCTGTCTGGTTTTTTTCTCACAGAAGATTACCATTACTTTACATGCTTTCTCTTTCTTCCACACATCATCACTGACAAGTTTTATATTTTTAATCCAGGAGGTGATCATGAGCTTTCTTTGAATGTTTGCCTACAGTTTTTATGCAATGACCAACATCTGTGCTAAGTTTGTTTAGATAAAGTGGTTAAATATAATTATTTTACATAATGAGTCACCAAAACCAAGTTTTATACACTTGTTTCCAAGATGACTTGTGTCTTATAAGGTGGTTAAATGTTTTAACTACAAAATATATCTGGTGAGCAGACTTAGTTATGATGAATGCTGCCATGTCTCATACTCTGTGAAAAACCTGTAGATTAAAGAAAAGGGAAATTGCAATCTTTACTGAGCTAAAATACTCCCAGATTAATGACTTACAAATATGAAGATGCTTCAACAGTTAAAAAAAATTACTGAGTCTCACAACAACAGCCTTAGCATTTAGAGAAGCAGGTTCACTTGCAGAAGAGATTAATTTATTAAATTAGATCTAAATATTTTTGGAACAAGAAAGGATGTCAACTTCCTAACCTGCTCTAAAACATCTACACTCATCAAGGATCTGTTTCTGTCATCATTGTCATTAAGTAGATGTTTACCTTTAGGATTATTTCTGGACATGTTCATGTTACCTTGCACTGAAATAGCAAATTGCTAATTTCAGGGGAACACAACACTGAGAAGTTTGACTCATCTGAGAAGAGATAATTGTGTACAATAGTTCTTAATTAAATACATGGGATAGAAGAACTGATTCAAACAGTCTACAACTTTTTGCTTTCTCTGTATGTAGGTTTCAGATTCCCAAGAAGATGTGTTCCAGATAGTGCTTTTCATGGTCTGGCAAAACTGACTAAAATATACCTGTATGCATGAAATCAAAGCAAATGCCATTCACTCCATAAGCACAGGAATAGTAACAAAAAATAAATAGAATCACTGTTCTTATAGAGTAAGAGGGTAACAGGTTGAAAACCTGTTTGGGCAGCCAATAATTTACTAATTTGATTTATACCACTTATAACTTTATGCCTGTTCTTTGGCACTGCAATATTGTGTTCTCATACATTTTCTTTCTTCTGCTTCAGAACTACCTCTTATATTCTTACAGGGCTTCCTCCTAGATGCTTCTATGGTTGCTGATCAGTTTACTGGGATTGATTACCAGAAATACCTAATGGTTTTCTAGGACAAGCTGTCCAATACTGCCAAAACATGTTTAGAATGTTGGAAAAATTTTAAAAGAGTATTTTCTCAACAAAGCCTGATGATAAAAAAGCATCTTGTTCACATCTTTCAGTACTGAGTTAAAGGATTATCTGCAAGAAGCTTCATAGAACATTAGCTAATTACTTTCTAGTACTCCAGAATACATTCAATATTTCTCAAGTAAGCAGTTTTCCCTTGAATTAACACTTTATAGGCCACAAAAGATGTTTTAAAGAAAGGATAAACCACAAAATATTTTAACGGAAAACCTGCATCCCACAGTATGAAAATTAGAAACAATTGAAGCATTTCACCTGTTTTATTTGACTGAATTTTTTTATTTTGTAGAATACTAATACCGAGTAAATTACTGGTATACATAATTTCAAGATTTATTTTCTGTGCTTGACATTTTAAGGGTGCAGAATCTCATTTTTATCAAAGGAATCTGTGTATTCTTGTTGTGCCAGCTAAGGCATTTTCACAGCAATACCAGTCCTGTAGTGAGCACAATACTGGTGGATCTGTGTCCTTGGAAGCTTAAAATATCAGAACCAGAATGCCTCAGTGCTGCAATCTGCTCTTTATACTTGCACCTTTACAGCTGTGCAGAGTCTAGTGGCTAGAAGCCCAGCAGGTTCTTCTAGTCACTAGAGCTAGTTATTTGGATTTTGAGGAGAAGCAGGACAATCAGCAGAATACAATGGAGCAAACTGAAAAGATAACTAAAGTTACTGTAAAATGCATGTCAAGGTATCACTTGTCTGTCTACCAGTTTAAGAACAATGGGCATCAAGTACTTGACAGAAACCTGCAAAGTGCTGAAAGGCTATAAAACAAAGAAATTGGCAGCAGAGGGAAATTCTTCCTAAAATATTTCACTTAGTTACAGGTGTTTTGCAATAATAGTAGATAATAATGTACATATTGTTTAGTGGACTCTGAATATCATTTAGGAATATGCTTTTAACTTTGCAGCATCCCTGCAGTAGAACATAAAACTTTTTTACAGCTTTTGTTGATAATACACATTTTTCAGCAGGAAGTGCTGCATATACATGATTTGTTTTGTCAAAATAAAAGGTTTATTAGTTTCCCAGTAACTGGTGGATAAGCACAGTTGACAAACCCAGAAATAAATGGGATAATTTTTTTCCTTATAAATTATCTTACTGCAAATCTGTGACCTGTGTATAAACTAAACTATCTTAAGGCTTTTAAGTCTGAAGAATTTTAATATATTTGCATTGATTTAGAAAGAGGAAGAAATAGTTTCAAAGGAGAAGAGAAAATTATTATTAGACTGGAGGAGCTGCTGAAAGATAATTTTTTTCCAGAAAGTCCCAAACACACCTGGTTTCACTTGTTTAGAGTATGCAGATCTACTGCACTGCTTGGGTGCATGTATTTGCACTCATTTTGGTGAGACTGGAGTTGAGGAGACATCTGGTATCACCGGTTTCTGTAACTATAGGTGAGAGGGAACTAAAAGTATCTGTTAGAGAGGGAGCAACTGGCATCATCTGCAAAGAGGAGAGCTCAAGCTGTTGAAACCATATGTGAAGATGAGAGATTGAGATATGAGCTTCAGAGATCAGCATAAAACCAAAAGACTATGTTCCTAAACAGCAATCCTGGTCCAAGGAAGTTCTCAACCATACACACTATTGGGTTGCTGATGGAAAGGAACAGTGAAGTTTCCCTGGAGATAGATCTGTCTACATTTGCTTCCTGAGCAAAGCACATCATGGATCTCAACACATTCTCTATGTGTTGCACAGCATAAAGTGGGAGGTCCAACTGCTTTAACAGGAAAAGGCCTTTTGACTTTGATTTTTGAAGTGAAAAGGCAGACATGTCAAACGTTGAAAGCTTCAGTTCTTATGTCTAAGACAATTGACTGACACTGATGCTGGCAAGATGTTTAAGTATCCTTTTGAGGAGGGAAATTCTGCCTCCTCTTTCTTAATCTTGTTTAAACTTGCCTCCTTAAAATCAACCTAAAATATTTCTAAGCATTTTCATTCAAATCTTTGCATTTTTCATTGCCTCAAAATAGCTAACATAAATTATCCTTACCAGAGCTCTTATTTTACAAAACTTTTTATCATTTTTAAACCCTTGTTGTTGATGTCCACCTTATTTGATGTTATGTATATACATTAAGGATTCAGATTCCTACTTGAGCAGGCAGGAATCCTGGTATCTGATCACCTGTTTGTTGCATTTTTCACATCAACAATGTCATTTTCACACATTCTCATTTCTGTATGGAAACAACTCTAAAAAATCCTCACTACTGCTTTAAATCCTTCCTTCAAGCTTGTTTTTGTGGCAATGATAGAAACCACTTGTCAGTGATTAGCCAGCTGGTGTGACCACTGCTTATTGCGCTGGTTACAGCTGTCTTACTGCTATTTTTGTGTTTCTTCTCCATCTGTCTTATCCACCTGCTGTCTCTCATTTCAAACTTAAATTTAAGCTGCCTGAACAAAAACTCTCAATTTTTATGCTTGTACAGTGCCTAGCACAGTGTGTCCTTAGCTCTATGTTCTCCTTCCATATCAACTAATACACAATAAACTGTCTGAGAAAGAGGGATGATGCTGATTCTATCTCGGGGTGGCTTTACACTGTCTGTTCACTGATACGGAAGCTTGAGTGAGTTTAATCACTGCTGGCTTTCTCAGCAAATGACCCACAAAGTAGGATGAAATAGCCCATTTTGAGTTCCAGGTTGGACCACAGCAAAGACTGAACAGGTGTGGTTTTACAAATCAGTAGAAGAATTAGATTCATCAATATACCTGTTGGAGGGACAAAATTTTTACTTTAGGTACAACAATATAGAATCATAGAATCATAGAATACCTCCCCCTGGACCGGACCTTAAAGATCATCGAGTTCCAACCCCCCTGCCATAGACAGGGACACCTCCCACTAGACCAGGCTGCCCAGTGCCCTGTCCAGCCTAGTCTTGAACACCTCCCGAGTTGGGGCATCCACAACCTCCCTGGGCAACCTGTTCCAGTATTTCACCACCCTCACTGTAAAGAATTTCTTTCTTATGTCTAGTCTAAATCTATCCCCCTCTAATTTATATCCATTGTTTCTAGTCCTATGCATGCATTTGTATGTTACATGATATCATGCATAGTATGGTATAGCATAATGGTTATACTGTAACACCATTAATTTTTCTTCTTGCCACAGAACAGGTAGAATAATAGTCACAGAATCTCAAAGAGAAGAAAGTGGAAATAATGTAGTTGTGTTTGACCTTCACAAGTCCAAAATTTTATTCATAAATTCTATTCTAGTGTCCAATTTCATAGGTATTTTAGGGCTTTAATTCCATTGCAGATTTACTGTTATTAAAAGTAGGAGGTTATCTCATACTTCTATAAGGCTTTCCTTAGTATTCTCATATCTAATTCAAATGTTGAAAACCATCATATCATAGAATGGTTTAGGCTGGAAGGGATCTTAAAGATCATTTAGTTCCAACCCCCCTGCCTTGGGCAGGGAGACACTCTCTAGACCAGGTTGCTCAATGCCTCATCCAGCCTGGCCTTAAACACTTCCAGGGAGGCGGTATCCACAACCTGTTCCAGTGTCTCACCATCCTCACAGTAAAGATCTTCTTTCTTAAATCCAGCCTGAATCTACTCTCTTCCAAGTTGCATCCATTACTCCTAGTCCTGCCATCCTGTACCCTATTAAAAAGTCCTAATCCAGCCTTTTTGTAGGCCCCCTTTGGTTACTGACAAGCTCCTCTGTTGTCTCCCAGCAGACTTCTCCAGGCTGAACAGACCCCAACTCCTTCAGCCTGTCCTCATAAGGGATCTGCTCTAGCCCTCAATCTTTGTGGCTTTCCTCTGGACTAGTTCCAACCGCTCAATGTCCTCCTTATGTTGAGGATTCCAGAACTGGACACAATACTACAGGTGATGCCTCACCAGAGCCAAGTATGGGGGCAAAATCACCTTTCTTGACCTGCTGGTCACAATCCTGTTGTTGCAGCCCAGCATTCCGTTGGCCTTCTGGCTGCAAGTGCACACTGCCAGCTCCTGACGAGTTTCTCATCCACTGACACCTCTAGATACCTTCTATTCAGGGCTGCATTCAAAACACTCTCCACCCAGCCTGTATCTGTGCTCTATGTCATAGTTCAAATATCAGTTAATAATTTCAATCTCTTATAGAATGACACTGGTATATTTATAAATATGATTGAGAAGGGATTTCTATGGTAAAGTACTATGTTTAAACACGTGATGTAGTGGAAAAACTAACTCTGAGAGATCAAAATTTTTATGTGCAGTGCTTAAAGGTAAATTCACATGCTGAAATATGTAAAAAATCCATTTACTTGTTCATAAGCTTGTAGCAATTTAGGAATGGAAACATCATGCCTTAAAACTTTGTTGAAGTGCTTTATGCTTGTTTTATACCTCCACAGCTTGCACACAGAAGGAGCAGACTGAGGTAAAGTTGTCTTGTCCTGTTTCAAAATCTTAGTTTTATTTTATTGAAAATTTTCCACATTCTGTCCTTGGTAATTCCTTCTTTTATAATCTTTAGGGTGTAATCCAACAATGACAGAGATACAGAAGAGTGGAAAACTATTAATGTAATTAAGGTTTAGGGTGACATCAATATTGTCTGTGCTTTTACTACTGAATTGTGTTATCTTTCTGAACTGATAACTGCATTTACATGGTGCTAGAAAATAACAGATGAAGTAAGAATACAATTCAAAAGTTTGTATAAATATAATTAAGAAGCAGATAAGAGGATATATAAAATAGATGGATCAACTGAAAAAACACCCAGTCACCTAACATGCCAAACAACCTCTCCTTCTCCCAAGAAAACATCCAGAACAAAAGCTGGAGAATTTCTTGGAATTTTGATGTGAACATCTCGTCTGCTGTTTTGAGGAGCACTTCCCAAACAGGGCTCTGTTCTAGGTTTACTTCCTTGCTTTCCTTCTTCCTCCAACTGCCTTCTGTGCCTTGGCTTCTATACAAAGAAATCACAGACACCACAAGCTGAAGGGAAATTGTGAAGTGGTGAGAGATCCTCTGATCTGGGTGGTTAAGAAACTGCAACCCCCAGACGCTGCAGGTAATCTTAAATTGGTACACCAGGGATTAAGTCTTCTAGACCTAAATGAAGAAAGGCAAAACAAGGACCACAGGCAGGATCCCATTTTGCAAATTCTCAAGAGAATTTGGAAATGTTTTAAGGTAGCTTTCTTTTTCATTATTGAACACTCAGGGATTTGCTTTTAGAATAAACTGCCAAGCAAAGTAATAAAATACTGTAGTTGACCCTAGCTGCTTTTACTTGTGATAAATGCAAGTTTATCTTCAGTGGATTACTTAGTATATTATTTAAAAAAAAAATTAAAATTTTATTGCACTTTCTGGTGTTTGATTTATGCTGGAAGTATGGCCAGCAGGTCAAGGGAGTGATTTTTCCCCTCTGTTCCTCTCTGTGAGACCAAATAGGTCTCTCTTAGGGAGACTTTACAGCAGCTGTTCAGTACATGGAGGGAGCCTGCAGAAAAGCTGAAGAGGGCACATTTAGCAGGGAATGTAGTGATAGGACAAGGTGTCATGGTTTTAAACCGAAATAGAGTTCTAAATGGTTTATCTCCAGCACCAAGTTCAGATTTAGGAAAACATAATTGCTAACTTATGTGAAAACTACCTTTAGCCACAGAGTGGTTAAAGCACTGTGGTAAAAACCACTGTCAGAATGTGAAAACATACTGTTGGGTGACAGGAAATTGCAGTTATATTACTTACTAAAAATGCTCATATTTATACTTTTGTAATACCAGTCTCATTTTTTTAATGTCCTTTATAAGATGATCAAAAAGCCTGTAGTGAATCTGCATTTTTTCATTACTTTCCACCACTGTATTTTTTTTGTGTGTTCTGTGTCAACAAACTTCATTTCTTTTTTTTTTTTAACAGTTACCAAAAACTTCCTACTTTAGCAATATCTCTAAGTGGTCTTTGCTTCTGATTCGAGACTATTTCAAAGTGATTAATTTGCTAAATTAACATAGATTGAAAGATCTAACATGAGTAGTATTTTTTTTGAAGTCTTATCATTATTAATTATGATAGTAAACCTATTGTGTGACACCTTAATTAGATTTAGGCTAAACTGATCCAGGAGATTTTAGTGCTCAGGAATCTAATGCTGCATGTAGTAGTCTGGGCTTCCCATGAGCTAGCTGGTTCTGTGAGTGGATGGAGTAATTTTCTTCAGTAAATAGCCCATGTTGAAAAGAAGTAAGATTCTTCTAGTCTTCTTTTTTAATCTAAAACAGTAATACTCTGCAGCACAACACTGTATGAACCTTCCTTCATATACATGGTTGTTCAGATAGCATCTTCATAAAGGATCTCTCAGTAAATACTATTACAAAAGTCTATTTGAACATTTATGAGATAGAGTTTAATATATAAGACTGTTTCACCATGCAGTTAATGATATAATTGATCATAGACCAATAAGAAAACAATATAATGATCAAAAAGGTGGTGCATTCCTCTCCAAGGGCCTTTCAGCTGTAATATGACAAATAATTGATAAAACAGGCCATTTAATTTTTCTTTTCAGGTGTATGCTGGTTAAAGAAATAATGTATTCTTCAGTAATTTTTTACGGTTATCTGTAACTGCAGTCATGTTTTCTTCCATTTTTACTGAGGTGCCTTCTGTGAATTTTGGTGACCTCTTTCTTGTTAATGTAATACTCCCCACCTCCAAAAGACCAAAAACACCACCACCAAAACCAAAAGAAAAACCCAACAAAACACCCCAAGAAAATAAAGCTGAAAACCACTTAAGAAATCAACTGAACAACTCAAAGTGAGGTAATAGAAACCTTCTGAAACTGGTGTACTTCACATTTCCTTTAAATCTTTGACTCATTACTATCATTGCCTTTTTAGTTTCCTCTTCATGGCAGTCCACTAAAGCAAGAATCCATCCCTTACATCTTTGTATGATAACAATGATGTCTGCACTATTCTATCTTTTCACTAGTTAAAATGCATCCATGCTTTTTTCTACTGTTTAACTTACTATCTTTAATACAAAACTGTTAAATAATTTCTTTTGGCCAAACCAACAGAAATACATAAAAGATGCTGAAGAGAGTATTCCTTAGAGTGGCAGCCTTCTAGAAGAATGGGTTTTTGTTTCGTACTTCCCATTTTTTCAGTAGAAAGTATTATATCTTGATTTTTTAAGTTTTTGGTTCCCACACCATTTTGGATCCACACTTTGGTTTTGTTTATTTTAGGACAAAAAATTAAAAAGAAAATAAACCCTAAAACATAGGAAAAGAAAGGGTGAAAGAAGAAAGAGAAATTAATAACAAAATTAAAATGTAAGGAAAAAGAAAAAAAGAAGAAAAAGGAAAAATAAGGGAAAAAGTCAAAAAAGGAAAAGGGAAAGTACTATAAATTACTTGCTGCTTGTTTTTAAAAAAATACACAACCCTCTAAGCTTGAGTGTTATTTAAAAGACAATGTATTATATTTATAGAACATGTCTTCTGTGTACTGTAAAACAGAATGTATCTACAGAAGAATTTTTTGCCTTAATGTCAGGTTGTTGCAGCCCTCTGATATAAAGCAGAATTAAAACTCTAGTCAGAAAGAGACCTAGATGCAGAAGTTCCTATTTTTCAATGCACTGTTCCTGACTTTGGGAAGGTTTCAGTGCACAGTATCACTGAATGAGAAATGCAGCAGTTCCCATTCAAACCAGTCTTTTGAGATCAGAGTGGTTATCTTTTTCCAGTGCATGACCTTATCTTGACACGCCATGTAGTAACTCTGCTAGTCTTTCTCACCACTCTTTGATTTTAGCACGCTCTCTCCAGCTTAGGGAGACCTGTGTTACAAACAGCAGTGAGAATGGTCAGTGTTATTCCTAGCTTTAGCAAAACAACATAGACCCTGAAGTGTTTCAGGGCAGTCTAGCTCATATACAGAAGAGTAATGGAACATTTGAAGAGGAAAGATACATGAATACACTTTCTTTATTCCCTTTGGGAGGAAGATTCACTCATTGACAGTGTCCTTATAAATAGATAAGATACCTGCAAATATATATTGGTAGACATTTTAAGACTTGCAGCTTTTACTGAAAGAAATGCATGCTTCTAAATTAATTTAGTCATTACGTTCCTTGCATCACAGCCATCATGTGGTCATCTTAGGTGAATTATGAGTGCTATATAAAAAGTAAAATTAATTGGAAAGTTCCTAAGACTGTTGCTCTTAATGAAAACCAATTTTAGAAACTCGGGTCTAGAAATCTGTTGAGGAGACACAGTGAATGAAGAATGACAGGGAGCTATAGATCCTTGGAGGCTGACATATTTAGATATGACAAAATAGTAGATCTTGTGACAAGTCACCTATAGAACTGAAGTATCAGCCATATAAAGAAAGGAATTCTCTGACAGAAAAAAAATAAAGAGAAACCTAATGCAACAGAAAAACATGAAAAAGAAGTGACATTTCTCTAAATCAGCATCCTGAATCTCTTTCACTGCACCATCTCTTCACTGACAGTAACCTTTTTTACAAATGCATTATCACATCTGAGTCCAAGGGCAGAGGGTGAACAGGATGAGAAATATTTCAATTGGGAGCTATTAAGCCGCACCCAAAAGGAACAACTTCAAGACAGAGGAAGCTGAGTTTTCATTTTGTAGGGAAAAAAGTTGTGGTAGAATGACAGTAAAGCAGAACACTTTTAATAACTGTGAAATGCTGGATACTGCAAGTTGCTTTGGGTGGGAAATAAGAGCATTTTAGTCAAATGGTTGACAGAAAATGTTGCTTGTATTCATACCACTAGATATTTGGTCTCTTGCTGCATAGTAGTTTCAAGAGTGAATAAACAGAGTATAAACCAGTCCTCTGTGATTATTAGTTAGGCTAATCCAATAACAGTTATCCTAATGTTTCCTGTTATTAATGGTTGCATGAATAGCCTTAGTTGATAGAGAGGAGTGAAAAAAAAGAAGAGCTAAAGAAAATTTTTTCATCTGTCATGATACTCAGTGGCCTCTGTAGTTCAGAAAAACGTTTTAATTGTGAGGTGCTGCTTTTGAAACATTCCATTTTATTGCTATGAACTTAGTCCAAAATTATTTTTTTTGATATCAGTATAGTAGCAGAAAAATATTTCTACAAAAAATAGAGTCAGGAGAAAATGAGGAAGGGGGTGAGGGTATTTAAAGGATTGTATATTTCCATGCAGCTAATCTGAAAATTTTATATAGGCTACTCTTTAAGAAGAGAAATTTAGGTAAAACTTTTTTGTTTGGTTGAATCTAAACCATTTCAACAGGAATTCAATTACTGTTTTACATCAGGAATAAATTTTATCTGCTCAAATCTGCACTATTTCATGACAGATTTTTCCATGTCTGTCTTACGTAGAAATTCTTAAATGAAATGTACATCAGTGTCCATTTCTTGGAATGATGCCACCATTTCCCAAAGAAAAAAAACAAAGACTGAACAAGCAGAAAATTCACTCCATAAAAACCACCCAATAATTCATCTACATAACAAATAAATTAGGCTAAAAGTCCTTTCTAACACTGTTACTTTAAATTATCTTCACACTATGATATTAAGTCTTCAACTTTTGCTGCAGGGAATACTTTCTCTTTTTTTATTTTCCACCTAAGGTTCACTTTCTCAATTTTGATTAGGCAAAAGAAAAGATAGAGATAGAAAAGTATAATTGACTTAATTTAGTTTAATTAACTGCAAGAGAATGGAGACAAATAGTTAATGCATCTTAATGAATTGAATTATGAAATGTATTGCTCCCAACGGAAGCAAATGATCCCTGTAATGGGAAAAGTGGGTACAGAACAAAAAATTAAACAGCAGATTTCTTTTTTCTCCATGTTAGAGTGACCAATCCAAAACAACTGGAGAATGACAAATATTCTTATACCATTAAGAAGTATTCATCTTACAGATTGAACCCTGCTTGGTGAGTTCTAAGAGAATTTACCACCCTAAATTTTTCCACTGGGGCCAAATTCCCAATTTCTAGAAATGTTTGACAGCTTTCAAGGTACCATAGTTGTTAATTGTAAAAGCATGGGGTCCAGAGATTAATCCAAATAACAAAAAAAAGCAAAACAAAAAACACCAAACAATTCATTTTACATTCCTAAACACTATAAAAACAAAGGCAACATACATATCACAATTATCAAATTAAATTACACACAATTGTTGCATTACTCCTGACTGATTATCCATGCCATCTAAAATTCAGATCCTCATTCAAATTAGCAACCATAGCATCTGAACTTGTGACAACTTAATAATGATATTGAACTTTTTCTGAGATAAACCAGTTGAAGTGTTTTAAGCACTGTTAAATGTTCTAAGAAACTGAAATTTCCTACACTTTTGAGTGTATAAGTAATTTTGTTGCTGCCTTCTATTTAAAGTTTCACTCATTCAGCATAACACTTCGCTGTGTGATTGGGATGAACAGAAGGATAATATGTAGTTACATTGCCATATATCATCAATTTATTTTTTCTAATATTTAATGAATTTTATTAATTTAATACAATATTAAAAAGCCAGATAAATTCATAATGTTCCTTTACTAATGCAATACCTACTAGATTATTTGGAAATTATAAATTCTACATCAAATTGGTTACACATATTAAATCTTTTACTGCCAGTGAATAACATTCATTTTGCCCCATTCATAATTTTTCTTCAACGGGGGGTTTATGGTATGAAAATTCACATCTTATTGAAACTTGAAGGACTTTATCCATAGGCAACTTGGATCCCTTAATGCACAGGTTTTCTGCATGTGCAAATTTTTTATGCCCCTGATACTATGCAAATGAAATGGAGTTACTGTTCAAGTTGCAGATCACAAAGTGAAAATTCAGTTAGGAGATTGAAAGGGGCAGTTTCAGTACAAATACTGGTTTATAACCTTGGGACCAGAAAACTATTGTCAATGTCTGATAGAGAGTAAAACCTGAATCTTGTAGGAACTTGTAGGAAATGTAAGTATAACATTCATATAGTGAGTTGAGAAAGGGAAAGAAAAAAAAAACAAAAAGGAGAAATGCTGTTACCCTTGAAGAAAACACACTTGCTGGTATACTCACTGCTTATAAATGAAAGAGCTTCTTCACTCTTACTGGTGCTCTTTTCTGATGGGACATAGCAAAATTAATATATCTCTTGTATAGGCATAAACAACATAATGAAAAAGTATTTTCAGCTTTGCTTCATAATTTTTCTAAGTTCCTATTGATTGCTTTCAAAAATTTGTAGTACTGGCTAAGTGTAAGAATGAATATGCAAATTCATTTCATGTTGAGTTGCTCTCGTTGGAATCAACTGAAAAGAGCAGTGTCAGTCTGCAGAGCCAGTGTGGCACCCACTACAGAGAACCCATACCACAGCAAAAAAACTGTGTAGTCCTCTTATCCATACTATAATCCATAAAATTAATTTCTTCATCAAAATTGGCAACTATAGTATGTAAACTATTGACAACTTAATACTGATTTTCTACTTTGCTGCGGTAAGTCAGTTGAAAGTCAGAACTCAGTTGCTTGGACTTTTTTGATAGTCTTCTGCTCTTTTTTAAAGTATATTTCATGACAGATAAAATAAGCCTACAGCCACATCAGATAAATTTTTCTGCCTTTATGCCTGCAATTAATTTCATATATTGAAATAAAACTGAACAAAGTGTGAGGTCTGTAGAAAAGCACTCAAAACATTTCCTATAGGAATTACAGGCGTTGGGTGAAGCATGTTAC
This sequence comes from Turnix velox, assembly GCA_013400935.1. Classification (NCBI taxonomy): domain Eukaryota; kingdom Metazoa; phylum Chordata; class Aves; order Charadriiformes; family Turnicidae; genus Turnix; species Turnix velox. The sequence continues at coordinate 47,198 of VZTY01020064.1, forward strand.
ACTAGGAGTTAGCTAGATGGTGCTAAAAGCTACTTATGTGTTGCTTAAATTAGTTCAACCAAGACAACAGTATCTTAGGTCAGAAGTGAGAATAAAACTCACCATTTCATTTCAGTGTTCAAAATAGTAGAAAAATACAGCACTGGGAGAATCAGGAGAATCACGGTTGTCATTGTCTGAGCAGTGAAAGACCTGAAAATCTCTTGAGATTTCAGAGGAGACGACTAAAGTGATAGCTAGAAGGAGATAACTGTTTTCACTATGTCAACTGCACAAATTCAATTTTGTTACTTGGACATATAATATCATGATCAATTTTCTATCAAAAAAAGGATGTACAGAGAATAATAAAATAATTTTTTTAAATCCTCCTGTCAGTCAAAGCCAATGTATCTTGTATGGGATTGACAGGACTGACACAAAACAGAAAAAGATTTTCAAGAACTGGTTGCATGTTTCTTCAGTGGCTGGATGAAACAGATCAAAGATCAGATTAGATAACAAACTATTTCTTTAATGGACAAAAGGAAGATCTTTACCTTTTAGTAATGAAGCTAAATATAGTGTATTATATATTAATGAAACTGCTATATTGTATTCACATATTTATATGTGGATGTCTACAGTGATAAGAAACAGGCCTATTGACTTGGGAGCATGTTTTGTATAGCAAGGTGTGCTATAATATAGTCTCATCCCAGTCAGTGCCCTCCTTTTTAAAGGAGAGTATGCCTCAGCCACATAATCATGTGCAGAACTGTGTTTCTATCCAGCAAGAACCTCCACTATCACTGATAGCAGCAGCAGCAGCCAGTAAACAGTGCATTGGCATTATCACTCAAATATTCTCTACTAGAATTTTCTACTATAATATGTCTTTCAATAGAAAAAAAAAGCTATGTTAGGGAAAATCATGCATGAAATATACCTGATAGAAGAAATAGGAAGTATGAACTCCTAGGAAAAACAGGAAAGGCTTAGAGGTAGATCACTCATTTCCAGCATCAATTACCCCTAAAGGAGTGATGATTTGATTCAACAAGCCAAACTCTTCACTTGGCATGGTCCTGATTACAGGAATGATCTGGATTAGGTCTATGCTAATCACAGGAGCAGTAACAAAGGCTCCTGTGTGCACTTATAAATCGTTAAACTACTGCTCCTGGGAAAAGATATAGAAGATGGTGTGACAGCCATATATGCTGGCAACAGTATTATTTCTCAGTAATGGACTGTGAAATAAGACTCATCTTTGCCTTTGGAAGGTATTTCTGGGTTAAAAATTCAATCCCTATGTTTAGTGGGGTAGAGGTGATTTTCTTGGTACATGCAATTCAGTGTGCAGAAGTTTTTTATCACATACTGTATTATACTGGTTATATCTGAAAATAGCATTCTTCCTCAATAAAATTTTTAGTAAATAATATTGTAAATTTTAAACTTCATGGAAGTAAAGAATTTGTAATAAAAGTCTGCATACCAAAATGCTTTATAAGCTGTTTTCCCAAAGAGAACAAAGAGGACCCAAACCAGTTCCTCTACTGACATACTCTAGAAATAGCCATTTTCAATTGCAACTTCATGTTTTTATCTCACTCTTTCCTTTTACTTGCCTTTTTTATTTTTTTTTAATTTATTTATTTATTTATTTTCCTTTTCCTCCAAGAACAGGGGAGATGAAACCATCTGTGCTGGAATCATGGTTGTCTTTCATTGTCCAAAAGAGGAAGCTTATCATTTAGTAAATGAGAATTGGGAATCTGTCACATAATTCAGGTGCTAAATTACCAAATTTTGCACATCAATTGATACATATCCATTTAGTACCAGCATCTTTGATGTAGTTAAAATATAGTTTGGAAATATAGTCTGAACGTACTGAGTGTAACTGGTGTCATAGCAAAGAAAGATTAAGTATTCATTTGAAGATCAGTAATTTCTTCTGTGCTTTTCTGAAAAGTCCACTGTTTTTTCAGTAGTAATGAGCAGAAATCTATTGATATAATTCAGCAAATTGGTTTCCAGTTTATATACAAGGAAATTGTAGTTGTGACATGAAGAATGACCACTGAACAGTTTTATAACAGTTTTCAGATTTACTTAAAGCCTATACTTATTCCTACTGCTGTCTTTTTCTGAAGAAGAACACATGTTGCTAATTTCTGGAACCTCAGCAAAAATACCTCACATGTCCTAAGAAGAAACCAGGAAAACATGAGACACTGGATTAAAAAAATTGAATATGATCTACTTTTTTCCTACATTTAACACTTTTTACAATACAGTTAATGTTGAAAGAAAACACCATCATAAATTCATCATAGGTTGTTACCTATACAAGTAGTTATGCAAATGAAGCTATCTTTGTAGTTTTATTTTCTCCTACAAATCAACAGGTAAATAGAAGAAATCCATTCTTCTGTACCTTCAATATTTCTCATAAAGCAGACTCATTAGGTTTCTTCTCTCTGTTCAACACTAAACAAGAATAGGCAGCTGTTTAACAGTGAGAGTATTAGGCTATAGTGCTATTCTTTCAGGACACAAAACTTATTTTCATCCAGTAAAGATCTGGAGTTTCAGCCACATGATCAGCCAGAGGGATGCTGAACAAGCAATTCTGGTTTTATTTCAGACTAACTGTATGTCTCATAAAATAACTCCTAAACTTCCTCAAAAGAAGTTTAAACTACTCTAATTCTCATGCAGTTCAGAGAACTTAATTAACATTCACATGTGGTATGATAACACATGAGCAATTAATTTTATTTTTCTGCTCAGGGACACTGACAAGGATATCAGCACTTTTCCATTCCAGCTGAACTAATGATATTTAACTGTTTAGTTCAGTTAGTAGATTTAGTCTAGAAGTGCTACCATGTATTTCAGCAGAGGCACTTGTATTTCTCTAGTGGGTTGTGCAACTTGCTCTGCTTGTGAAATTAGACTGCTACCTATGTATGCCTGGGAGAATTAATTTAAAGTTGATCTGACTATGTCCATACTAAGCCATAGCCAGTTAAGCATATAATTATTTTAGAGAAAGTTTTGACATAATAGCTGTCTGGCAAATATTTTTTCACAGTCAAGTTACCTGGCCAATAAGTAATTGCTGTAGTAAGAGGAAGACTCTGTCCTAGTCACATCAGGGTTTTGAACCCTATCAGATTAATCCAGAATATGGATCAAGATGATGAAATAGAAGCAAATACTTTCTAGGGGAGTGAACTTTAAAATCTTGTTTAGTACCTGTTTGGTGGGAAGTTCGTAAACATGAGGATAGTGTCTCTGTATAGGAAAGAAGGATATGTGGCAACAGAATAAGGAATAGATCATGTGCCTGGAATCAGTACCTCAGTTTCTGAAGTGAGCTGATGCAAATGTGAGAGCTACTACTACTGTCTATGGACTTTCTAGACAATAGTGGAGGGATACACAGTCAGAAAATGTTTTCAGCAACAATTAGCATGTTAAACTCAGGGGGAACTCATAGTAGCTTATCAATACCTGAAGGGGGCCTACAGAAAGGCAGGGGTAGGACTTTTTAATAGGATATGTGATGGAAGGACTGAGCATAACAGATGTAAATTGGAAGAGGGTAGATTCAGGCTAGATATAAGAAAGAAGTTCTTTACACTGTGGGTAGTGAAACACTGGAACAGGCTGCCCAGAGAGGTTGTGGATGCCCCCTCTCTGGAGGTGTTCAAGGCCAGGCTGGACAAGGCATTAAAGCAGCCTAATCTAGTGGGAGGTGTCCCTGTCTATGGCAGGAGAATTCGAACTTGGTGATCTTTAAGGTCTCTACTATCCCAAACTATTCTATGATTCTATGATTCTGTGAAACACTTGTATATATAAAAATAAATCTGATACTACTTTCAGAAAAAAAATCCATCAAACCCCAAAAAATTCATCCAACCAGAAGATTACGGATACTAGTTTTTTTTGCCCTGATCATTCAAGATTATTTTGCATATTATTTGCTTTAAAAATAAGCATTTTTTCTGAGTATATAGTTATTTGTTACTTCTATGTCATAATAACATGATGCTAGATGCCTGGTTAATCAAGCACAAGCCTTTGAAAATACCTTTATGAATGTTTTAGGTGGTGAAATCCAGAATATAGCCATTAAAACTTAGAAATATACACACTTTGTAGATGTGGCCCTGGAAATAAAAATTGCTAGTCTTACAACAGGTGTTGCACCAGATACCGTTCTTCTTTGTCGGTTACTTTCCTGTATTGAAATAAAGCACATTTTTCAAGAAATGATTCTTGAGAGAACAGGTTTGATGTCTTGGCAGTTGAGGTGTTATCTTAAGAAAAATTCACTTTTATCTCAGCAGGAGAATGAAAAGCCATCAGCAACTTGGTAGTTTCCATGGATGCACAAATTTTCTTGTCAGAAAAGAAGATTCTATAAGCCAGGAGAATCCTTTAGTATCTTAACAGGTTCTGAGAGTCATCTGTTTCTTTAACAAAAATTAGGCTTAATAGTTTTATGTATCTGAATGAAAAAAAACAAAACCCTAAAGTATGTTTGAAGACTGGGCAAGGTTCAAGATTTTAGTTACAATGTCTTAATGTCTTTAATACTCCCTTACTGAGGGAACAAAGGAAGAAAATTTATTTTTATCCTTACATGCATTGCAGTGTAGGCTGATGTGAACATTTCAGTGTATCAACAATCTGACAGGCAGGAAATATGTTTGAGATATAACTGAACTCATGAAATAGTTTTGGGTTTGTTGTTATACCTGTTAGTTCTGTTCTTTGTGTCTCAAATAATATTGGGGGATAAGCTTGTACTCAATATTTGATTTCCAGGTGCTCATTCTGAGCTCATTCAATTCTGGGGAAATATCTCTATTGTTAAACTATTAAAACACACAGGGAAAAAGTGTGACAGGAACATGCATAATGGAAAGGAGATGAAGATTATCTTTTTTTTGTGGTTATGCACACTGAACTAAAAATGTCTGAGAAAGGAGTATTATTCAGCCAAACACCACAAAACACTGCTGAAAAAAATTATTTCTTTTAATGTGTCATTCTTCTGATAAAAGAGAACATTCACTGATGATGTCTGTAATGACCCTGACAATTTTGCTGTGGGATTCCCTCTCCCTCCACGTACCCAGGAGCCTCATTTCAATGATTCCTGGAGCTCAGTTCAATGACTCCAGTCCTGCTCTGAGCTATGCTAGAGTTATACCTGTGCTCAACTGTACTACCTGCTCATTCTGAGATAGGTTTTATTTAGAGGAAGTACAGATAGACTTATCTATTTCTTTTAACTTTTTTTTTCTCCAAATACTATAGTGTAAATACTGTGATCAATCCAAAAGACAGAAGCAGTAGAAAACACTGTCAGACACCTAAATAACAGAAACTTCCTTCTGCTTCTGATTTAGTTTTAAGGTCTTCCAAAGGGTTACAGTGAATGTACTGTTCCTGAAATATTTCTTGCATAGTCCTTACAGTTCCTCATATTCTACTGAAAAATACACTAGATTCACAATGTTCAAAGGACATATAATGAAAACAGTGGAACTATGATGTGACTATATTACCAAATGTATTAGAAAGCATTAGCTTTTAATAATGCATATTATTGTGTCAGGCATAGACAGTGGAAGATATCTGTTGAAACAGAAACTATTTCCATAACATGAATATGCAAATGTAAAAACTACAACAAGTGATTTTTCAAATTTCCTGAGTTCTAGCTACATTAATTTTAAACTAAGAAGTGAAAGATCTGAGAGATAGACATCACACAAGGTATTTACTTAACAATTTCCTGTTACAGATAAGTCTAAAAGAATTTTCTCCTACCTAGTGTATCCATGATACATTGTTTGGAATTTTTCTGGAATAACCTTCCTGTTTCCAACAGAGATATTTTATTCCAAATTTGAAATACTATTCCAAAATAATCAGCAGTTTCAAAATGTTCATCCATTACTTCTTATACAAAAGACTTAGCTACAGGTTTTTGCAACTGATATCTTTCTCTTTGCACACCAAGTAAGCTGTTGAAAATTCATGCTTTTTGCATGTTTCTCACTCTACCACATCTCCTAAAGGGATCTCCTAAAGGGCTCTGGATTCTTCTCTAATGTTTTTGCTAGACAGCTGATCCCTACTTTGGCCCAAAACTCACTTCTGTGGTTCTCATGTTACATCTGTTCAGGACAGCACCTGAAAAAGGAAAACACTTTGTTTTGTTTGACTTCAGTCCCTTCTTTGAGGGGCTGTTCTGAAGTTCTTGTAAGATCCAAACTGGTCTTCCTCCCTGCTCTTGAAAAAATGTTTCTTTTTAATATTTTCAGAAGTCAATATTGACGTTATTGCTCAGATTATTGATTTCCATTATCTCAGTGGAAATAACAATAACAGGTCATGTTAAGTCATTCCTTCCCATGATGTTATGTGGAATCTCATTAATGGCTATTAACTTATTAAACTAATGATATACATTTATGGCATATCTTTTGAGATTTGCTTATGCTTTACAAGCTACTTATACTAGTAGCTCATTATTAGTAGTTACTACTTGCTACTTTGAGGAATATAGACAGGGAATCCTCTGGGTCAAAGGATCCCCAGTGTGAGATATATGAATCTATTCTATACATATGTGCCTTAATCTGCCAGATATATTTTAATGCAAACACATCTTAATGCTTAGAAAGGAGGTAGTGTCTTGGAACTATAGGGAGAACTGATGTTACTATACAGGAAAAATGTTTGATAATGAGTGGGAAAAATATTAATTTCTATTCTCACAGATTTTTTTCTCTTTCATATCCCTTAACAATTTTAAAAAATTAAATTATTATATATACACATCTATATGTATACACACATATATGAGGTCCCCTTAATCCAGTGCCAGTAAACTATAACATTACAAAGTCTCATATGATATCTCAAATAACCATGATTCTCTGTGGCACAATACTGTCTAGTAATTTCAACTGGACAGAATTATGCAAAAGATCATTGGTAGCAGCACAAGTTCATGACAGTGCTCAGATCAGAATTATTAACCCTTTAAATCTTCTGTACTTCAGTTTACTGCTTTCTGTTTCATATTTAAATAAGTAACTTCTGATATTTATCTCAACCTCTATTATCTAACTTCCCCAAAACCATTCTGGTTTTCAGCAGTATCTTATATGAAGCCAACTAAGTGCACCAATTAACTCTCCATGAGAAAAAAGATGTTAGTTGATTTGATATTTTCAGCTTTCAAAATAGACTAAATATCATCCTGAACTGAGGTATCCTACTGTTTCACTGACAATGTCCCCTGAGAAACAGCTAACAGATGTCAATCACAATTTCAAAACTTCGTTTTTGTTTGTGTGCTCAGCATTCTATCTCTTGGGACTTCACAACTACAAATGATGTTAAATTTGATGCATCAAATTTTCATTTGCATTACAGAAAATTACTTGTTTTTAAATTAATAAAAATTCTTTTTCAGGTAATTAAAATTTTTCTATGAGTTTTCTGGATACAAAAATCTCTTAGTATTTGTCATTTCATTCTTTCTGCAAATGGAATGCAACTTTTTGTCTGCAAAACACCATGTAAAAATGACTGAACTATACAGATGAACAAAAAAGGTTTTCAAAGTTCCATAATCACATTATTTTTTAGATGGAAGCTTAAGGGCCTAACACTTGAAATTCTCCCCCAGAAGTTCAGCTGGTAGCTGAACTTATTAACTCAAAAGTACAGTGTGTTAAGATGGTTCACTGAAACAACTTAAATTTTTCAGGGTCCATAACATGTTTATTGATCAGAATGGCTGATAGGTAGCAGCATGGAGGGATATTGTTTTAGTGATTTTTCTTGTCAGAGATAGCTTAATGGTTGGACTATGTGATCTGAAAAATCTCTTCTAAGCTAGATGATTCTATGATTCTGTTCTAAAGCTATGTTTTTCTTTGCCTTGAAAAACAAGATGGTTCCCTTAGATTTAAGATAGACTGGCTCAAAATTCAGGAATTAATAAGAGGACATAGGACTTTATTTCCAATTTAGTATTGCAATAAACTTGAATTCAATAAGTAAGTTGTCTGATATGCTCTCTGTAGAGGGTATAATGGAAGATGTAAAAGCGATAGGCCAACACAGGTGTTAGGCAATTACTGTAAATTATTGGGCAAAAAAAGAGACTCTTCTAAACTGCAGTGAAATCCAAAGCTTTTCCAGCAAACAGATCTAGTTCCTTTGTTATGCCATGGGCCCTGTGAAATACTTGTCAAGCCTCTATAGAAGTTCAAAAATGCCCAAAAGAATTTATGATAATCAAAGCAAAACAGAGTCACCAAATTATTTTTTTCCTGTATCCTACCGCCTGATTACACTGGCAGTATATGAAATGCATTTTCTTACCTCAGAATGAATGAATTGATGATGGCATAGCCAGAGCTGCATTTGTGGCCCACTAAGGTATGAATGCTGAAGTCCCTGTTTGGGCACCATTTGCTGATGGACAAACAATTGACACAATTGACAGTGTGGTTTTTATAGAAGCTTGTTATCCTAGGGCCTACTGAAAAAAAAAAGACTATCTAAGCAAACACAAGGTCTCTTTGTTTCTGTTAGATCTTGTTCCCAGTGCAATTCTCTGTCCCATGGCTTCATTCTAAATACCACCATAACTTTCTCTCAAGGTCAATCCTCACTTGCAGAGCTGAATGGCTCTGCCTCCATATCCCCACAATGAATGATTGGGATTTTTCTTTAGCACACACCAACTAAATGCAAGGTCTGTATTATCTTTAAGAACACACTGAATCTTGGATCATTTGTAAAATCAGTCAAAGAGCATAGTAAAAGCATGAAAGAATCAAACAACCTAACCAAGCAAAGTCAGCATGTTAATAAATCCCGAGAAAATTGGCCTAGATTTTAGCATACAACTAACTTAGGTCATAGACTTAATAAAGAAAACCTATTAGCAAAGTCAAAGGCATTAACCTTTCTCTTTTACCTTGACAGATAAAAATACACTTATGAAGAAATACTGCCCTGTAATCATTCATATTTGATGCTCTTGCTTTTAGTACACATTCCTTCATTTAACTTAACATCTTTTAGCCATATAGCTCATTGCTAAACCTCAGCAAATCCTTGACATAAGTCATTGAAAGGACAACACTATCTGCATTTGCATCTTAAGTCTTTGAATAAGCTTTCTCTTTAACAAGAAAAATTTGACTCTCTTTTTATTTTTTATTCTATGCAAATATATAAAGATTTTCACTATGAGGCAAATAAAATGATTAAAATGCTCTAACTCCCATTAATGCCAAAACTGAAAAGGCCTGATACTCTGTAAAAGAATGTACCATTAAAAAAGTTCGGAAGCTACTCTCTATACAAGCCCTAGAAGGAACTGAACAGATAACAGTATTACTTAAAGTTTTCCAAAGAAAATAGGTACTAATCAATAAAATATCCAGTACAGTATTAAAACCAGGAATAATTGATTGAATTAGAGTTATGTCTGTCTAAAGTTATTTTAGGTTATCATGTAGCTATTGCTACAGCAATGGTATCGTAACATTACAGAGACCATCATGTGATTTTTATAAATGTAAAGACCAATTACAAGAAGTCTGGCTTAAAGAACTATTTACTGAACCCTACTGAATCTCTAAACACAGAGCATTTTATGAATGAGAAGTGCAATGGAGCTTCATTCCTGCCAAGAAAGTGTGGAATTCATTGAAATGCTGGTAATCAGAAAGTAATAAGCCCATAGATATTCATAATTATGTCAGATTTGTCCAGTGGTTCTCTAGGGGGTTTTTTGTTATTAAATTTAATAATTTACTATTTTTAAAGGGATTTTTAAGAAGTTCAGTATTTATTTGAGTTCCTAAAACATATATTTTAAAGAAAAAATTAAATGAAACAAGCAATATTTGTATATAGAGTAAGCTCAAGATGAAACATTAATTATTAAGAACCAGCAATTATTTTTGGTATCTTCAGAAAATACCAATTAATACAATAAATATAAAAGGCAAAATCTTTTTGTTCAAATGTTTCTATCATAGACATTTTATTTATTACAATGAAGACAATGAAAATACTATAGCAGAATAATATTTCTGCATTCTTGGTAATGGTCCAGTAGTATTACAGACAGATTTAATGGAATAAAACTGCTCTATGACAAATATTTTATCTCTAGCCAAAGTCTCTTCCTGCTCATAAAAGGGAATTATGGAGAACCCTCTAAAAAATCATTCATTTAGAACATCAGAGTCATTCATAGCGGGGAGAAGGAAAATAATCCTATGTGTCATTTTGATTCAAGAGTTTTAGAAGTGAAGGCTAAAAAAAACCCCACTCCTCCTTGTAAAAACTATGAATTACTAAAGCTCCAAAGTAAGAACTAGCCTTCAATTAACAGAATCTGGAAGCTTTTGCTACAAGCAGGTTCCTTCACAGTTGCATCATTTTTGGTAAATATATTTTTCTGGGTCCTTCTGTCCCCGTAACACAGTGAACTACTTACTGGATTAAACATTTGACTAATCCAATTTGAAATGGTAACTCTAAGGATTTAATGAACTGCTCATCAGTCACTTTTGTCTGGTGAAATACAAATGTCCCCGTCCCATCCTGTGCAGGGAATAAAAGTCCCACATATTTGGATATTAATTTGTCTTAACTGTTGAATCTTCAGTTGTTTTCTCTCCACGAGTGACTTACAGCATTATATTGGTAAAGCACAAAGATGTTTTGTCAGGAAGATTTCCTCAGAAGTCTCAAATGAGTTATCAGGAAAAACCTGCGAGACATTCACTTACATAGCTTACTAGAAAAGTATTGTATTTACTTTCAATCTTCAGGGTTCATTTTTTACTTAGTTTCCAACCAATAAAAGAAAATTTTATTTTTTGAACTCACAGCATGAAGGACAACCAAGTTTTGGTAACAGAAATTTGTCTATTGTCTTGGAATAAAGTTCATTTCTGAAAGTAAAATGAGTCCAAACAATTCACAGCATGCACACGAAGCAACTGATGAAAGAAGGTGGCTTTGTTTTCCAAGGCAGGCCTCCCTGCATAAGATCTCTCACATCAGTAACAGTCATCTTTGGACTATGTCTTGAGAGAGAGAAGGGAAGATAATTAAAATCCATCGTTGCAGTGTAATCAAGTGTGTTCCTATCCCTTACTTTGGAAAACACAGCCCTGAGAATTGATGGAGTCCTCTTCTCTGGACATCCTCAAATATTTTCCTGTGCAAGATCCTGTGCAGCCCACTTTAGGTGAACTTGCTTTGGCATGGGGGGCTGAACTAGATGTTCTCCAAAGGTCCTTTCCAAACTCTATCATTCTGTGATTCTGTGCTTAGCTATGAAGGCTATGAGGAGGGACGTTATGCAGCTAAGAGTCACTTGGGATACAGCATTAGTTTTTCTCATAAGAATGGTCTATAATTATTTTAACTTACATAAATTTAGTACTAAATTTAGTAATAAAATTTAGTATCTAAAACTGTATATAAATTATTCTGTTATTCTGTTGCAGGACACTGTTTCAGAACATTATACTTAAAAAAAATTCATCATGCACATCTTAATAGTTCCCATGCCTTATCTGCAGTTCAGGAACAGTTTCAAGGATTGCTAAGAATTTCAGCAGAAGGGATCAAAAGTTGCTACATAATGGAAAAAAAGAAGGTACTACAGCCAAAACGTAACCATTCAATTCTTAGAACAAGACACCATTTCAGAAAAATATCTGGTTCATATTTGCTTCCTCTCAATCAGCTCATTGCTGAGTTCAGATACTTCCATCTCCTAGACTTCGTCTTTTTTTAGTGCAGCTGCTCTGAAGGGTTTTGTAAGAGGTGCTTAATTTCATCAGATCAGAGCTTCCTCCTGTCCAGTGCTGAAGCCCAGCCTAGTGCACTCTGTGATGTCTGCTTATTAGAAGTAACAAAACTAGATTTGGGAAGCTTTGGTAGAATATTGCAGGCATGTAGATACTTTTTGTACTGTGGAAAGTAGTTAGACAGTAATTACAGATTAAATAGAAGCAGAGAATTAGGAAGATCAAAGGTATAAATTGGTGCGGAACTGGGCAAATTAAATAAACAATTTATTACATGTGAAGAGTATACTTTTTTCATAATTTTATTTTTGTCTGACTTCTCAGTGTAGATTAAATCAAGCATGAATGACTTTTGTAGTGCTTGGATTCCCATATATGTATGCAGTAAAAAAGTAAAGTAATTTAAATACTCTAGAAAAACCACAAAGAACTGATTTTCAATTTTTTTTTTGTCACAGTTCTTTGGAAGGTGTCAGGTTTTTTCTCAGATACAGCAGGAGGGAATTGATGGAATATTAAGGAAAATAAAAACATTTCTTACATATACTTTTCCTATTTTGCTGCAGACATACTAGACATGTATAAACAGGTCTGGAAAACCAGTAATCTTCCCTCAGTGTGTTTTATGTTTAGTTTTTACTCATGAGGATTCCATAATGTAAGTACCTGGTACTAAGGGACAAGTTGAAAAATCTTTCCAAAGAATGTATTTCAGTTTAATAAAACAGTACTGTTGATGAACTTGCCTCTTTTTTTTAATTCCAGTGATTTCCCTTTTTTTTTGGAGTCTAGATATTGCTTTTAAATAGAAAATTTAATCTGTATTACACACCAGTTATTCCAAAAGCTTTAGTTCTCTTGCCACTGCTGTGGTTTCACAGTGTCAGAATTTTTTTAATTAATATATGGCTGTATATGTGATTTGTTCCACCTCCTGTAAATTTGCCTGGCTTGAACTTTGAACTGTTCAGTTGTGAAGCAGAAGCTGCACTGTTTAAATCTTTGATATCCATACATTTTTGCAGCTCCCTGTTACTGATATGTTCCTGCAAGGCATAATGCAAACAAATCCATTAAATACTAACTCCTCGTGTCATAATGAATAAAAAATGTTTATGGTAGAATATACCAAACTTGAAATATGTGTCTTATCCTGGTCCAAATCAATCAATGCTTCTTTTATGGTCTATAAAATAGATTGTATGAGCTGAAGTTAGTATAAAACCAGTTTATTCCTTGATTATAATGGTTATCAACAGGTATAATATCAATAATACTTGCCATAATACAAGAAATACATGCACCATTATGACACTACTTATTTTAAGAAAATAAAACAGTCAAAATCATAACCCCTACAGTATAGGAAATATAAGACTAATCTGTTCAATTCCATTTCTATGATTTTTATTTAAAGTTTACTGTCACAAGTGTCTAAGCATTGATATAAAGACAACGTGTAGCTTTTTGTTATTAACAAAGAACAGAACAAATTCAATGCAGAGGAAGCAACAGAAATGAAGAGAGAGAGGTGCTTGCTTTACCTGTTTTTTTTTTTAACTGTCTCATCTCCTGCTCCACAGATGTTCTTACAGGAAAGCTCTGAACAAATCTACATTTTTAAATGTAATGCTTCCTGTTCTCTAGCACCAAATGCACTTGGCCCAGGCTGGTTGTAGCTCTTTTTAAAGACTTTAGCACCTATGTCTGTGTCCACATGAAAACTATTGGTACAGAAAGCTGCCTGTCCTGTGCCTGGCTCCCATCTCCAGTTTGGAAGAACATTTGCTGTCCTGCTGTCCTGTCCAGTTGTGCTGGGGGACATCCTAACACTTAAAATATACACAAAATTTTGAATTCCAATATCCTTGCTTGTGATTTCATATTATTTTGGTTACAAATATATGTATAGCCAAATCATTAAGAGTCAGCTCTTGTTTTCCAGCTCAATAGAAAATGAAGATGGAGAGGCAGTCTGACACAGGATTTGATTACTCCTATGTATGCTCCTCAGAGCAAGCCAGGGCATGGCTTTTTCTCTTGTATTTGCTGCATGTGTCTAAAAAGCTCTCCTAGAATCCTTTCAATATACTTCCTTACTCATTTAAATCTATGTGCTGTACTCTTTAAACTTGGATCACTGCTGAATTTGATCTCTTGATCATTTCTGCAATCTTTCATGATACAGTATTGTCTAGATGGATTTATGCTAAAAATGTAGCATACAGGACCTTGGGGTTTGGTAGTACGGTTTTTTTGAGTCTGTTTTGATCTTTGGTACAAAGCAATTTTCCTCTTTTTGGAAGTGAAGTTTAAGTCACTGCTGTGAACTTGATTGCAGAAAACATGATGCAAAGTACAGTCCAAGAAATGTAATAAACCACAAGAAAGGAATGCTTGTGTCTATCTGTATTCACACTGCAGCAGTCAGTAATATAAAAGTTCAGTTTGAACATGCAAATTTTATTACCTTCATCAACATGGAAGATGGTCTTCAGAATTACTTCAATAGGTAATGGGTGTCTGAGTAAATGACCAGGCAAGATTCCAAAATAAAAACCTCTCCTATTGTAATTTTCTGTTTTCTAAGACAAATATAATCATACTCTCCCAGACCTCCACCTCAACTACGGGCACATTAGTCTCAGTCAGCAAATGAACTTCTCTAATTCACAAGTTATTCTCAGTTTTCTTTACAATTGATAAGGAGAGGATGATTAAGGTGCTTGTCTCTACTGAAAGCAAGGGGAACTGCAGTTAAACATGCTCTCAAATAATCCACTTTGGGAAGATGCCTGAAGTAAATTGGAATGAACCCAAGTTAATTAAGGCTTATTTGGAGACAATGCAGTAGACAAACAAAACCCACAAATTGAAGGATTTTACTTTAGCTGGAGAAACTCCAATTGAAGGCAGGCTTAAGAAGAGGTTTTGAATTGTTGCAGAGTTGTCTAAGTCCCTCTTGTGAGACCCCTTCTCACACTACTGTTACTTTTAAATGTAACAGCATTTCTATACATTACAGTTTCTAACCTCATGTAAAGCCCCTTCACCAAATGAAGACTCTCTGGCTCTTGAAAGGACAACAAAATATAATCTTTTAGATCAAAACAAGAAAAGAAAAAGTTTCAAGCTGTTGAATCCTTAATCAGAAGACAATAAAGACAATTCATCCAGCAGCAATGACAACTTCCAATTAACAGTTTTTCCATGAAGTGTCAGATAATTTTTTAAATACAAGAACTATCAGTAACACATCATAAGACACTGCCCTCTGGCAAGTATACATACACTTAGGATGAAAATGTGCTTAGTTACTCAAAACCTAACATAAGTTTATCCTGTTGCCACACTGCTATGCATGAATAAATCAGTCATTTATTATTTTAAATAAATTTTGCTTTCCTTGCTACCCAAAATGAACATTTTTCACCAGCAGTTCTACTAGAATTGGGATGAGGTGATTAGCTCCCAAAAAGAATAAAGCTGTACAGCTAGAAGAAAAAGAATTGCAGAGATTGGAAAATGGTGTATATGCATTGTATAATAATATGATAATATTTTTGGGTTTTGCTACAGATCTAGCATTTCTTCCTGGAGTCTTCTGAGTATTATCTGTGAGTTTTCTAAAATGCAATATACTGTAATATGTTTGGACAAAAACATAAAAGACATAAATTATATTGGCTCACCTTACTGTCATTACTCCAGAGAAGCCATTAGCAAAGTTTATTAAATTGCCTATCAACTGAGATTACTGTATTAGACTCTAACTTGAAGAATATAGCAAATAGAAAAACACATAACCTCCCAATGCAATAGAATGTCTATATCTGAAATGTAATGGTATATGTAGACCCAAGGTGGTGGGAAAAAACTTGTAGTAATTTGTATACTTAATAAGTAACAGATTAAAGATGATAGAAGAATGTGACCTAAGAATATGTAAATAACTCCATATCTCACACTATTGAACCTGATCTTCATTAACACAAATAAACTTAATTTATTTAAGTAAATGTTTAAAAGTTTAAAACCCCTATATTTCTTAGAAAAATATAATTTCTAGATTAATACCTTTCCATTTCTTTGAGCTATGATTTGCCATCACAATTTTCTCTATTTTCCTTTCATTACTATCCTTGGAACAGACAACTAGTGAAAATTACTCACTCCCCTGAAAAAGACATCAGAATCTCTATTACTTTTTCCTATTCTATTCCAATTGCTTCTGACACATTCTTACTTGTAGCCTTTGTCCTGTTAACAGTTGCAAGTGTGTCAATTAATAACAGATATTTTTGGTTTAACAGTCTTGTCTTAGACATTGCATGTTACACAGGTTTTGCAAGACAAATTATTCCTGTTGAAGTCCAGACTCAAATCCTACCCAGATTTAAATGCACCAGACCCATTTTAGGCTTCACAGGATGTTACAAATTGCATCGTTATACCAGTCTGCCCTCCCATTGTTTCAAACAAATTCACCATTTGAATTTCACTGAAGATGAATAAACTTTAATGTGTTTTATCATCCATAAGAAGTTAAATCACAGCACACCTACAGTTTTCCTTTTTCTGGATTAATCTATTTTGTATGACCGAGGCAGTGTATTACCTAAGAAAATCTGCAGCTTTGCTACTAGCTCTCTGTCATTCCTTTTCTGTGCCAACTATGTAAGATTACTTTATCAGAAAACAGGGAAAACCAAACAATTACATTCATGTTAATATTTATCTCTATGACATTTTCATTGTATATGAGTAACGTTGTATTTAATGCCAGTTTATCAATCTTCTTATTGTGTATGAGCATATGATGTAAATTTTTGTAATATTAAATTACATGAGGATAACGCATTCTTGTACTTCAGTGCCTAAACTCTACTAACTGCAATTAGGAAGAAAAAAATTCTCCTACTAGCATTTCACTATTGATTTACAAGACACATAATTTAGATGACTTTTGTTTTCTTTCACAGTAACAACTTGTTTTATTATCAGAGAGGCCTAAACCTGTGAGAACTCTAGATATTTATGGGAGGATATAGGCTCCTGAAACAATTTATCATGTAGAGAAAGAGGAAAGCAAATGGAGGATGTCAGAATGAATTAAGAGAATGTGGTAAATGTCTCGGGGTGATAGCTAATTTTAAAACAGGGCTGGTAGATCTATCAAAGGTCTGGAATCTCAGCTTCCCAAAAATTGAATAATTTCAGTGTAAAAATATGCTAATCTTTTTGGGAAAAAAAAAAAAAAAGCCCTATCTATATATCAGGAAAAATCAATACAATTTTTGGTTGAGATGACATTCTGTATGTCTTTATTAATCATGTGAATCCTGGACACACATGGTCCTCACTTAAAGGATGTGGCCAGAGTGGTTTGCTCCTGGAGGGAAAAGAAGGTGGAATCCAACATCAAACTTGCCTTTCTAGCAAAAGGTGCAGTCCCATGGCATTATAGAAGGAAAAGGCAGGCAGGTTTAAAGTCAAACTGAGGAGACAAGCCAGCAAGAAAGTGTTAGGATGATACAAGTGCAAGGCCTGTAACAAGCATAACTGCAGTGTAGCTCAAGCCAGGACCAACACTCAGGGCCCAAGCTCCAGTGCAGGTCCTGAACCAAGGAGAGGCCCCAGAAAAACTATTTTTCACTGTCTGTTGTTAGCTAAGATGGTGTCACCTCATCAAGCTCACAGGATTGATCTTAAGAACACGAAGCTTGCATTTGAGATTAGATTTTAAACAGGGTAGCTGCTGTACCCAGGCACTTGATATTCATTTACATGTGATTTTTTTTTCAGTTTTCAGTCCTAGAGTGGGTAAAGTTGATAAATCTACAGCTTGGAGGAGATCATATTGAAAGTACTAGTGAAAGAAATTGGCCAGAAAAGGAAAGGACCAAGGAAGACAGTCACAAAATCAGCAGAATTATGGATAGTACAAGGGAAGACAAGGATGTCTTAAAAGGAGATCCTTACCATCCTGCATTATGTAAATTGAAGGTGCAATTATGGAATGCAAAAATTATGTCAATCAAGAATTTATGTAACCCCATGTTCATACACATCCTATACTTCTCTATCCACATCATTGATACATGTGATGAAGCCCTGGTTCCCTGGAAATGGCTAAATGCCTATCTGCAGATAGGAAATAGTGAAATAACTCCTTACTTTGCTTTGCTTGCACATGCTACTTTGCTTCATTCATGAAGTTATCTTTATCATAACCCACAAGTTTTCTTGCTTTTGTCCTTCTAATTATCTTACCTATCATGTTGGGGTGAGATGAGCAGGCAGCTTGGTAAGGATTTAGCTGCTGGACAAGGTCAACCCACTACAAAACTAGAAATTACTTTAGGTGCATGATGGCTGATAAGCTGGGGACAGTCTAGTCTTCAATTTCTGATACCTCTGCACTTAATAACAACATCAGTAACAAAGTACAATGTGCAATACTTGTATGCATAAGATTCATCATGCCATCCATTCTACCTTAATGTCTAAAGTACTCCAGGATGAAGTAATTGTCTGCCTTAGGTTGCATTTTTTTAAATCTGTCTTCCTTGGTATTGGTATGCTGATCACATATATTTTCAAAAATTGCTGTGCAAAATCCTAAACTCAATACTCCATTTTATAGTATTAAATGAAAAAAAAAAAACTCCAAAATTCCACAAAGAACTGTAGTTTAACATCCCAAAATTCACAGGGTAAAAAATTTCCTTTTTTTATGCACACAATGAAGCCACTTTTTGTAACCACAGTGGTCCAACTGCATATAGTTAAGAATGAAGGTCCCTTTCTTTCTTCACTATGAGTAAATTCCTTTTCTCCAAGTAGTCACTCTATATTTTTCATTGTACACTATGTTTTTAAAAAACATAATTTGCTTTTCTAATTTATCTAGTCATCACCACAGTATTTTGTAAAACTTAAGATCTTCACAATGAAATTGCCTTTGCCTGACAAGTACTAATACTAGGTTCTAAGATAATGCCAAAATAAATCTGTATTAGCACACCAAAAACTGAATTTCAATGTGTTTAATGGTAGCAGAAACAAAGAAGACATTTTATTCCATTTGAATGGGGGTTTTTTTGCACAGCTTTTCAATCTTTACAAATTATCTGTATATCAAAAGTCACTCATTAGATTGATTTCCTCTTGACCTGCTTCACAGATATCTAAATCATCAAATCTTTCTATTTAAAGATCAGTAATTTCTCTTTAGATAAATATGATTTGATATATTTCATGCTTAAGGTAACTTCTCTCATCTCCTTCTTTAGTTCTTTCTTCTCTGATTTTTCACCTCTCTCTTCATCTGTCAAAATCTTAGCCACATTATATCCAAAAAACATGGCACAGATAACAAAATCAGATTGCAGAATTAACTCAACCATTCAATCATTCCCTCAAATTTATTAGCATTCTTCCTTGCTCTTAATTAAGACTTATCATCAGCATCAAAAATTGTGTTGATTGCCTTTCAAGCTTCCTCTACCAGATATTTCATGGTTTTCATGTATACTAAAAGTCACCTGAAAGTTCCTCAGTTTGTCTGCTAGAAGTTTTAACAAATTGAATAAATGCAGTTGAATACCTGAAAGAGTTTCATTCTGCAATTGTTTAAAAACCAGTAATCTAAATATATGATTATGTGATGAAGTATTAAAATTGTTGCATTTCCAAAGTGTTATTGTTGAATGAGTTCCATTTTTCCTCCCACATTGCTACTCTTAGGTGGTAAGGGAGTTGAGAGAGGAAAAATATAGAAGCAGCCAAGATTATCCACTAATAGAGCTAATGGAAGCCATAAGAGATCAGAGTTTTTGGGTACTGGATATGAGTCAAGACTCAGGAAGATAGGTTTTGAGCTTGTATGTTGCATTGTTTCCAGGATATGCACTGAAATTCTGGCAGATAAAGTGGGAGGAAGTGGTGAATACATGGCAAGGTAAACAAGAGCTGAAAATGGAAACCTTGAAATCCAAACAAACCGTTTCAGAACATTAGCCAGCTGGAGTATCAAGCTGACAATTAAAAATCACTGACAACATAGACACAATAGAAACACAAAATTTTTCAGAAAACAATATGAGAAACAATATGCCACGCATCAAGGTGCATTATAAACTGTTAATGAGAAAATAGAATTCCGGAGACAACTGGAAGAAAATTCAAACAGGAAATGTGATAAAATAAATTAGGGTGAAGTACTTCCATGAGATTTGTAGCCAATAAGATATTCTGGGCACCCAAGAAGGCACATGACCCCAAGGTTTCTAATACTTCTAGCTTATATTGTCTATAATTCTCCAAAATAACACTCATGATATGCATACTTAAGATATTTTCTGCAAAAATTACTCTTTTTATTCTCTGCTTCCTTGCTGCCAGCAGTTTGGCAAAGCACTCTATTTGTTTCACTACTCATTTATCTGCAGAATTCACTTTACAAGACCACCTGCCACCACTCTGAACTGAATGAATACAAACACTCCAGCCTATAGTTTCCTGGCACTGTTGGAATACTTACTGTCACAGGAATCATATCGTCTCTGAATTCTCTCTAAGTCCCTGGCTGTCTGCTTCAAATTTGAAACAGATGATAAATGACAAACTTTGTTAAGTTCAGTGCTCTAATAGAGGGCACAATCACATGAACAGATGAAACAAATGCTTCATATACCCTATGTGGCATTCTATCAAAAAAATTACTCTAGATAGTAAGATGCAGTAGTTCTAGAGGAGCTTAAAGATAAAAAATACCCAACAGAGCATGTATTCTTATTTCAGCGGATCACAGTAAGATGGCAGGTAAACAAAAACAAAAACACCCAGACCATAAAGCTGTGCGGAGCCTCATTAAGGCCATTTTGCTCTGCCTTGGAGGCTGCTGAGAAGTTCAGGCCTTTGCCTGAGCATGTGCAGTTATGCCTGTGCCTGGTTCTTGACTTTGATGATCTTGGTCTCACCTTTGTGACTTGGACATTCTGGTTTGACTTAAAACACCGACTTGTCTGGCAAATGCAGGCCACTGGCTGACCTTGGTTAGCATCAACTAAACTACTCTGTTCACCTTCTATGATTGCTGTAGGACTGCGCTCTTTTTTAGGAATCATAGAGATAGGATGAGTTTTAAACTGAAAGGGGAGATTTTGAGTAGATACCATGAAGAAATTCTTAACTATGACAGTGGACAAATTCACCCAGATAAGCTGTGGCTGTTGCATCCCTGGAAGTGTTCAAAGCCCGGCTGCTTGAGGCTTTACACAACCCAGTCTAGTGTGAGATGCCTCTATCTGGGGAAAGAACTAGGTGGTCTTTTTGGTGCCTTCCAATCCAAATCATTCTATGTTTATATTAGAAAATGAAAATAATAAATTTATATCTCTGCTCCCCCAAAGTACGCAGTATACAGTAACACATAGTTAGATTGTTATCTCAAGAATCTCAAAAATAGTACTGGCTAAGGATAGAATATTTGTCCAATATTTGTATAAATGTACCCAAAATAGAGTCCATTGCAGCTGCAATGGAGAATGACAAGATCATAGATTAGTCTATAATTTTGTCCAAACTTTGAGCCAGGTCTTCTACAACCAGAGTCTAAATACCCAGATGATGCTCCTGCTCTCTCTTGATCAAGAAACTGACAGAAGCCATAAGCATGAATTCTTACTCCAGTGATATCACAGCAAAGCAATTAGAAACACTGACAGTTTTTGGCTTAAGACTTCTGGGTTTTCTGCCAAATATGTAATCCCAGGAAACAGCATAATTGGCCACGAAATGTATACATGCCAATTGCATTACCATATGAAAAGTACATTCTTTTTTTACTTACTTCTTGCTTGTTAAAGCTTAGCTGCAAACTTAGCTGCTACAAGACCTGTAGTAGGTCTGATAAGACAAATAAATTACTTGTGTACTCCGTATAATCTCAGGAATTTATTTTGACAGATGATGTAAAAAATTGTTGAAATTAAGATAAATATAAGCATAGTAGATTTCAATACAACAAAACCAATTTTTTAAAAGTGAACCAAAAGTATTTTCTCCTAAATAACAATGTCATTTGCCTTACAAATAATTTTGATTTATTATTCCAGGCTATGAGCTGACCAAGGATATTGACATTTTATATTCTATCAGTTTTGTTCTGAGAATGTAATTCCAGGTTTTTCTCATTTGTATGTATGTGACACATAGATCCCTGCAGCATAAAAGGGGACAACTTAGTAGAGAATATATATAAGGACATGTACTTCTTTCACTAGAATTATCTAAGATGTTAAAGGAGAGAGCATATATTTAGTGAAAAAATAGAGTCTGAGTTTCTCTAGATAATAAGAAATATCTTTTCCTGTGATAGATATTCTGAAAATATGTTCCCTGAGTTTCAAAGCAACTTTTCTTATAGGATCCACTTTTAGCCTGCAAACTGCATAAATATCTTGTCCTACAGAAAGTTGGTTTTTTTTTTCAAATTTGCCTGGAGGATCAGTTGTAAATAACTGAACTCAATTTTTTCCCTATTATTATAAATCTTCTCCTTCAGCTGCATCCTATCTTTAGAAATCTAAATCTCAAGATAGCCGTAACTTAAAGAATTTGGTCTAACATCTCCAAGAGAAAACATAGCCCATTAAGGGCCCCAAAGACATCTGCTTTTTTTCTGAAGTCTTATTCTTCAAAGATTTTGGTAACCTATTAGTGATTAACTTCCTGCTGTTTTGAATTAATCATGTTTAAAAGGTCTCTATTATCTGTCAGGCCAAAGGACTCACCAGAAGGACTCTTTTTCCCTGAGGTTCCAACCACATCATTAGGTTTCTGTGAATTCCTAAGTTGAGGCACGAAACCAGGAGTACCCTAAGAGCGGTGGAGGGGCATTTATTTTCATGATGTACTTGATTGGATTTTGTTTACCTTTTGTGATAATAATTTGGTAATAGCATACCTGAGACACTCTGAGGACCCCTGTCTAGTCCAATACTACTTATTAAAAAATCAACCAAAAATAAATTAAAAAACCCCAACATGGTATTTTTGCCTTGATTCCTTTCAAAGCAAGCATTTTTCCACATCTTTCTACTTACCTG
Organism: Turnix velox; assembly: GCA_013400935.1. Classification (NCBI taxonomy): domain Eukaryota; kingdom Metazoa; phylum Chordata; class Aves; order Charadriiformes; family Turnicidae; genus Turnix; species Turnix velox. Next base: position 70,191 of record VZTY01020064.1, read on the forward strand.
AAAACTCTCTTACCTAGTTAGGAACATTTATCTTGAAGAAACATCAGCATCTTTCAAACTTTACTGCTAAAATACACGAGAAACAGACTAAAATACAGTTTCACACTCTGTTTAATCCTATCTGTGTAAGAGTGCAACCAGGACGGACAGTCCTACTCACTCTCTCACACATATATTTTTAATGTTTCCACTGAAAACAGCAATAATAAGACTGCTGGCTGGACTTGGTGAACCACTTCCTCCTACAAATGAAAAATTAATTTTCTTGTGTTTTATCTCATCTTTCTTTACCTCCTGTCTCCTTAATTTGATTTACTCTGCAACTTTGAAGGTTTAAAATTTGATAGGAGGGAAAAGATAGCAATGTTTGCATTCAGGAGAAAAAAAGTATTTTTAGCTCATTTCTGACTGATAAAAGCAAAACCAGATAAAGTATCTCTGTCCATCTGAGATAAAGATATCTGAAACTATTTTCTTAATATTATTAACCATGCCTTAATATTGACTGTTGACTTGACATTACAATTTGTGTGCTCATTCTCAACATCTATTCCAATATGCCATAGACCTCAAACTAGGTGGACAAAAAGAAATAGCAATTCTATGGGAGGAAAACTGAACATGTAGAGCAAATGTCTCTATAAGCCCAAATCACCACCCTTCTACTTCTCCAAAGTTTGTACACAAAGCAAGTACAGCAGACTGTACTGACAAACATGATTCTAGATGAATCTTATGAAAAAGTATGGGAAATATTTCTTCAGTTTTGAACTTCAGAGTGGGGGTAGAGTTTGATACTGTATTAGTATACATCGTTGCTAAGATATACCTTATTGCTGTAATTTAGGTTGTTTTATTGAGTCTAAACTGTAATTTCTTTCTAAAACTGTAATAATTTCTGTCTAAAGAAGACTTCCTTTTTATTATAGCATATAATACTGAATGTGCTTCTTTGCTAGCTTATTTTAACTTATTTTTCTCTGGATACTGGTGCAAAATGACTCCTGTCTGTTTTTCTCCTTGTCAGTTTGATCCTGTTAGCAGCCTGACTTGTAATTAAATGGACTTCAGATTCATAATTATATTTATGATATTTGGAAATAAACATTTTTGGTATATGTGCATCAAGTTCTGATTGTCTGATTTTCAGAAAGGAAAGTTTAGTCATATGTAAAAAGATAACAGAAAATACAAACGGTTGATGAAGCAATTTTTTAAAATAAAGAATTGTACTATTCCTGCTAATTTAGTTATTTTAAGTACTTAATTCATATTCTCAATGTTGCATTAGTTTAATTTCAATTTAGATTTTTGGGCTCAAGACTAAGTATTAATAGAAAGCCATTGAAATAAAATTGCCATGTAGACCAGCTATTTTTTCATCACCAGATTTCAATACTTAAATTAACATTATGAAATAATGACCTCTTAAACAGGCTGGCATCTATTATTTTATATGATGGTGGTAAATGTCTTTCCATAAGACTAATTTTTTTCTCCTATTCACTCTCACTTGGAAGACAGCAGAAGTGAATATAGTCAAAAGTAAACTTTAGATTTTTCTGGTTCACTATTTCAGCTGGAAGAAGAGGTGTTGCAGAGGAGGAAAAAAAGGCTTTACAAGTTAATAAGAAGTCAACAGCATCTTAAATTTAAAGTAGGTAGTCAACATCCCATCATCAAGCTGTTCTATTCATTTTACTCAAAGACTTAAAAGCTCAGTACCTTATTCTAAGGTTTTATCATGACACTTATCTCTAGCATTAGGAGAAATGCAGGTACATATGATTTAACCTGTTTCCTTGGAGACATACAGCACTAAAGCAGGGCTAGTTGTTTATCTGCAGAATCCCTTGAGTTGATATCCCTGTTCCTCTAGCTAGAATTTCTCTTCTCTCACATCCATCATATCCAGGGAAGGGATGGCAATCATCTTTTACCAACAAATATCCTAGTGGCAACTCAGTCTGTAAGAGTAGAGTAACTCTGATAACTTTGACTAGAATTGGTCAGTTATTTCATTCCCTCAGCTACGATATCACTGCTGTTGGTGAGACTTGATGGTCCCAGGATTGGAGTGCTGGAATGGAAGTCTTGCCACTGGCCAGCTGGCCCAAACCATGGCAGCTTAGGATTCTGGGCTTGCCTAAAATTTGAAAAAAGGCATTGAAATTACTGTCTAAAGCTTCTGGAAGAGAAAAAGTAGAGGTGGTGGTATCTTCTCCTTGTTTTTCAGTGACAGGATATGTGGAAATACTTCAAAGCTGTATCACAAGGAGTTCCGACTGTTCATTAGGAAACACTTCTTTAGAGAAAGGATGGATAAGCCCTGTAACAGGCTTCCAATGCCAATGTCTGTCAGTGTTTGAAATTTGAACAATATACTACTAGAAGAAAAGCATATTATGGTGCCTTAAAAAAATGCTTAACCCATGAAGTGGTCAGACAATTGTATTAGATAATTGCCAGTCACAGCTGGAACACTTATAGTGTAGTTTAATGGAGAACCTATAATAGCAGTCTCAAATTATAACATAAATCCATCCTTTGTCCTCATCTCCCAAGAAGCACTGATTGGCATCTAAAAATATTATGAATTTGATTCAAATGTATTTTAATATTTCAAATAATGTAAGAATTAATTTTACTAATAAATATTCTTATCTATTACTTTGTAATAAATCTCTAGAAATATGACATGATCTGAAACTTTCTAAAACTTTCTGAACAATGGTATCTTCTCAGTAACTAGCCTTAAACTCAGGTCCAAAAAGAAGATGATGCACTGAAGGTAAAAATCAGCAGTGTCTATCAGGCAAAAATGTATTGTAAAATATTCACAATAACACTCAATGTGAAATATACACTGTTCAAGCTGTGTAGGTAATCAGTAAAGAAAGAAAATATCTTTGTATCTTATTACAAATCATTTGTGCTACTCAGGCTCATGAATGAATAAGTTAATAATACAAAAAGTATTTCCATTATTCTCCTAAGTTTTTATTTCAGCTCTGCATGAAGCCTCCTTACTATCAAATATGAATATTATGAATATACACCAAAAAAATAGTAATTAACTGTTGGTATGGAGCACATCTAAGTTCCAGATAGTAAGTAATTATGTGACTTTCCCAGAATCAATAAACATTACAGTGACCTACTATTTTACAGGCTTCTCTTTCACCCAGGTGAAAACAAGAAAGCAGCACAGTGCTTATTTAGGTTTAGAAAAATTGGCATGCCCAGTCTCGGTTCAGGTCCTCTGTAAAAATCTAGTAATTGTAAATAACATTGCATTTTTACAGCTGCTTGAAAAGAAGTAGCAGATGTAGTATTGTGGATCCTGATGTGAAACCTCTGAGTCTGTCTCGTGTGACTATGCAGGGACTTGGGAGATCATATAAGGAAATGGGCTGATCCTATCGAAAGGGAAAAGACTGTGCTCACTTCTCTCAGTGGCAAGTCCTTACTTTCTGCTCCAAACTGTGCCCTTCTGTTTCTACCTTTGTGCCAGCACAATCACCTTGAAGAAGATTCCTTGGGAAAATACTAGCCCAGACTTTGGTCTCCCTTTTTCTGTACAAGCATTTGATTTTTACACATAAACCTAGTATGCAATGACACCTCTTTTGTTTCATAAGGCAGTGTAAAAGAGGTTTGGGCAGTAACACTTTGCTATGCTTCCTGTGGAGCTACTATTTTTAAAGACTTTTCTGTCTGTGAAGGGCACTTATGCATACAGTTGTGCTGTGCTCATGCTGGTATCTTTTATGCTTAAAGATTGCAAGACTTTTTGGAAGTCTCTGGATGTTTCATTTTCCCCTCTGTTAATCATAAAATATGTATAAGCCTTGAGCACTGTCATCTTTCCTCCTTACAGATTATAACCAAGATTTAAACTTCAATGAAAAGATCAGCATCAGAAAACATTATTTTCACATTCGAATTTTAAAGAAAATTTTATCTCCTGAGCTGTTCTAGTATCTTCAAAAGATACTCGCAGTTTTTCCTTCCAAACCTGCTGATAAAATTTTGTACACTCCAGTGTATCTATTCATGGAGATACCTAAGTGCATGTGAAATCAAAAATGTTATTTATGTATTAGGCAACATTAGCTTCCCAGTACTGAGACAATGGAATAATAAGACATTTCAGTTCAGTAATATTTGAAGAATGTTTGCTGTAGAGACACAGCCATGTCTTGCATATGCTCTTCATTTTCTATATATATATTTTATATTAGAAAGCACTCTGCAGAGATTGCATTGGAATTACTATAAAAAATAGAGCAATTGTCTGATTGGTTCAAGTTATTCTGAGTAGGCAGATGGAGTTATACTAATGGTACTGCTTCCAGGCTCAAAACCTGCCAGGCTTTTTAGGAGATCTGTTAATTTCACATGCCTAAGTTACTTGATAACTCAAACTATCATCATACTCTTAAATGGCCCTATTGTTTTCCATTTTCTAGCAATTAACAGTGACTCTTTAAGGAACAGGTGGAAAAAATTTACATTAGCTGATAAAAGCAAGGGAAGATTTTTGACAGAGAGGATTTCTCATCAAACTATAATCTCCTAAGACTGGAGAAAAGAAGAAGAGCAATAAGGAGCTTCAGAATAATTATTCCTTATAAACTACAAAAAAGTAGATAAATATATTATAGAAATTAGTAACTCAAAGGAGCAGAATCCTAATCTACATTTGGATAGACTTTTACACACTTATGTGTATGTACATACTCAAAAAGATGTGCATAAAACTTTTATTCTGTTGTAGTAAGTGGTTCATTAGAAACGGATCACACAATCTTACAGGAAATTTTCTGTTGTGCTGTTCTTTTATTATTAGGATCATTATGGAAGAAAGGTGGCTTTTGCCCCCAGACTTCAGTACAATGGAAAGTATTTTTATTGAGAAAATATAATATCTTCAGGTGTGTTTTCTCACATAATTTTCCATATTTTATTTCATGCAATTTACTAGCTAGAAGTTCTCAAGGCCCAAGAAAACTTTCCAGAATAAAATCTTTGTTAGACAGTAGAAAATAATTTAATAAAAGCAATTGAATAAGTAAATGTCACTATGTAATAAAAACATGAGCACACTATCACATTTAGGATTCTAAATAATTTACTGTCAATTTAAGATGTGTTTAATATGTTTTTATGTGTGTTTGATGACAATTATCTTCATTACAGTAAGAACTGTATGGGAAGAACTAAATCCATAATACCTATATGAAGATAGGTAAATTCGTGTGAAGATGTTGACTTTCTAACTCAAATAGTGAGTAAAGAACAATTGTATTTTTTCTGTTTCACAGTTCAAAGCAAATTTGCTATTTGGAATATTGTGGGTTATTCTTTGAGAAAGGAGAAAGGAAAAGGAAAATAAAATACTTTAAAAAAAGGACAAACACAAGTAGGTCTTTCTAAAGAATCCCTAATCTGGAACAAAATTCTATCCTAGGTCTCAATATAATATATAATATCTCTTCCATAGCATTTTCGTTGTTATATATCTCTTGGAACACAATTTTCTTCAAAAAGACAAAATAGCAGTACTGCAGTCAAAATATTAGTGCATCTACTGCAGATAATTCTGTGCAATAAACACATTATGTATGGAAGAAGGGGGAAGACAAGAAGAAACAATACAGAACAAACAAACAAAAAAATCGATGAAACATCAGGGTATGTTCATGCCCATAAGGCTGTGATGATCTGAGGCAGCTCAATTATACAGCAGCAAGATTTTGTCTCCCAGCTTATTCTAGTACAATGTGACTACCTCTGGTATGTTTTGTGTAGGTCACTGACAGAAGTCAATCTTTTGATTCCGCAGATTTTCTAAATGTTTTTAACAGACCTCTCATGTAAAGATATACATTTAGAATAAGAAGTAAATATCCTGTAGTTTACTAGGGGGTTGATAGAAAGCTATCAGACTATTTTTATCAGGATCTAACAGCCCTGTAATACTTCCATTACCACTATATACACCTCCCAACATGGCTCCATCTGCAACTTTTTGCACCTCAGATGCAGATCATCTTCCTGTCATTCAGGAGGAAAAAATTCCTCTGCACTGTAGTGATGACTGACAGTCACTAGCAATGACCTCTCACTACTGAGGGATAGAAGAAATTTCTGTTTGCTCCATGTTAAATGCTTATAGACAGATCTTCTCTTTGGGTTTGCAAAATTCCTTCAACTTTTTTCTTGCTCTGTTACACATTACTAAGCCTTGAAGGTAATTTCTTGAACAACTAACATTGTTTTCCATTTTAAAACACCTAGCACATTTGGTAAATTAAAGCGAAATTTACCCCTTAAAGAGATTACTCTGCTATCTGTCCTTCCCTGCATTTTAGTTCTTAGAAGCACATCTTCACCACAAAGCAACTTTCTGCACTTTTATTAGGTGTCCAAAATACACTCAAAATTAAGTAATTTCAATTATAACTTCTTGGAGGAAATTGTGAGTATGTGAATAATACTTCATTACAATATTGGTTTGCAGCAACTTCACTAGACCACAGAGAAGGTAATCTGATCTGCTTTTATCTATTTACTGCCTCAGGCAGCATGCATAGAATAACTGAATTCCCAGACCACTCTGGGAATATCCTTAAAGGCAGAAAAGGCTTAAAGATAGTATTTTGCTTTCTCTAAAGAGTCTCAATTGGACAGGAAGTCTTCCCTTAAAATGGATACTCTATCTAAGTGTAATTCTTTAAGGATTTCTACAAACTCTGCATAACAATTCGGAGAAAAACATGCAGTACTCAGATTTATTCCAGGATTTAGAATTTAACCAGAATATAGCTGAAGACTTGGAACCAAATGATTCAGTGGCATGAAACTTTTAAAGACTGTAGCCTTCTCATCTCGGTGGATGAGTGTCATTTCAACAAGTAGAGGAATTTCTTACTTTTCACCAAGATGCTACTTTGGTGCAATTCCAGTAAAATACTGGATAACTTTTCAGCTGATACTTTATGGTGTTTAGATATAATAATAAGTATTCCCTTTTCCTTTCAGTACAATCTATACACACAACTGAGCCTGAAAAATTTGTATCCTCACAGGCTTTCACTAACAAATAACTAATAATGTTAAAAGAGCATGAGATAATCTGTGCTAATCTGATAAACTGTGATAATCTGAGCTGCATTTTTCTATGCATTTCTCTATAGCACATGCCATAATATTTCCATTAAATAGACACTATTAAAATAAAAGCCTAATGTAGATTAAAATAATGCCATTTAAGGATGTTTAGCATTAATAATAATATTCATTCTTGATTGATTTAATGTCACCAAGTAATGCCAGTGATGACTGTAAACTTAAAATGTGCTGATATGGATAGAATTAGTATTTATCAACTTTGAGCCTTAGTATATATATTGTAACTAACAACAGTACAGAAGGATTGGGAACACTTCTATGATATAGCTAGATGGAAGTCCCAAGTATAATATCTGAGTCTGTAAACCATGTGAAACCCCAAATGGAAAAAGACATGTAAGAGAACCCAAATTAAAAAAAAAAAAAAAAATCCAGACAAAGCATAAGAAACTACAACGGACTGCAAGTAGGCACGACATTGTCCAGAATGCATGAGGAGGTTGACTGGAAAAAACAGGAGCATTATCAGGAGCATAACTCTGCCACCTCTTATTGGGAGCAACATAAAAATATTAGTAATAAAAGAGGAATTTTATAAAAGAAAGAGGATAAACTGATCAGGTTTCAAGTTCTCTCCTTAAACATATCATCTCAGTCGCTAAGAGCAATTACTGGGACTGCTAAACACACATACCAACTAATTCACCTCTAAGGTAGGGTATACTAATGGCTGACACCTTGTAAAAATAAAAGATAACTTTTTATATGCAGTAATGACAATTATTAGATAAGAACTAAGCATTTGCCAGGAGAGTGTTGTGAAAGTGTTAAGTCAGAGAAGTTTTCTTTTGTGTTTAAAATTGATCTGTCAGTTTTCTTAACATTCCTATCACAATGCTCTCTCATTGTCTAATACATAAATATAAATCTATATTTAATTAATTAAATTAAGATTATGCCTTCATATAAGTGTCTTTTTGATCATGTCTACATCTGCAGTAGCTGTCAAAATGCCAATGCTAACAGTTACTCAATGGAGTCTCACCTCTTGGATTCTCCTGCCTTTCTACCTCCACTGACTGTCTTGCTTTGGGCTCTGTTGCAAGGACTCTTTGGTTTTTTGACTCTTAGTGAACCTGTGGTTATTTACATGTAGCTGTCTGACTGGACTGCATTACAGTCTTTGGTTTTAGAGTCCAAATACAGGCATGTTAAAGGTACTAGAAGATGAAAGACATATGGAACAGTCAAGTCTTACTTAAATCTCAGTCAGTCATACTTTTGAGTTGAAACTAATGATCATGTGCAGTACCCCTAAACCTTCTTAAATAATACTACAAGTACTTTTTTAGGCTATCAGCTTATAGCAATGGTCTTATTTTGCTTAATATGAACACTAATTTTATCTGGCTTATGTTTGAATCCTGCATTTAAACTTTTTGGAAAGTGCATACTTTCACCAGTGTATCCTACAGTATAGCTAGGGCTTTAAAAAGAGATGTGAGACAAAGAAAAGTTTTACAACTCAAAGAAAAAAAGAAAACATGATTGGGAAATTATCTCCTCTAGCAGATCAGATGAATCCAAAACTAAATATTTTCAGAATTTACCTGAAATCATTCTTATTTTAACATTTTTTCCATTCCAGATGACATGGACTTTTTACCAAAGATAACATAATTTATGACATCATGCAATCATCTAAGGATTTTTTCTAAAATAATTTTCTTTTTCCCATGGAATACAGCAATACCAAAAATACAGTAGTAATATAGCCAAAAAAGAAATAACAAAGATGTTTCTTGTTCCATGAAAAGAATGGTTATCTTTACTTGGAGTAGTTTAAATAACTTCTATCTTCTATGCCTATATCTGAGCCATTTTTTTTTTCTTACGTAAGTTTTTTTACGAATGTGAGCTATAAACATTTATTTGTTGTATAAACACTGAGACAAGAAACTGAAATATCCATTACTCTTCTGAAATGGTAAATACGGGAAAGCCAATTTTACCCTTGAAAAATTATAATACTTCACTTCTGCATAAATAATACAGGGTGCAAGTTAAGTTAGATTCTGTTGAAGCAGACAGTTTGACATACATAGAAGTGTACCAGCTTGACATTTAGAACATTTATTTTAAAATTAAAAAGTTTATTCTTGCTACATAAGAAGCCTCTGTCCAACAGATGGTGAGCATCATATCTATCATGTTAAAGTACATCTCACATATGAGACAGTTTTGTATCCAAATTGTTTTGAAAGAACTGCCATTTTCTTTGGAACCTTGCTTTCCTACAAGTTTCTGCTTTGTTAGGTCTGCTGCCATAGTCTTCCACTGGATATATTATTTCTCCCTTTTTTGTAAAGGAAGACATAAGAAAATGAAAAAAAAACCCCAAACAAACAAACAAAAAAAAAAACCAAACACGAAACCCTTAGGCAGCTTATGTACTTCAAAGTAATTCTGATACAGAAAATACAGTATCAAAATTAACACTGGCTGCACAAGTGTTTTTTTGAGATATAATCTGTGCTTTTCTTCACTTTCCCCCTGTAGTTGTGGGATATTTATGTCTCATGCAGCATTTGACAGAAAAGAATAAAATTTTAAAAACAAAAATCCCCAATAAAATTGTGGCTCAAAATCTGACAGTAAAATATGATGTGATTATCTGAAAACCTTTCCTCAACTGACCAAAGTTCTGAGCACTTCAGAAAGTGCGTGCTGCCATCTTATAAGAGTGCTAAGACTTTCTCTGAATATGTCATGGATAGGACTGTTAGGATATGGACTAAAGTCTCTCCATTCTCAAGAATGAAGCTGGTTCTAGTTGAGTCCTATGACTATTATAATGAAAGGTGACTACAGAGCAGAGGATGTTCCCAAATTAATTCTATGACTTTTTTTTCCATGTATAGGGAGGGTTGAAAAAATCCCTGAATGTTCCTCCTTCTTTTTCTAAAAGGTATAAAGAAGTCTAGCAGCTGTAGACTTGGCCATTAGACACTTTTAATTTAGTATTAATAATAATAATAATAATCACCTAGTTTGGAAGAGACCTTTATGATCATTGAGTCCAAGCATTAAGCTACCTCTGACAAGCCTCATATCTGGACAGGGTTAGGAGCCTAATACTCTCATATTTATTTGGAATAGCTTTTTAATATATTTTTTTTACAACCTCAGATGTTCTAGAGTTTCCAAGCATTTAAATTATGATAAAATTCCAAGATTTTAAATTATGATAAACAATATATGATAAACCTGTCAGCATGACACTCTCCAGACTGAAGACATAGTTCATGTTAGTATAATGAGCCTTGAATAACTAAAGAAATGAAAACAGGAAAAGTTACAGCCCATGTATTCAACAGATTCTGTCATTAATTCCTTTTCTTATCATCACAGTTTTGTCTTTCAGGATGTACTCAAAACTCATAGATATTGACATGCTTGAAAAAAACCCGTGATCTGTGAAGAGTGCAATTAACAGAAAGATACATGTTTTTTTGATGAGTCTTCCTATTCTCTCAAAGAAACACCACTTTCATATCCCCATACTGATTTATCACCTATGTATTGGATTAATAAGCCATATACCATTGGGGAAGTACTGTAGCATTTCATAATCAATGTATGAAAAAGTGAAAGGGAGAAGACAATAAGAGTGTATGTGCAGAATACATGGTATGGGGCAATTAGCAAGGAAAGAAAAAAGAAATTATAAGTAGCTAAAGACAAGGTGTAACTCACTCAAATGGAATTTACTAGTTCTACCCATGAATACTAAGTCATTGTAGCATGTTACAGGCACCTAGTGACAATTTTTCTCATTAATTTTTTTCTGTAATATCTTTAACTGATAGAAGAAATAGGATTATTTTCATATTATTTCAGCTTGAAAATATACAAGAGGAAAGAGAAAAAACCCAAACAGCTGAAAACCAAAAACCAAGTACTTCCATAAACAACTACTAGACTGTCTGATTTGAAGAGAATAGTGTTGTGCATAGCACAGCAGCTCAGATGAGCTTGATGATAAAGTAAGACACAAAGTTAACAAAAATAAAAGACAGTGAAACAAACTCATATAAAATATTTCTGTTATTCTCAAGGAAATAAGACTTCAACAATATGAGAACAAAAATTAGGATCATCCCATTTGAACTCACTAACTTTTATCTGAAGAGGAGTATATTTAATGAAACCTGATGGTATCCAAGTTATTATCAAACAATATGTTCTTCTTTAAGAAAAAAATTAAATTAAGTAGAACAATGTCTGTCTAGAAGGCCTTAAAATTAAGGTGGTTGTTAAAGAGAAATTTATTTAAATTATCTTTTTTCAGCTGGAATTTTTTACTTTCCTGTTTTTGTTTTATTCTTTGCTAAAGAATTTTAAAACAATATTAACAGAGATTACAATGGTCAATTGTCATGTATGTCCTTACTCAGGTAAAGAAATATGCTCAAACAGCATATTTCACTGTTCAGGGTGACAAGAACACCTTAATGTCTGGGTCTTCTTAATCCTCTGTGCCAATGCAAGAGCAGCTAGAAGTTCCATACTGATAATGTCTGCAAAACTATTTCAGCTGTTAAAGCAGTAAGTGACATGCCTAAATGATGCTGCAATATGTGCCACTCATTTAGTGGCAAGATTCTCCAAAGACTTATCTTAGAATCTACTATGACTGTCTCTCATATGAGTGAAGATGTTCATTACAATGCACATACACTTAATAGGGAAAAATGAGACGATGGAGAGAAAGGAAACCATTCCTGGCATTATCACATTCTTGTTCTTAATTATTCCCAGGGAAGTATCTCATTATTGTATATATAGTGGCAGTTCTTTGTTATTTTCACTCATCCATGTTATTCACACAGAGGATGATTTGCAAACCTCAAATTGGCATAGCTCATAGAACGTTAAGTTTAAAAAACATATTGCAATGTGGTTTCTTAGTTGAAAATCCTGTAGATACATGAATAGCTCCTAATAGTGGTATAACAATGCTTCTCTCATGAAGATCTCTCCTAAAGCATGGTGATCTCCTGCTTCTGAAAGTTTGTCCAGTGTCAAGTGTCTTTGAGAATTTTAGCCAAATCACTTACAGTATTGTATTTTATATTTGTGCATTCAGTTATTTATTACAAAATACTGTTGCTAGAGGTAAGGCCAGGGGTTGCTGAATTGTTAAATACGAGCACTCTGTTAGGATAAGCTCTTTATTTCTCTTTACATAGTGTCCAGACTTTGGGTCCTTCATAGCATTTACACTACACATAAAATTCTTAGTCTGTACGTGAATCACGTTACAAGAATTTCCCCAGCTCTGATGACTACATAAACAGTTACTTTCTGTTCCAAATTGCAGTCTTCTTTCTCTTTTATGATAAATCACTCATATTATTATTATTTATTTCCAGAGCAGAAAAGATATGAATAAGAACTGTGCAAACACAAACATCTGTCCAAGGCAGTAGTAGCGATGTATTATAAAGTCATAGTTATATACATATATGTATATAATAATAAAGTACAATAAAATGTTGAAAGAAAATAGTGACCAAATAAAGCTCTACAAAATGAAAACTGCATGCAACTATTTGAAATATGTTGTGAAGTTAATTTTCAGTTTAGTTTGATTTAGTAGAAAACATGTCTTTGATAAAATTAAAAATTTTCTTTGCTAAAAAAATGAATAAAAATGACGGAAGAAATCAAAGAATTACAGAATGGTAGGTGTTAGAAAGGATTTTCCAAGATCATCTAGTCCAACCCCCCTTCAAGTTCACCTAGAGCAGATTGCATAGGATTGCCTAAGGCAGGTTTTGAATATCCCCAGAGAAGCAGCCTCACGGCCTCTCTGTAGCCACCTCTAGTAATCTGCCATCCTAAAAGTAGTTTTCCCTCACATTGAGATCCTGAGGTTTGAGCTGATATTGGAAAACAAGAGGTAAAGAAATATCTCAAATAAAAAATACTCTCAGAAGACTGACAGTGACATTAATGACTGTATCCAGTTTCTGCTTTGTGTTTTAAAGTAGTTGTCATAACATTGATTTAATTTTTATGAAATGCCTCAAAATATTTAGACATGCACGTCCATAAAACCCACATTCTTCAATGTGAAGAAACAAACAGAACAGATTATGTGATTACCGTGCAACACGGTTCAAAGGCTGTTGAGGTAAGGGAGAAAGCTATTGGCTACGAACAGGATTCTTATATTTATTACTCTGAATGTAGGCTTGGTATTATTACTTGTAAAGGAAGATACTTGTAAAGGAATATGAAAAAAACATGAGATACATTTTGACTGTAGAATTTCAATACCATTACAGGCACTTGGAATTTAAAAGTGGGATGTGGAGTCAGTCAGGCTTTTGATGTGATGTACAATGAAAAGAGTTTATGGATAATGAGTCAAAAGAAACAAACCCTGTATTCCTAAAGATGTCTGAAATCTGCCTGATATTAATAAGAATCTAGCCTGTATAGTTGACCGCATTTTTTTGTGTGCATTTTCCTTACACTTTTCCATCCAAATCAATATGTAATACTGAAGCAAAGCTAGTACCTGATATGGAAGCACAAGATTCTCCATTTTCATGCATGGACTCATTATCTGGCATTATTATAATTTTAAACATTAGAAGGTAAATAATAATTCACCTTGAAGGACAAAGCATTTTTCTTTTATCAAAGATTTATCTTGATTTAAAGAAATCTAAAACCAGATTAGTTCATTGTCCAATGGATCTTAATAGTTCTGAGTGTCACAAAGTACAGGGAAATAATTTTGCCTAAGCACAAGAATGTATTACTATCAGCATTTGCAGATTATGAAACACAGGAATTTAGAAATATTTGTACTGCCACCGCTGAAATAATTTTAATGACCTATTATTGATACTTAATGCTCAAATACTTTTTTAATTTTTTAATTTTCCAGTCTTGGAATTTAGAAGTTTTAATTATAGTTACTTAACACTTACAGTGACTATTAAAAATTTTTGAGAAAATAATATGATAATGCTTAGGACAATGATCAGCATTGTAACTGAGTATTTTCCAGTCTCCTTTTGTCTACATATTGAACTTCTCAATACAAAGAGACATGGACATACTGGGTTGAATCCAGTGGAGGGAGACAAAGATAATCATAGAACTGAGTCATATAATTTAAGAGGAGAGGATTTGTTCAGCCTTAAAACTCAGACCAAAACAAGAAAAATTGGGCTTTCATGGGCTATAATAAAAACTTTGAGAAGAATTTAATACATGCTTAAAGATGCTGAAGACAACAGAATTTCTCTTGAGCTCATTAGTTTTGGCTTACAGATCTCATTGCCTGGCAGACAAGTATCCTGAAATGACTTGCAACATGCAGGAAGAGAAGTTGCAGTCGTATTTGGTGAGAGACATAGCCTTCTCAGACTGTCTGGCAACCAATGAAATAGGAAAAAACTGTAAGCTTGACAATTCAATATTCATAAGGCTTATCCAGGAGCTTCTGACACCCTTCATCACACATTAAAAAATATAGGAGTTTTCCATCTCTTACACTGGTTATTATAAAAATCATTTAACACAAATGATAGGTCTGTGTCATTTCAAGATTGCCATTTCTCTGTCATTTAGTTGAGGAGAACAAATGGATGTGGTATTGAAAGAACAATTTAATAAAATAATTTCTTTTAAATTCAACTCTGATGATGAAGGAGTAGTCTGATGAATTAAAAGGACTTTGTTACTAGCACTGTTTCTTTCTTACTTAGTGTCTTGAGCTGGAGAAAGCCTTGGAGAACATTCACTGCTTATGGGTATCACAGTGGATAAAAATCACCAAAATATCAAGCTAGCCAGGACATCAATTGTGAAGATAGAGCAGGGAATTATTTACCTAAACCTTAGAGTACTGTGATTAAAAAATGTAACAGTGAAAGAAAAACTCTGAGAATTTATTGGTATAATGCTACTATGGTTAGCAGTTAAGAAATTAAGCCACAGCTCTACTGTTGAGATGAAGAAGCCATCCTGCAAACATCTATATTTCTTAAGGAGTCAGAGGTATAGATTAGGAACATTTCTACTCGCACAATATATTCCTTTCTATTTACACTGATCAAACACAACAACATAATGGGGACAGAGAAGATGACCAGTCCAAACACAAACTGCAGGCACTGAAGTGTGCATGCATTTCATACTAAGACTTATGGGAATATTACATCATTATTGCCAGGAGAGTTTACAGATCATATCAAGGTTGTATCCTAGCATATGCCAATTCAACTTATGATTATGCCCAAGTGAGTACAGGAAGATGAAAACATAACTCCTGGATAGGATCAGTAATTCTTTATGTAAGGTAGGTGATTATCTGGAGGTGGGAGCTGTATGAGCATCCTGGGTCAATAGGCCCCTCATCCAGGATGCAGAACAGAGTGGGGGAACCCCGGTTCCCCAGCTTTGGGGATAGGCCATTGCTGAGCTGTGATGTAGATGAGTAAATGGGCCTGGCTCAGTAGGACCCATGGCTGGGCAGGGCATGACTGTGAGTAACTGGAAACTGATGTTGCTGTGGCATCACTGAGGCAGGGACTGATAGCCCTGGGGGCCTGAAATCGGTTCCTGGACTGTGTGCAAAGTGAGGGAAGTCCTTATAGATGTGGGCAGGGAGATCTTGATGCCCACAAGGCTCTGATACTAATCTCATGATAAATTACTCATCCATTTCATTGTATTTTTTTAAACATGAGAAACGACCTGAAGGGTTCACAATTGAGAGGAAAGAGGGAATTCCTCCCTTAGAAGTTTTCCTAAGTTTTTTCATGGCTATACATTTAGGTAGTTTAAAGAATTTAAATTTATTTATTGATAACTAGCAGTAAATCTTGTGTCTCACAATTTGGAAGATGCTTCTGCTGGAAACTATGAGATACCTATGTATGATAATTTGTGTACTTAGCAATTGAAATGGCAAATGTGTCTCATCTGAAGGCTGAGGAAAACAGCCTAATTTGGAGAAAAGAGTCACCTAAAAAACTAGAACAAGGAAGGAGAGATGAGCACTGGCTGGCAGTGATCCACATGGCTACTCTGTATAGCATCATCATTGGCATAGCTTTGGTCTGCTCTGGCAAAACTTGTGAGTTGAGATAAATGCAGTTTAACAAAACAGCAAAAGAAAGAGGAAAATACCAAAAATAGCACTAATAAAGGAATATATGAACACTACCAACATACAACTGCTGGCTCACTGGAATCCAGAAGACCCCATTCCTGAGCAGCAATTCTGGCACTCCCTTGTGCCCCAATCCTAGCCAGATCCTGACCTACGTACTCAGTATGAGATCACATGGTATCAAAAACCTCTTTGTCTAGCTTGTACTGCTCATCCAGCTTCCCACAGCTCCTACTGAATATCAGTCTTTTCCTCATTGGAACTAGGACATGTACAACTCCAATAACTGTGGAATTTATCCAATAAAATATTCAGATTTCACTTTAAAACCTACTTGTTATCTTTTATATTAGATAAAGTTGAGAGATCTAAGCATCTATGAAGTGTCTAACCTATTAGCTGTAGCAATGTGCAGGGTTCAACCTAATGTATACACTTATTAAGTAAATTCCAAACAAATTAATCTCACCTAAATTTTAATTAATTTGCCTTAATATTAGATGCTTAATAATTTGTTGTCTATGTCAAAGCCAGCAATTCTGTAATTCTGTTTCCTTTATAGTTAATAGAAATAGATATCTTCAAATGGTTAATATCCTAAAATAAATGTCCGTGAGAAGATAAAGCACACTATGAAAGCTTCTGCTTCCTTCTAAGTATACAGAAAAGCCAAAATAATTTTCTTTGATTTGGATAGATATTAGATATTTCCCAAGTAATTCTAGAATTTACTGGATTAAAAGATGTTTTACACATCTGAAACTGGAGCACTGAAAAGTAAGTAGGTAACTAATATCCACGATTTAATTTGGCAACACAGTGTACGTTAAATCCAGATCTGAATATAATTTAAATCCTTTTTCTGATTACTCTAAGAAAGCTAGTTATACATAACGATATCATTTTAAAAAATGGACAATATCCTGTTCATATCCTGAAGGTGCACATTTGGAGCCTATGTAAAACTAGGTAGTGAAGTAGCCCTTTTCACTTGGTTTAATCCGTGAACAAACTGCAGCAAAAATTTAATCAAAATTAGGGAACGTGAAGTCATGGGATCTGTGAAGGTCAAGTATTAATGCATAAACAGATTCTTCAATATTTAGTCCAAGCAAAGCTCCAATACTCATGAATGACAACTAACGTCACCCTCAACCAAAAAGTGAGGTATGAAAGTCAATGGTGAAAATTGCTCTTAGCTGCTCAAGAATGTTCTTCATTTGTACTAGAGATTATTCTTATCCTGTTGCCTTAAATATTTTAGCATTCCTTTTGTCAAGAGAACTTAAAAATTCAATGGCTGCTTCAGGCATGCCAAGTAAAGTCAACACCACAATTATTGAATTACAATTACCCCAGTCACAGAAGTCATCTTCTTTAACTTCTATTTAAAAAGGAGCTAAAAATGATCGGGAAAAGACAAAAGTTTTTTTTAAGAAAACCCTTTCAAATCATACCTCATAAACTGAACTTCATCTTTAGTGTCAAAATTGACTTTGTGGGAAAAAAAAAATCAGTTACTCTGGCCTGTTATTTGTTTATAATAAAACATCACAGAGAGATAATTAGAAATTAATTCTAAGTAGACAGAAAAAATACAGATCTGAGAGAGTACACTGCATAATTTTCTAGCCTGAACATAATCAATACAATTGTTAACTAAAAGTTACAGCTTCAGGTCCACTGCTTTTGGTATTTTGCCTTTGGTTACATTTATGCAACCTGACTGAAAGTAATAGAGTTGCACAAGCAAAACTGAAGGCAATACCTGACCTGCAAAAGTCTTTATTATTGGTGATCCATGAGTCAGATAGAAGACAAATAAGTTTCCAAATCCCAGTTTTAATTTAAAGGGCTGGTAGTCAGAAATGCTGTTTCAATTGTAGACTGAATGAATGTGATTGAGAAATTATGGGGGGAAAGAAAGCCATTGAATGTGACAGTGCTATTTTTGTTGAGTTTTCAGAATAGCCTTGCACTTTAAGAATTAATCACATCCTGCTGCTTATTCTCTACTTGAAGGAAATGTTCCACTTTGATATTACAGTTTGTTGCCATAGAAATAATAATGAGGACCAAAAAAAAAGGTATTATGATTTCAGGTGAGGCAGAAGCTGCAGGAACTCTTGACAAAGAGCTTTCTTCTTTAAAAATATCAGTAATAACAGATGTAAAGAACATAAATGTTCTAAATATTTTTACACATGCACACATATAAATGAAGTAGCTCCATTTGGTTACAAAGAGTGATAGGGTAACACATTGTGGTTTAACACTCTACTCGTGCAAAAACAAATCATAGAGCAGGTCTGAAGAAGTCAGGACATGCACATAGAAAACAAATCAACCCAAAGACAAACACTGCCCCTAAACAAGCAAAGAAATAAACCCAAATTAAAAAAAAACAAGGTAAATACTCCAATCCCTATATATCTTTACCAAATGAGACCGTGTTCTTCATGTTTTTCCCTTAAAAATAAGAACATGTAATTAAAATTTTTTACATAATTAGATGTCATATTTACTGGCTTCTAGCAAGTGTTAGGAAAGTACATGGAGTGTATCAGAATTACTTATATGATCATAAGAAAAAAAGTATCTGACATAAAAAGTGCTTTTTACAACTGTTGTACCTGTGTAACACTATTTCTTATTACCCACTATGACAATGCAACCAGCTTATAGCATGCAGTTATTTGGTCTCTTGGGATCTGACTGCAAGCTGCTTTAATTATCCTTGCCTTTTCTAATCAGTGTAGTCTCTTTTTTCTATCTGGAGATACATATCTGATCATACAGGAAAGGAGAGAAAAAAGACATTCTGGAATAAAGTGGGCTGGTACTGCTAGAAATATGAACTAACCCGCCAGTTTCTGAGGGTCCTTTCAGCAATAAATTACACATGGTTAAGGCTATCAGAATTGTTCTTGTAGTGAACATACCCTCAGCCACGTTTTCTGGTGGCAGCTAAAGAGCAGACACAAATTTACTTAGGTGCCTGTGAAGCAGGTCTGGCTCCTTAGTCATACTGTAAGCTGCCAAATTATGGATTGTCAGTAGGTACAATAGTGTGAGGGATAAATGCCTGAGTAGTTTTCCTCTGTGAGTGGATTCTATCTTGTTGCAATAAGTGTTGCAATGAGTGGATGATAGGTTCACAGTTAACAAAGTCTTCTTAAGTTACAAAACAAAAGGCAACAAAAATGTGCTGCTAGCATCACTTTCAGAGTTTCATTCTATTATCTCACTGTAACTGAAAAAATGGAATTGAAAATAAACTCCAAGCTGAAAGTGTTACTTATATTTCAAGTTAAAAAAAAAAAAGTAACCCTGTTAGAAAATGCATGAGATAATATTCCCACTCCATTGCATAAACAATTTAAATACAAAAATTGATTAATTAGGTAAGAGAAATACTTTATTTTAAACTTTGTAACAGTCTTCAGTTTTATTTTACTTAAGAATCCTTGAGAGCATTTTTTTTGAGGAGCTGGAACAAAGAGAGAAGACAACGGTATACCTTTTTTTCTATCAAGAATGATTGTCATTTATTTTTAATTAATTCTTTCTCTTGAAATTGAGTGTCCTTTTGGAATATGGTTAGAAACAAGAAAGTTACAGAAAAGTGGTGGTAAATACATAGAACCATATTCCTTCTGAAATGCTCTGGAACATTCTTATCAAGAAAAAAGGTAGGAATTTTCCTTCCCTTATTCTAGCTTCCTGAACAAGCTCTCATTCTTTTAGCTTAATGCTTGAAGAGTTCCTGCATTATTAGGTAGAAATACATACGATTCTGCAATGAAGATGAACATAAAAGGAGTATTTAAGGACTTTCATTTAATGTCATGTCAACAGGAAAATATGGATCATGTTTTGCTATTAAAGACGCTAATGCATATGGTATGGGAATAAACATGAGTTAGAGATCTATGTGCAGTTGTAGGGCTATGATTGTGTGGAGATCATGGAGACACAATGAAATGCCTCCTCTGACTGGAATGTTGCAATGGAGAAATACCAGCACTTCAGGAGGTAAGGTACATTAAAAAAAAGAGGAGGCATTTCCCTTGATTAGAGAAGGCTACTGAAGTGCTCTAGATGAGGACGCTTGAGCAGCCAACTGAGAGATTATGTTTAGGACTGAAGAATATTTATAGAGCCTAATGAAGAGGTTTTCCATAGGTGAAATTAGTCCTCCAGCCTTCCAAATGAGCTATGTACACCATTCTCCATTATCCTGAAAGATGCTTATTGCTGATAGGTTTTGGTGTACATTCCTTTCTCTGTTCAGTGCTCTGAGAGTTCTTATTTCACCTTTTTATTATCCTCCTTGAGCTAACCTCCCTTTATTTGACTATTATAATGATTTCTTCCCTGGGCTACTAAGATTTTCTTGTAGTTTCCTATGATGACAATGACAAGAATCTGCAAATCTTTTTTATAATATTTCTATTTTTCAGTCCTATTTTTGCACTCTCATTAGAGTTGAATACTGAAAGTTGCAACACTGCTATATTCATTTATTTATTTTCCAAACATCACTTATGGATTTCTTATGCTGTAGTCATATTTTCACCAATAATTTTGAAGCTGCTATCAGAAAGTCAAACAAGTCAAAGAATGCATTTATTATAAAGGAAGTAAAAAAAAATTGCCCTCTATATTAGTGAATAGCAAGCTACACTGTGTAAAAGTGTCTCATTATCAACTGCCAGGATCAGGACTAGGAATTAGCTCTGTAAATTCACAGGAACATAGATGCTGATGATGGATAAAGACTACTAACATGTATGGCAGACAGACAGTCTCCATAAACATCATATAAGATACATGGAATATGTTTCTAATGTGCACTTTCCTCCAGTACAAATCAGGAAATGAACTTCACTCTATGGCATTTTTTTCCTTTTTTAAAGTAATATGCATGAAGTGTGTTTACTAATGTAGTGAAAACTAATGTCAGATGGACAAGGAGTCTTTAAGACTATTTCAGGATAGTTAATTGTTCTAACGTATGAAAGTTACACCTTAATTCCAGATCTGACTTTCCTGCCTGGAAGAGCAATTGTACTTCATTCATGATCACAAGAAACATCTCCAAAGAAACCACATTAAGCACATAAAGCGTACATTGTTAGACTTGCATTGGATTTTATGAGTAACTTATTTCTTCTTCATTATTACAACACAGGCAGGACACATATTTTCAGTTTATAAAGAGACACATTGCAGAGAATAATTTAGTTTCAACAAGACTCTTAAGAGCATCAAATCCAGCCAAGTACACCAAGTACACCACTAAACCATGTTCCTAAGCACCACATCTACTCATCACTTAAATACCTGCTGGAACGGTGGCACAACTACTTTTTTGTACTTTTTTCTCAAGCCTCTTCCAGTGCTTGAGAACCTGCCTGTAAAGAGGTTTTTCCTGGCATCTAATCTAAACCTCCCCTTGAAGAACTTGAGGGTGTTTCCTCTTGTCCAATTGCCTGCTACTTGGGAGAAGGGATGGACTTCCATATCTCTGTATCCTCCTTTCAGGTAGACTGAAGTAAGGTTTCCCCTGAGTCTCCTTTTCACCAGATTAAACAACTCCAGCTCCACCAGCCACTCCTCATTAAGAATAACTTGTTTGTTACAACAATAATATATCTTTATTAATGTTTATACTAAATTAACAAAATCCTGTGCTGTTATTTCAAGGCCATTTAAGCAAGAACTAACATTTAAAGTCTTTTTTTAGACTTTATTCTTTTTATACTTTCATTTGCCCATTTTTTGTCGTGACAGCACAAGCATTTGATCTAACTTACAAACAACATATCCTCCTGAAAAGAACTTATAAAAAGAAACTTCTCAGACAAATCAATGTCTCTACTTAATTCACCACCAAACTGCACAGAGCTCCACAGCATTTGGTAACAGAGAGAATTCTCCATAGAACAGAGAATTCAATCTTTTACACCTGTGTTAACTTTCATACATGTAAAACTGATACATCCTAACAAAGTCTATCTAAATTTCTTTTCACCCATTGATTAAACTACAGCTAGGCTTCTGTCTAGCTAATGATGACTACCTTGGTGAATTTTGTTGGAACTACAGTAATTTAAATAAAATTCACAGAATAAGATCTGCATGTTGGATTTTGTTCCATGTTTTCTGTCTGACAAATGTAAGTTCAGGTCTTAATGAGATTTTTTCCTTGTATCTTTTTGGGGGATGACAGTTTTTTTATTTGTTGTAATTTCAAACTGTTTTATTTGTCTGTCAAATTGTGATCTATCCAAGGTTCTCTACTGTAATACTCCTAAAGAAACTCTTACACTCAGAGAATGAATTGAATCCCATGGAAAACAGAGAGGACTTTGACACATAATTTGATATTTAGCAGTTTACCTGCTCTCAAGTTCTTTGTCATTCTTTAGAAATTTTTATTTAAAGTCACAGACATTATAAATAAAATCTGTAGGGTCCCTATAGAGACCATGTTTGTACATATGATGTTTTAAACATTAAAGTTCTCAAGCTAAACTTTAACATTTTAAACATGTACTTATAAGATTGATTTTAACACACTGTAATTTATCTTCCATTTTGAACTACAAATTGAACCTTTTGTATAACTTTTCTGTATCTGATCATGATGTTCTGTGGGCCTCTATTAGTTTTGATAGGTTACCATGGAAACTGGAGAAAGTTAAGTGGAATATGTTTGTATGCGACTTACACCCTTTTCCACATTTATGTGAAATAAATCAGCAATTGAATATAGAAACAAAAAGTTATTTTTAGAGATAGGCCACAGTACAGCATATTTTTTGGCAAGATGGTAAGTATTCATGATTTATGCTAGACTTGCATTAAAGGTTCCTGGTTATACTAAGAGCGTGAATGTAACAGGGTTCAAACTCTCTGAAATTTTAATCAGCATATCCATAAAGAACAGATAGGGCATGAGGGTGAAAGAAAAACCTACCTCTTGCACTGCCTCTGCTGCCAGGCAGGAGCTCGACCCTCCTCCAGTTGGCCAGGCTGGGGTGGCCTCTGCTTTATAGGGACCCCGTGGTGATGTCACAGCTTGGTGCCTGGTAACACCTCTGATGTCACAGCGCTGTAACCCTGCATCACCAGGACCATGGAGTCCAAGGTAGGCAGGGCTGGGAGAGTGCTGTGCTGGCACCTCCAAATCCAACAAAGTTAAAAATCAGAGTTGGGGGCTTCATTTTGCTGTCTTTGTCCCATTCACAGGGTCTTCTTAATAGGGTACAGGATGCCAGGCAAATTGGAAGAGAGTAGATTTAGTCTGGAAATAAGAAAGAAGTTCTTTACTTTGAGGGTGGTGAGATACAGGTTGACCAGAGAGGCTGTGGATGCCCCCTCCCTGGAAGTGCTTTAAGTCCATACCACATGAGGCATTGAGCCACCTGGGTAAGTTGGAGGTGTCCCTGCCCGTAGCAGGGGATTTGGAACTAGATGATATTTAAGGTCCCTCCCAAACCAAACTATTCTATGATTCTACGTTTCTATGATTACTTGCTATTACTTGCACTGGGGAAATTGAGTGATATCCTATGAAGGATCCCATATGGGGAAAATTAAGTACATAAGTAGGTGAATCTTCTAATCACTTATCTATGTTATATATATCCACGGTGTATTTTAGATATTTATCCAGCCTTTATCTTGAACTGACTGTATATCCTGCCTTTGTTTTGGACTGTCTGATCTATGTTTATTGTGAAAAGACAAGCTGCTTTCTGTCTTAGCCCTATATACTTGCTCCAACTAAGTGGGGACCTATTGGTCAGCTGGGTTTACAGGAAAGAGCTAGGTTATACCCATTCAAAAAAAATTTACAAGTAGACCTAAAGATATTTGTTCACCTTTTTTTTTTTTTTTCTGTGCAGATATGTAAAAATTCAGTATTCTGCTAAATGTTAAAAAAAACCCACAAATAAATTATCTGGGTCACTCACTGTTCTACTATTTAAGTGTAAGTTATTATGATGCCGTCAGAAATATACACACACTAAATGAAGGTTTGGGTCCTCTCCCTTCTGCTACAGGATTGACTAGCCATACTGAAGCTCTGTATCTGATGACTTACCTACAGCCAGAAATATATACATAGAGTGAAAGCACCAGAAACACCCAGAAAAGGGCATTTTAATCCTGCACGTGTGAGTTTTTGGCTTTGGCCTTGACTTTGGCCCATCTTCAGTGGGCTACTGTGGCCTGGCTACTGGGCAACTGGGAAATCAGACATTCTGAGAAAATAGCACAGTGCTTTCTCATTCTTCCTGGACTCTCATGGAGGAGAACAGAAAGAAACTGTAGCAACAAACAAAACAGAAAGAGGAAATTTATTCTTTTTCTGATGGAAGCGCTACAATTTCATGCTCTTTGTTATCTGATCTGACAACAGAATCAGGCCTCTCTCATAAGAATGCTGTTCCTTTCATATGCGGAACACAAATGTGAAAGGAATCTCTTATTTTAAAAAAGAAATATTTAAAATTAAATCAAGCCTTTAAATTTTTTCTTAAATGAACTCCCATATCATGTGATGACTTTTGCAGATTTATTTCTGATATCCTTAACATTCAGTCTTGTTTTTGGACTGAAACCTCTTGAGAAACTCTGTATTGGAGATTTAACCAGAGACCTTCAGTAACAATTTTACTGTTCTTTATCGACCCCTAAGTGATGGAACTTCACTAAATCAAACAATCCCTGACTCCTTCAGGAGTACCACTTAAACTTTCACCATCTTTAACAGTCAGAGCTCTTTATATGTAAGTATAAAAATGCATCTTCAAAGTGTTTATCAGAGACAGCTTATGAGTCAGTTATGTGTGGTGTTTAATTACTTTTAAATTAATATGCCAGAAGGATAAATTTAAATATTCATGCTGAGAGTGTGGGTTGATATTTGCAATTGAAAAAAACCTCAGGGAAGTAAATAATATAT
Source organism: Turnix velox (assembly GCA_013400935.1). Taxonomy (NCBI): domain Eukaryota; kingdom Metazoa; phylum Chordata; class Aves; order Charadriiformes; family Turnicidae; genus Turnix; species Turnix velox. Next base: position 95,507 of record VZTY01020064.1, read on the forward strand.
TTACCTCAGTTATAATTATGTGGGGGAAGGTATGCTAGACTAAGTATCAGGCAGTTTCAATGGAACAGATGATAAACTAAGTTACAAAAGAAATATCCTATGAAAAAAAAAGAAATTGACTGTTTTTGTACATATTAAAGTGACATGATCCTTGAAATGTATTTAATAATAAAAGTAGCTGTGTATTCCCATTGGCTATATGTATTATCTATCAATGCTTTCACTTAAAGATCAGTAAGAAAAGTTTAAACATAAAATGATGTACTGTAGTCCCAGTGCAAATAGAGACATTGAAAAAATGACTAAGCTGTTGAAAACTGTCCTAATGCTGGATTTTAAGAAGACAAAGTATATAAATATCACCATGCAATGCTGATAGTTGTATAAGATTAAATTTATCCCAGTCCACTTACTGCTATTGTCAGCTTTCACATAGACTCAAAAATTTTACAATTCTCATTCTGGTAAGTTACTTTGATAATCAAAGGTATTTTTTTGAGAATTTTATTTCTCTGTCAATAAGGCAAACATTTTCTTCCAGTTCACATGAAACACTCTGACATCAATAAACTGATGTCAATTCTCATTAGCAAGGATAGTACAGAAATATCCAGACCATTCTGAGATTATAAAAGGGCTGTATTTCTTTAACCATACTCATCAGCAGACAATGCTGTTCTGATTAGACAATATTTGACTGTAGAAATTTTTTGCAGTTTTTATGTACTGAAGCACTGGAATGAATTATTCTCTAATTAAAATATTACTTTCAAAAGGTTTTTAATGTGGAAAAGAATCTTAGCATGCCATAGAATTCATGCCAGAAATAACATGTATATTACACTGCATAAATATTCACTGTAGTATTCTGAAAAATATTTGAGGATTTTCAGTGAAAGGAAGTTCCACAAAAAGGTAGTATCTTTCTTATGCAACTTGACTTTCTTGTAGACAGGCACAGAAGTCATTTCATACTATGGTACTGCATAACTTGGGATCTCACATCTCTCTGGTATTACCATAGTAATAGCTCTCAGATGCAACACGAGTATCCCAAATAGCAGGTTTCTAGAACCAATAGTAAAACAGATCAGTCAAGGTCAAAGTTGTCTGCTTCAAAGCATGTTTTTTTAAAAAGAATTTGCTGTGCAATGTAGACATTTTAAGATTGAAAAATTTTGAAGTTAGAAGGCATTATTTTAGTTTACATTTATTTGATGAAAGTATTTATCATTTACTGCCCATGTAGTTAAGGCTGTAGGTAGCTAAATTAAAGAGGAAAAAAGTAAAAAAAGACTTACCTATGATTTTTTTTTCAGAATGGTTTCAGTAATTAATTTGTTAAGACATCTTTCTTTTATCCCTTACTGTTCCCAAGACTTTGTGTTTTATACTCTTTATCCTTAAGGCTTTTAAATCCATTAGTAAGAACTGAAAAGCCAAAATATTCACTGGTGTGTTTGTGTGATTTATAGGGGAATCAGGTATAAGCAGTCAAATTCAAATTTCTTGAGAACTGCATCATCAGAACTTTCAAAAAAATGTTTATTTCTAAAACTTTACTAGCAAGATTAAAGCAGGATTATATTTTGGTGAATTTTCTTTATGTTGATAACTTAATTTTTACTAGTTCAACTTTCCATTGATAAGGGAATTATTGCCTACTTTACATAGTTATTTTAATAATTGTTAAAACAAATTCAGATTCAGTGCATTTATATTTTCTTCTGCATTTCTGAAAAAAAAATAAGAGGGCTTAGATAAACAATTTATGACTGGTTTTGTGTCTTACGGAGCAACAGATTTATTTCAAAGTACTAAAATCTGTCATCAGCTAATGCTACGATTTCTTCCCCATGAAAAATAGAAATGAAAGGTACTGCATTTTACATTTAATAAAAATGATCCTACAAAAGATATTTAACGTGTTAATTTCATAATTTTGAATTTTTTGTACCACATAAGTTACCTTATTTTCAATATTTTTTTCAATTTCTCAACTTCTATTCAATCTTTTCAGACAGAGCATGTGATGAGACATGAAGCTTCCAAATTTTACTATTTCCTAGGACAATTATGACAGAAATATAATTGAAATTATTGCATGTTTACAGAATAAACAGATCTTTATTGTTCAGTTTGAATAAATTCTTATCTCTGTCAATCATGCCAGCAGATCAAGGGAATCGATCCTTTCTTTTGACTCAGCACTGCTGAGGCCACACTGGGAGTACCTTGTTCAAGTCTTGGCTCTCCTGAATAGTATAAAATGTTAAGATTCCTCAATAATATCTTAACTTGCCTTATAGAGTTCCTCTATCCCCTCTCAGTAATGGAATCTATTTGGTAATGATTCCACAGTTACAGGTGGAGATTAAGATTTGTTATTGTCTTCCATAAGATGAGTTATCCTTGCTCTGAAGAGCAGGCAATCATGTTCAGAAAAAACTTACTGAGATAAATACTTTTGCAAATATGTTAAAAGAAGTCTGAAAGCAATTGAGACATTCGGAACTGCAATGGATTTTAAAATTGTTACTTTTTCATTGGTTATATGAATATTTTCCACTAAATTATTAATTTTAATCCTGTCAATGCCAGTAGATATATGTTAAACCAAAAGTTTTTTGCCATTTACCTGAAGCCTGGTCTCTGAATTGAACTGATGACCTTCATTTATTTCCTGTGGATCTGTTCACACTGTGCAAAAGCATGCTTTCTTCAGATAGAAATCGGGGCCCTGATTGAGCAAAGGATCTAGAGGAGATCTATCTTTTAAGCTTTCAGGAAAAATTTCTAAAATCCAAAGGCACAGAAACCTTTTACACATGCTGCAGTTCTTCTGTATATAGATGGTTTCATTCGCTAAGAAAAATATATATGGGACATACATGCATAAAAGTTGACTCACATTGAAGACGGCTAACAAATCTCTAGTACTTTTAAGACATATAAAATCATTATAAAATAAAGAGCTGTGGTATATATTGGATCCAAGCGTCCCACAAAACTTCATTAATTCCGATAGAAATTTTTAAACTTAATAATGTCAACATTCATTAATATTTTTGGTAAGTAGCAAACATTATTGTTTTTTTAAAATATTATTAATTTATATTTTCTCAAATACATATTTACCTACAAATCCTAAGAAAATAATATTTTGAACAAATGACCTAAAATATACAATTCATCATTTTATTGTGAAGAAATAAGTATGAGCATAGCAACAGTCAGCTAGGAGGGGTTGGGTCATTTGACTTTCTGCAAACCAGAGAGCAAGGCTCTTGCAGTTATAGTACTGGCAAAAGCTAAGGCACAACTAAAATAGATTTGCAAGGCAGAAAGAAAAAGAGGGGCATTTTTTTGTTCCCTTAGTTTTGTTTTCTTTTACAAATAGTGATTAGACTGGAAAATTAGCCACTTTGGGATTTTACAGCCAGTGGTAACAGATGGCTGAGTTAGTGATGAACCACTGAGGGGGCTTGCAAGTTGATTAGGGAGACTGACTGAAAGCATGTATCCTCAGACTGGCAGAATGCCTAGTAAAAGCAGTGACCCATCACTTATCATAAGTCTTTAAAATATTAAGTGGACAGATATATTCAGGGGAGAGGGAGGAGGAAAGCTTTTCTTGCTTTTTTTCAGAAAGTTTTGAGGTAGAAGGAATTTCTCAGTTCTTACTTTTGTTTCTGGCATAGCTTCTTTTCCTACTCCTGTCTTTTTAAAGCAGGCTATAGCTGCATGAAAAAGAGTGAGTTTAATTCCATTGGTTATAGTTATTTTGAAAAATAACAACCAACTTAACCTCCCTCCCTTTGTAAAACAAGCTTTGGTTTCTGTAGTTATACTATAAGCTTACTTTAATCACATGAAAGGAAGGAGACTGGCATTGTTGGTTTTCATCATTGACTTTGGTGGAGCTTCGGAAAAAAATAATTATGTGTGGAAAATGTTTTTGTTTTGAAGTTAAAGTTCTAAAGGTAGATGAAAGAGATTAATATTCAGTAGTAGATCAAATGCAGTCTTATACCACAGGGTCTCTAAATTATGAACGATATTGTTCTTTCTCTGGTACTTGAAACTGCAATCATTGCTCATATTTGCTGCTTTCTACAGCAACTAATTTGCCATAACAAAAAAATTAATTAACATAAAGGTATAGAAATTAGTATTTTGTAAATAGGAATGCTTCTTTCACCTATAAAATCTATAATTCTAGAGGGAAAGGTGGCCAGGGATTCTCTTTTCCTGATTTGCACCTGGTCTTTACTCTCTAGGTAATATCAATGAAAATTATTATTTATATGTATATAGGCCAAAACTGTTAAATAGCAGCAATAATCATAGTATTCAGTTCAAATTTGCACCTGTCATGATTTTCCAAAGGTAGTGCTGGCAAAGCTAGTTTTCTGACGGTGGCTTTCTAAATCCTGCACAATATTAAACAAATATCAAAATCTGACAGAGCTAAAGAAAAAGAAAATATGACTTGAAAAAATGTTTTAAGCATGTGATTTAATTTTTTATGTGATTTCCTACAATGTTTCTATATTGATAACTAAAAATAGAATTTTCCCTCTTACGACACGTCTGTGTGATATAACATGCTGTGCTGTCCATATATTGTAGGTCCTCGAATCAACAATGACAGAATCAGCATAGCATTTTTCCTACAGAAAAATAGTGTCTTTTTAGAAAACTAATTATCCTAACCAAAGTGCCAATCTAATTTATTTATATTTCTCTTTTGTTTGAGCAGGCTAGTAAGGTCAATGTAAAGGCACCTCTTATGTATATGCACAGATGTTTACTTATGCATGGTCTATGCCTGATTCAAACTCACTAGCTTTACAAAACAAAGAAGTAATTACTTCAGAGGATCAATATGGCTGTTACATATTGGTTCAGAACAGACCTTTGGGAAGTTCAATACTATCTCTTGGGACCAGAGCCTGTTGCATAAATACATTAAAGTACTATATATCCCAGATTTCTTCTGTTTTTCAGTCTAGCATTGGCTACCTGCTAGAGTGTTTTATTTTCTCCTAGTGTCATTGTTATTTTGCTAATACTATCCATGTATGAATGCACTATATTAGCATGCATGAATATTGCTATACCTGTAAGCAGGGATAGCATCAAGGTAGTTTTTTTCACAGATATGACCTTTCCTCTGTCTTTCTATAGACATCTTAATCCATCTAAGTTAATACAAAACAATTCATAATTAAAAAAATTGCTTTCAGATATGGAAAACTTATGCCTCTAAAAAAAGAAGTCTTTACAGTATACATTACTCTTCAATACAGCTTGATAGTAGGCACAGAAATTCCTTCATCTTTCTGTCCAGTAAATAATCAAAAGTTCCAAGAATATCATTGCAAGTGTTCTTGTAAGAAGATTCTCCCTATTGACTATTAACATTTTTTTGAAGATTTTACTTAAATCTCCCTTTAGTTTTACCAATAGCCACACAAAAAACTATGCTGATTAGAAAACTCTAGGACAAGCAGCAATAAAAATTACCAGGGTTAAGTGCCCTCAGCTAATGCAGACAGATGTATGCTGTCTCAGACCTCAATAATTTTAGGAGATGGTTCATGCAAAGCAATAGCTCATGCCTGCTCTAGCACTCTAAAGTCAGATTGAATAGTGAACCATTGTATGTACATTATATACACATAGTTTGTACTATCAAACAGAGATGGTGCATATTACTGTCATTGCTATTAAAACATTTTCATTAATGAAAATTGACATTGTCATTAAGAATTCTGAATTTCAAAGGAAGAAATGGGCAATTAGATATTTTTTTTCACAACAGTAGTAAAAAAAAATAAACAGGACTGAATAGAGTCCTTACTGTAAAATCCTAAGTTATGACCATAACATTTGGCTTTGAGTGACTGAACTTCTGTCAGTCTAGATAGGTGTGGCACAGTTTATCCCTTGCTTGGAGTCTATGCCACCATTTGGAGAAGAACTGAAGATCAATTTATCAACTGATCAACTTCCCTCCCTGGGGACTTGCCTTCCATACCACTACCCAAAGCTTTGGAAGACACCAGGCTGAATGAGGCATTGGGCAATCTGATCTAGTGGGTGGTGTCCCTGCCCATGGCAAGGGGGTTGGAACTAGATGATCTTTAAGGTCTCTTCCAACCCAAACCATTCTATGATTCTATGAAAGTTACAGGAGCTTGATAATTGTCTGAGTATCTGACTGTGAGAATGGAGACATTCAAAATTGACCATTACCCTATGAAAAAGACCATCCTAATGGAAAATCTGAGGATGTGTGGTGGATTGTCTGTCTTTCCACCTCAGAGTGTCCTAGGTAGGAAATAAAGTTTAGGCATTAAGGATACGAAGCATCAATATAATTTACCTCAGATTTATGTGATTCATGCTAAGGAATATTTAGGACAGTATTTTTTGTAATGGATACTTAAATATTGCCTCTCTCCCCATTTAAAATAGTCCTAAACTGTACAATATGTGATTGAACATAAGAATCTGTTTTACCTGCTACTTCTTTTCTCTGGAAATAAAATCCTTTATTTCATTTTCTGCTTATCTTACCTCCTACTTAAAGACTTACTTCTGAAGTTTTTCCCCTTAAAGAACTCACAATTTTACTCAGTGAGACCTCTGTGTAGGTCCCTTGAGAATGATATTCTGTATTGACAACACAGGTTTGGGGCCATATTTTAATTTTATACAGTCTTACGTGAGTCTTGCATTTGACCTCTAAATCTGAGACAGATCAGATATGAAAAGAAAAAAATTCAAGCAGTATATTTGGAGGATTCACTGTGTTACAGATAGCTTGCAGTAGTGAATTATGTAAATTTTTCAGCAATTATAACAAGTACTTAAACTTTTCAAGCAAATCATTCAAATTAATTTGCTTTCTGTATAATTATTCATCTGCATGGTTGAAGCACCATTTAGAAATCTTTCATAACTCTTTGTTTTTGAGTAGTGAACCTGAAACAATGGTTCAGGAAATTCACTAGAGGATTGAGAATATTATAATACAATTGAATCAAGTATATTTCCATTAGGCATATACTTAATGAAGAAATTAGACCCTTTTGGTTCAATTAGTGGGAGAATTAATGACTAAGTGCTGTTTTTGTGACAAAGATTATGTCTGTCAGAAAGAAAGTTACTGTTTTAGCTCCACTCTTTCTTTCCAACTGCTTTTCCTCTGTTTACAGTAGATTTATCTTTCTGTGGAAGATATAGTTAACTTACTAACAAAAATGAAATATTATTTCATATTACCCACAATATATCCTTTATTAATGATGACACAAAAGAGCATCTGTCACAGCAAGCTGTTATTTTTGGTCATTTAACATCTAAATTACACAGAATATTGCTTATTTGTATTCAGATATATATATACTAGCATACAATTAATTAAATCAATCTAATCAGTGGCTATTTGAAAGATCAAACATCCTATGGGAAATAAGGATGGGTTTTTTTATAAATGTTTTTTGATTCATCATAAACCCCAAAACTATAGATATTAATCTACATGGCATTTTTCTTTGCTTTGCTTCATGCAATCAAAACAACATTCAATTAAAAAAACCCTCTTTCAGTAACACTTCTGACCAGGAAAAAGTTTGGGGGCCCAATAGCCAGTCAAATTATGTTATCTGTGAACATGTAGATTTCTATATATAAGAAATATGTGTATACATATGTATATGTAAGTGTCTATCTCTACATATCTATACATAGATGCATATTAAACATATACAAATGTGTATGTTTATAGAACTTCTCCTTTCTCAGAAATATTATAGCCTTTTTTCTTTAATTTCTTATTCAGTATCAACTTTGTTTTGTAGTAAATTCCTTAGAATAGAAGGAAGGATTAGGCTTAAAATCATTGCAACGTTGCTTATTTTTCATTATTATGTGTAAATACTTGTTAGTAATAACCTTGAATATTGTGAAACAAAAATACTCACAAAAATATATTTTTTTAATTGTATGAGCAGATTTTTCATCATTTCATTTGGATTAATTGAGGAAAATACTAATGAGAAATGCAGTATCTTTATGGAAGCCATCATCAGACAGATCTGTCACTACCCCAACATTCAATGCTTCTTAAGAGTAGGATTTGAGTCTGATTTGTATTGGCAACTATAGCTATACTTTTAAGTGAAAATTGATATTATTTACTCTGTTGTAAGACTGAAGATGAAACACAAATTGTGAAATTCACCTATCTAATGTCAAAAGCTGTACGTTAGACTGTGTAGTGTTTTGCAAAAATTTGAGATGTCAGTTGATGATGATAACCTGTTGTACTCAAGTCAACAGTTTTATTCTCTTTCCTCATACTCCAAAATATCATGAAGATTCCAGAATCCTGAAAAAAAAATACTGAAAATATTTTCCATTGAGAGCATATAAAGATCATGACCTTAATCTGAATTTCCTTTACTGTTAATGAACAGCACTGATACTCAGTAAAGGCCATTGTTCTTCATTTAGAGATCAAAGGGGACTACCTCAGTGAATAGGTAGTGAGTGTCCTTGGAGGATGAGATATATTTCTGTAATTTAATAGCTGAAATAGTGTTACTACCAATTAAACATCTGTTCACTGTAGAAATCAGGCAATCTGTAACACATCAATTTTCAGTGCCTACTTTCATCTGCAGAGAACTGAGTACATGTAGTTTCGAATTTTTAGGCCAACATCTGGTGTAGACACTGGAAATTTAGCTGACTCTTTAGTGCATACAATTTCTTTTATACTGAACAGTTGAGGTAGCTCAAATGAACCAGAGCAAATAGTACCTCATCATAAGTGTGGGTCTGACAGTGTAATGCTTTTGGGATTTCACTGGAGGACATTTTCTTCCAGTTCCTCATCTCTCAAGAGTCTGGTGCATTTTCCTGTTTGAAGCAGGAGATTCAAGCCTGGATTTAGACACATTATTAATTTTGTTTGAAACACAGAAACAGCTAGACCTTTCCCTCTGCCCTTTGAATTCTTTGGGGAGGATGCTTAGAGGGCCGTAGCTTCATTCTGGTGAATCTTCAAGCAGGGTGGATTACTCCACACAATCCATGTGACTATGCTGCACTGCTTTTTCTAATTCTGAATCAACCTGTATATCAATGATGCTACTAGGTCTCCAGCTTTTCCCTCTGCTTTGTCAGTGTTTAGGTGTTATCACTGCATATTTAAACATGTCCAACTGCAGTTTCTAGCATTTTGCTTAGATGAAACTTTTCTCTGTTAAGAGAGTACATTTGTCCATATGCAAGGTACCTGAGACACCCCTCAATTTTTTGAAGTAAACTGAGTTTCTTCAGAATACACTTTAAAAATAAAAAAAAAATTACTTAAGTGGAAGACAGAAAACCTCCTTGATAGTTCTTCAGTGTGTTTGTATATCAGTATGCCTATATGCATGTTAGGGCAGACAGAAATTTTATTGTCAGCCTCAGAAATGTGTCTGAGAAAATTTAATAGTTTCTAGGAATAATCAGAATAATAAATTAACAGCATGCTGATATTCTCTGTAGCTAATAAAGCTGAATATGAAAAGGCACTGTATCTCACCCACCTTAACTCTTCTCAGATGTTGGGACAATGCTCTTCTTTGAAGAAAGTGAAAGACTGAAAAAAAAAGGAAGTTTTCCTCTTTTTTAACATCTGCAGTTGGAAAAGTGAATTCAGAGAAAATAGGGAATTTCACTACATTACTTACGTTCTCTGTCATGCTCTGTGTAATTAACAATGCTTTATGGAGAATATATACTGTTCAAATAATGCATAGTTTTGTTCTTGTTTCTGCATATTGTTTTGAGTAAAGTAATTACAGCTCACTGTTATGAGTACTAGAAAACATTATTTTACTAAGAACTCCACCTCCCTAAGAAAGGAAATATCCATGCCACATGCAGGAATAGCACTATTATTTGCCATTTAAGAATAGCATCATTAATATTTAGTTTCTACTATGGAATCACAGGATGGTTAAGGGTATAAGAGATCTCTGAAGTTATGTGATCTGAACCCCTTTCTCAGGCAGGGACACTAGAGCAAGCTACTCAGGACCATATCTAGATGGCTTTTGAATTTCTATGAATCATGGAAAATTAAGTTTAAGATAAGCAATAATAAAGAATTTTAGGGTTTAATTTGTTTTGAGTTTAAGCTTTTTTTTTTTATTTCCATTCTGAATGTGTATTATTGTCTAATATTCAGAGTTTAGAAGTTAGCTAATAGTGAAAATCAATTATTACATATCTACCTGCATTTTAAGACAAAAATGAGCTTAATGTTCCCATGTGATTAGGTTGTCTGGTGTCACTTGAGTGCTTTAGAAGTAAGCTGAAATCTTTAGCCAGCTAGTTAAATCAGATTTCCACAAAACTGCTTTGTAAGCTGACACTGTAGAGGGAAACCTGGCAGGTAAGGTGAACCATATAGGCTGTAATTCTAGGGAGAATGATTACATTAGATCAAATAAATTATGGGTCAAAAAAGACAGGAAAATTTATTCTCATATATGGCTTTGAGAAAAAAGTTTACAGTTTCATTTTAAAACAAAAATGGAACTTTCTCACACAATCACATGACAGGATATCTTTGTAGCTTAACTTACAGTGCATTCAACATGCCCTATTTATCCTCTACCTTTCTCAGCTGAAATATATTAAGTAAATTTTAACTTCATGTATGAGTGATAATATCATCCAAAGATCATAAATCTAATTTTTTTCTTTATTTCCATATATACATATATATTTTTTCTTGTTTCTATGTCTTATATCATGCTTTACAAGTCTTCAGATTATTAAATCGTGTCCACAGACATCTTAGTTGCATTGCATTTTTTTTTTGCACCGTGTCTGTTTTATTTCTTATTTCAGAAATAATTAAGGCAAAAGTATATGACAGTTGTTTTGCAAATAACCATTTTTTTATTAACTTTGTTGTAGTATCAAGACTATTACCTGAAATTATAACTTCAAAGTACAGAAATTGTCCAGGACCATTGTAAATTCTTTGAATGTGCACTAACAACCGCCTCTTAATCTGAATGGAGAAACAGAAGATGAATCACTGGTGTTTTATGTTTCAACATTTAAACATACTGAGATTGAAAACTAAATCCAGCTACGATTTAGGATCTCAAAATCTTAAAGTGCTTAACTTTTAGTCACTCAGCCCTCAAATAATTTAGCTGGGTAAAGCCCTCAGAGTGGTTCAACACCAGCCAGTAAATCAGGTGAAGGTCAAACTTCAGCTAATCAATAAGCATCTACACTCTGCAATGCCCATGTGCAGCTCACCGTTTTCAGTAGAAAATTGACTTCTCAAGAGCTGCAATTTCTTTTGTATAATTCTTTAACCTCTGGAGCAGTCACAGAGAAGGTGAGGAACCAGTGTTCACTTCCTGTCCCTGACTCAGGAGATTCTAGTCCACATTTCCTGTCACTCTGGAGTGTGTTATCAGCAAGGAAGTTTGTTTTGTGGAAACACTCTCCATCTTACCAGTACCCAATGCTGAAACAGAAGAAAAGTATGTTGTATAATGGAATTGACACAGCTATTTGTGAGTCAGAGGTTTTACCCATTTTCCAAAGTGATTTATGTGCTTTAACTTTTGAGGTGCTACAATGATACTTTTTAAATAATAATGACATGTCTAGTATCATAATTGTCTCCTTCCCTGAAAATCATGATTGAAAAAATAAGCAGTTCTGACCATTATGTGGGAAACTCAGTCATGTGAATGCATTTCAGGAACACTGTAATGGATAAAGTCTTTCAGGAATAGGCAAAGACATAGCTCATTTCTGAGACCAATGTGTCTTAAATAAGACACTGGCATTAAGATGCTGAAACTGAAGGTGGTGCAGGTCTCAAAAACTAGGGAATTTAAATCTCTCTCTAATCAGAAACAAACAACAAATTTTGGAGCTATGTTATGCATCTACTAAGCAAATGGCAGAGGACAAGCACTACTACAAATGCATGTTTTGGTGACCTGAAAGTTCTTTCTGACTGTATTATTCTGAAACCCACTCTGACTATCTTACTCCAAAATTAGAAAAACAAAATGTGATGAAAAACCAAGAATTTAATTTGCAGTGCTCATGTTCCTTTCTAATCCTTAATTACTGAGCACACCCTGCTTCAAGAGAGAATAGGAAATCAGAAGATGGAAATGGCACTAATTAGAATAAGAGCTGTAAGTACAGAAATAAAATGCATATATTGTGGTCTTTTATTTTTTTCAACGACCACTTTTTAGATCTTAGCTGGTTAATGATAGAACAACTTTTCAGGTCATTACCAGCACAAGGAATCCTTCATAGCATAAATAAAAGAGAATCTCTAGTAAAAATATGTCCTTATTCTACCAGACACAAAGTAGAGTAATTTCAGCAAGGAACTGTCCAATCAACCAATCTTTGTGTACTTGCTAGATGTCAAATCTAAAAGAACCCAGACTGTTACTTATGCTGAATCTCAAATTTATATTACCTATGAGACAGTAACAGTCTTGCTTCCACAGGGGAGGCCCTCCAATTTTTAATGCTGCCCAAATTTCAATTCCCAAACATATTCTGAGCCCCCGCAGTTTCTAAGCTGGATCTTACTGACACAAAAAATCTCTGCATCAGGAGCAAAATGGGGAAATTGCCTCTGCAGTCCTTACAGAATTTTTTACTAAGGATGGATGTTGTGGTTTAACAACCAGCCTTCCTACTAGATCTTCTCAGTAGGAACCAAATATCACACAGACCCTCACTTGCTCCCCTGCAGTGGGAAGCAGGTGAGAAGTAGAAGGGTAAAAGTGAGCAAGCCATGGGCTGAGGTAAAATAGTTTAAAAGGTAAAGAAAAATCTATGTGCAAAAGCACAACAAATTAAAGAATTAATTTACTCCTTCCCAAAAGCAGGTAGATATTTAGCCGTCTCCAGAAATGTAGGGCTTCATCGTGCCATAATGCTTATTTGGGAAGAAGAACATCATAACTTCAAACATAACCCATTCCTTCTTCTTTCTCCAGCACTTATTGATGAGTACAATGTCATGTGGACTTTTGATCATCTCATGTCAGCTGTTCATCTGTATTCCCTCCAATTCTTTGTGTACCGTTAGCCAACTTGTTGGCAAAGCCACATGAGAAAAAGAAAAGGTACTGATGATGTGTAAGCACTGTTCAGTAATAACTAAAACATCCATGTGTTTTCATTGGCAACCCAAAACCAAGCACCATATGAGTTGCTAATAAGAAAATCAATGATTTCCCAGTCAAACCTACTACAATAGACCATAGAACCTGAGGTTTGCTGAAGAAGAATGTAAAGCTGCTAACAATAAAGTCTTCAGGCCATCCAAGCCTTAGTCTTTTCTCTTTTTTTTTTTTTTTTATGTTAGGAGATTCAGGAAGAGTACTTTTTAAGTAATTTTGCAATACTTTGGAAAAAGCTTTATAATTTTACTGGGGGTACTAAGCTTATGCACATTTTAGCGAACATTGGCAGTTGCCACCAACTGAAATTCCAGATGTGTGTAATGAGGTTTCAGAAGTTCTCACCAAACAAGAATTTAACTGAATAATCCCTTTCTGAAGAAAATTATTATTTTTTACCTATCCATTGCAAGCATTATGAAGCATAACTCCTGTTATGCATAACTCCTGCTCATATAAATGAGCAGAGAGATATAAATATAGAATAGGTAAATATGGAAATTTATTATGCTCAAGTTCAGTGATCACCCCTGGTACCTGAACCCAGTTTCCTACTTAAGCGGTATGAGTGGAGCCAAGAACACAGCTATCTCCCTATTAGTACTCTTCACTGTAGAGAAATCTTGGGCACTCAGAAAGAAAGACAAGATTGAGAAGACAGGATCAAGGATCATTCATGTCCAAGCATGCTTCTTCCACATGATTTAAAACTAGACCTGGAGAGATTTCATGTTCAGTTTTTAGGACAGACGGTTTAACTTCATTGTTGGAGTAAAAGATTTTGTACCATGGAAATTACTGTTTTAAGAGGTCAAAGGAGAATATTCCAGGTGGTCTGAACAATTCATAGGTCAGTTACGGCCAACACCTCTGTAAGACCCCAAATAAAAATCAATGTTGTTGACAACAGGTGAAGTGAAAGGCAGATTGCTGTCTGTTTTAGCCTTCACAATTTCAGCTTTGTGAAAGTTAGCACCTAAATTGCATTCTTTGAATCCAGTTATCATTGGGATGAGTCTAAAATAGAAAACCAATAATTAATTTCCATTGTTCTTACTTTGATTAAAAAAAAGGATACACAGGCAACAAATTACTTTTCTTTCAGTAGAACTACTAAGTATGCTCTTCAAACTAGAAATGTCTGTCGTTTAGGGTAGATCACAAATGCAATTTCTACATCGAGACATTATCAGATGTCAATGCTAGTCGACTCTATGAAGATTTACTAATGATCTGCTGTGTGCACTGTGATAATAGGTCTAGGTGGACAATACTTTAAGCTCAGTGGCAGTTGAATATGTTAAGTAAAATACAACTCTGTAAATCCAGACTTAGAAGTGAAGGCAAAAATTCTAGCCTTTTGATCAGGAGTTGAGATGAGTACAACAGAATTCAAAGAAACATGCTTCAATCAATCAAATAAGCTTAAACATCACTCTGATGAGTAAGAGCACAGCAGGTCAGCAAGGTGAGGTGGTAAAGTTACTATTTATGTGAAAGAGCAACTTGAATGTATTGAGTACTGTCCAGGAATGGATAAGGAGAGGGTTGAGAGTTTGCGGGTGAGAATTAAGGAGGAAGCTGGCATGGGAGTTACTGCTGTAGGAGTCTATTACAGGCCACCAGATCAGGATGAGTAAGTCAGTGAGGTCTTCTACAGGCTACTGAGAGCAGCCTCTAGAATACAAGCCCTTGTTATTGTGGGGGATTTTAACTACCCTGATATTTGCTGGAAGGCCCATGCAGCCATCCATAGTCCAAGAGATTCCTCAAGTGTATTGATGACAACTTCCTGATGCAAATAGTGGGTGAGTCAGCTAAGGAGAGGAAAGCTGCTGGATCTTATCCTCACTAACAAGGAGGGTCTAGTTGAAGCAGCGAGGGTTGAGGGCAGCCTCAGTTGCAGTAACCATGAGATGGTGGAGTTCAGGATCTCATATGACAGGAGACTACTTTGGCCTTTTCCAGAAATCGCTAGGTAAAATCCCATGGGACAGGGTACTAGAAGGAAAGGGGACCCAAGAGAGCTGGTTAGCATTCAAGGACCACTTCCTCCAAGCTCAAGATCATAGTATCCCAACAGGTGGGAAGTCAAGAAAGGGAGCCAGGAGACCTGCCTGGTTAAACAGGGAACTGCTGGACAAACTCAAGTGGAAGAGGGGGATCTACAGGTCATGGAAGAAGTGAGTGGCAACTTGGAAGGAAGATAAGACTATTGTCAGAGGGTGTACGGAGGCAACTAGGAAAGCTAATGCCTCCTTAGAATCAAGCCTTGTAAGAGGAGTCAAGGACAACCAGAAGGGCTTCTTTTAATGCATTGCAAGTAAAACTTGCACTAGAGGCAATGTGGGCCCACTGATGAATGAGGATACAAAGTGTATCTGAGGAGAAGAAAGTGTCTGAGGACATAAAGAAGGCAGTTACTGAATGCCTTCATGTGTGCCTGTACTGTTGGAGGCTGTCCTGAGGAGCATCGCACCCCTGAGACCCTACAGGAAGTCAGGATAAAGAAGGAGTGTACCTTGGCTGATGAGTTAGGGACCAATTAAGTAATCTGGATGTTCACAAATCCATGAGTCCTGAAGGGATGCACCCGAGGGTACTGAGGGAGCTGGTAGGAGTCACTCCCAGGCCATTCTCCATCATCTTTGATAAGTTCTAGGGGACAGGACAGGTGTCTGAGGACTGAAGGAAAGCAAACGTCACTCTAGTCTTCAAGAAGGGAAAGAAGGTGAACCTCGGTAACTACAGATCCATCAGCCTCACCTCCATATCTGGAAAGGTGAAACTTATCCTTGGTGCTGTCTCTAGCCACATCAAGGACAACTGGGTAATTAGGGGCAGTTAACATTGATTCACCAAGGGGAAGTCATGCTTGACCAACCTGATAATCTTCTATGATCACATAACCTAGTGGGTAGATGTTGGTAAAGCGTTGGATGTGGTCTATCTTGATTTCAGTAAAGCATTTGATACTGTCTCCCACAGCGGAAACGTGGTCTGGATGATCAGTTAGCAAGGTGGATTGTGAACTGGCTGAAGGGAAGAAGCCAGAGAGTTGTGGTCAATGGGACAGAATCTAGCCAGAGGCCTGTGTCTATTGCAGTCCCTCAAGGATGGGTACTGGGACCAGTCCTGGAGGACAGCAGGATAACCATGAGCCAGCAATGTTTCCCCCGTGGCCAAAAGGCAAATGGCATCCTGGGTTGTATTAGAAAGGCTGTGGTCAGTACGTTGAGAGGTTCTCCTCCCCCCCTACTCTGCCCTGGTAAGACCCTATTTGGACTATTGTGTCCAGTCCAATTTTTAATATCATCTGTCTGCTGAATATAAATAATTTCTGATACTTTTTCTGATAATTTCTATATTTCTGAAGCTGTGGTAGATGAAATATATGTTTTGTAGTTTTGACAAATATTATCTTTTAAATCCATAATACTCCTATTCACGAGACTGTGTAACATGGACTTGAAATCGAAGAGGATGCAATTTTTTAAGCCATTTGTCTTTGAAAAATCTCATTACACAGAAAAGCATACAAAGTGTAGATTAGCTTGAATTTGTAAAGATCTTCAATCTTCTTCATTTGACTTCTCTTGTTAATACACAATAGGATTCCATGAATTTCTCAGAACATGCACCTTCCTGAGAGAGCACTCTTCACCTCTTACAGTTCTTCCTGAGAGAGCACTCTTCACCTCTTACAGTTTCTATATATTTCTGCAAAAGACATGCAAAGGCTAATAGGGGTATTGCAGGGAAATTTGTGGAATAAGCAGAACATTTGAATTTAGAAACTTCAACTCCCCTTTCTTTCAGATTCCTCAGATTCATACTAGAGCTGAAAAGAGAGTAAGGCCGGTGTTCAGAGAGAAACGATTTACCTTAATGGAGGCTAAACTGATGCGAAAAATAATTACTAATAAGCTAATGAGAGATGCAAAATTATGAATTCTGAGTTCTTCTATTTCTGGAATAGAGCTCAAAATTCTGGAATCAGATGATTCCTTTGCTGTTATCAAGATGCCAACACATTGAGGGCAGTGTGTCTGATCAAAGTGACAGATGCCATTGTCAATGTATGATCTATTTATTACATTCAACCAAATGTCAGAAATCACTGCAATTGATCAGAAGATTCCTGAGTAGTCACATTCACATCCCTCTTGGTTATTATGCAATCCTAAGAAAGTAGAGGGTTTTCAAAATTTGCAGTATTGCATCAATATCCTATAATCATCTTTTCTGTAAAACCCAGTGGTCCCCAAAGAGGTGAGTAGCTGTCTTTAGTGCAGTCAAGAGCTACAGAATCACAGAATAGTTGAGACTGGCAGGGATCTCTGGGGATTGCCCAGGCAGCCTCTGTTTCTCAAAGTGCAGTCATTTGCAGCAGACTGCTCAGAACAATGTCCAATTGAGTTCTGTATATCCAGAGGCTGGAGTTTCTACAATCTGAGCAACCTGTTGTACTAAAATATATATATAGTATATCATGCAGTATTAAATAGGCTTGCTTTCTTTGCTCCAGCAGGAGATTTCAGAATATCTTTTCTCTTCTGTAGAATCAGAACAAAGTTATGACAGGCACAGACATGTATTTCAAATTTCATTTGCTAGTAGCTCACTACACTACTGCCTTTGCTTTCTTCTCCTTCCCTTTTTTCTTCAGAGACTTCAGCCTACACAGAACTTCAATATGTAGATACATTCCTTATTGTCACATATGGTTTACAATTTTAAAAGTGTTTGTAACTTGACAAATTTATATTGACAGAATATTAATTTACTGTATGCTTGGCACCTTTAGAAATTACAGGAGTAAGTATGTAAGTGTACATGTTTTGAAATGTATCCCTTTGATACCACCACAGAAAACTTTAAATTAATTTGATCTATAAGAACCTCATAAACATAATTTACAAGAATTATTGAGGGTCTACACTTCAAATACATTTTGTGAGATTTGCATTTCTTACAAATTAAATTTAAAGCACAAATCAAAACTTATACTGGAGCATATGCTGGTATGCAAGTCATGATTATTACAGCCTTTAACAAATGGAATCTGTAAGTTGCTCTGAGAAACCTGTCAGATGTAAAACAAGAACCATTTGGGATTTAAGATTTCAATCAAAATCATATTGATTGGAAAGTACTGATCATTCTTCTGTTTGTTTTACGATAAAACATCTTGGTTTTATAACCTGGAAATTATTTTGCATTTGGCTTGATCTGACATCAAGAATGCTTTTTGAGGCTGAAAAGCATCTAGAAAGATAAAACCTTTGCCCAAATTTGTCTTCACTTTAGAATTTCTATACTGTTCCAATTTTCTATCAGAGATCATAGTAATTTTCCCCTAGACATCAGAGAGAAAGTTTATTTTTTTAGTGGAATATCTCTTTGGATTTTTCAAGTTTAAATTTTAAAGTTGTGAAGATTTTAAGGGAGAATACAGCCCTGTTATAGAAGATCTTTAGGCCAATCTTTGATTTTTTTTCTTGCTACCTGAGAGTTGGATTCCATTCCTGCTTGGAAGATGAGGTCAACAACTTTGGGCATAATGCAAGAAGGGATACTGAGCGAAAGGAAGAATTCCTATTGGTGATGCTTTAGAAGTGTTAATATGTGTTGACTGTTGAGAAATTTTACATCAGATATGAAAAATAATCCATAATTACAAAATAAAAACAGGCAGTGACTAGACTTTATTTTTTCCCCATGAAGCATATGAAGGGACTCAATTTCCACTGTGGTAGCAACTTAGATTTTCTAACTATACTCTTGGGAGTGGAAGGGGAAAATCTATCTATAATATTTAAATTGTATATCACTTGTAAAAGGTGATGAATCAAACCTCTAGTATTTAGTGGAAGGAATCCTGCTTTAATGTAGATATGTGAAGTTAGAGCTTGGGTGAATGCCACCATAAAGGTTAACTTTTTCAATTGAGATAAAATAAGAGGTAATAGATTTAAACTAAAAGAGGATAGATTTAGTCTAAACAGTGGAACAGGCTATACAGGAAGGTGGTAGATGCACTGTCCCTGGAAATGCTCAGAGTCAGAAGGGACAGGGCTCTGAGCACCCTCATCCAGTTTGAAATGTCCCTACTCATTGCAGGGGCAGCTGGACAAGACAGTCTTCAGTGTGATCTATTATATGATAATGGATAGGAAGGAGTAAATTTCAAGGAGTGTCAAATATTATTTTCTTCTTTGTATTTGTATGAGAGTGGTTCATGTTCTTTCTTCTTGCATAGAAGAAAACCACATTACCAGCAGATGCCAATAATATCTTCAGTGATAACAGCATTTGATACCCCCATTAAAATATTTTCAAGAAAATTTAGTTCACATATAATCCACGTATTAGTTTGACCTAATTGGGACATATTAAAACTATGTGAATTTGTAAACTGGAAGCTTCTTCTTGTAGAAGTTTAATTTGTTTTCCATTGAATTAGTTGCCTGCATTTTTTTGGTTATGAAAGAATGCTTTTATAGGAAGGACTGGAGGACAAAGAAATACAGAATGTCTCATTCATCTCAAGGAGATGCTTTAATGTTCTTTTCCTTCACTTCATGAAAAACACAAACATCCTTCTTTCATGCATGGTTTAATTCAAAATTAGCTTTTATCACCCTTTCATTAGTTCAGTGCCATAACTAGTCTTTTTTATGAGGAGAAGATATTGCTGTTTAGCATATTTTAATTATATTTCTCCATGTGGAAAATTCAAGAAAAATTTTTAAAGTGGGATTCTTTCTTCAAACTCATATCTAGGACATTCCTCTAGTTTTGTTTTCATTAAACAAGACATTAATTTATCTTTTCAAGTAAAAAAAATACTTTCTCTGTACAATGTATTTTAGTTGCAATATATGTTTAACTTAATCTGCCAATATGTTAATTGTAGTAATGCCACTGAGAAGTTGAAACATTACAAGAATGTTTTGCAACATAAATTTTGTGATAAATTTATTTTTTAGCAAATGGAGGTTGATTATCTGAAGAACGAAGCAACATTCCAACTTGAGTTACAAAAATATAGAGCCATGTAATACTTATAAACTGCATCTAGAAGAAAAATATTTTTTTGTGGTTTTATTTTTCACAAATTATTTTTTATGTCAGTTTAATTGATTCTTGTCTTCAGAACAATCAATATACTTACCCAAAGCTGTTGTGGGATGCTAAAGAAATTATGATTAGCCAGTATAAAAAAAACCCTGATCTAAGATGAGATTTCCTACAGATGAAGATAAACTCCTTTATTAGTACATTTTTACCATTTTTTCTCTGTCAAATTCCAACCTGACTTCACTGATAAGTGAAGTATATTGTGAAATATTTTCCATAAGAACAGGATGATATGATTTGTACTCTTAGGAAGTGTACACAGGTTTGCTTTTTGAAGAAATCAGTTGAAAATAAATAATTGGAAATACACTTTATAATAGCTATCATCTTCAACTTTCACATGGGGCCCAAGACAGCTGGGCAGTGTTCAAGAACCAACTCCTCCAAGCCCAGGAGCTGTGCATCCCAAGGAAGAAGAAGATGGGGAAGAATGCCAGGAGACCTCCATGGATTAGCAAGGAGCTTCTGGACATGCTTAGATGGAAAAAGAAAATGTATCAGAACTGGAAACATGAGAGAGTTAACTGGGAGGAGTACAAACAGGTTTTCCGAGTAACAAGGGAAAAGATTAGGAAAGCTAAAGTGGAGGTGGAATTAAAGCTGGCCAGGGACATAAAGGGTAACAAGAAAAACTTTTACATATATGTCAATGGAAAGAGGAAGACTAGGGAAAATGTGGGCCCTTTCCATAAAGAAACTGGAGAGCTAGTCACAGGGGATTTGGAGAAGGCTGAGGTACTCAACAACTTCTTCACCTTAGTCTTCACTGGTACGGCCTATGATTCCACAACT